>JAUMJK010000297.1:0-539908 GCA_033558105.1 Coccyzus lansbergi
AGCCTAACCCCTCGTCACGTGACGTCCGCCCGGGGTGGTCACATGACCCCGAGCGCGTCTCCCCTAAACCCCGCGTCACGTGACGCGCGCCGAAGGCGCCGCCCGTTGCCTGGCAACGGGAAGAGCTGCGGCCTGTGAGGTGCAGCGAAGCCTGAGCGTGGCTACACACAGTGTCCTCAGCCCCTGTCCCCATCCTGGGCTGTCCAGGCTGTCCCTTGTACCCAGCTCTGCCTGCTCTGGCTGGCCCTGTCCCCATCCTCAGCTGTCCAGGCAATCCCTTCACAGAATCATAGAATCATAGAACAACCAGGTTGGAAGAGACCCATCGGATCATCAAGTCCAACCATGTCCCTCTCCCAGTCCAGTTGCCCCCATCCTGGGTATCCACACAGACCCTTGTCCCTAGCCCAGCCTGGTCCACCTGTGCCTGCCCTATCCTGGGTATCCAGACAGTCCTTTGTCCCCAGCCCAGCCTAGTCGCCCTAGCGTATCCAGCAAGTCAAGGGAGGGGGTTCTGCCCCTCCGTTCCTCTCTTGTGACACCTCATCTGGAGTCCTGTGTCCAGTTCTGGAATCCTCAACAGAAAGAGATGGAACTGTTGGAACAGGTTCAGAGGAGGTTACAAAGATGACCAGAGGGCTGGAGCACCTCCAAAATGAGGACAAGCAAAGAGAGTTGGGCTTGTTCATCCCAGAGAAGAGAAGGCTCCAAGGAGATCTTATAGTGACCTTACAGTACCTGAAAGAAGCCTACAAAAAAGCTGGAGATGGACTGTTCATAAATGCTTGTGGTTACAGAATGAGGGGTATAAACTGGGGAAGGGCAGACTAGACATTAGGAAGAATTTCTTCACCATGAGAGTGGTGAGACAGTGGAACAGGTTGTTTAATATCTTTATCCATGATCTGGAAAAGGGGATCAAGTGCTCCCTCAGTCAGTCTTCATAGGGAAGGTGCTCCAGCCCTCTGATCGTCTTTGTAGCCCTTCTCTGGACCCATTCCAACAGCTCCATCTCCTTCTTACACTGAGGAATCATAGAATCATAGAACAACCTGTTTGGAAGGGACCCATCGGATCTTCTAGTCCAACCATTCCTATCAAACGCTAAAACAAGTCCCTCAAGACCTCATCCGCCCGTGCCTTCAACACCTCCAGGGAAGGTGACTCAACTACCTCCCTGGGCAGCCTATTCCAATGCCTAATGACCCTCTGTGTGAGGATTTCAGAAATGGACACAGGACTCCAGATGAGGTCTCACAAGAGAGGAATAGACAGGCAGAATCATCTTCCTCGACCGGCTGGCCACACAGCTTTTGATGCAGCCCAGGACGCAGTTGGCCTTTTGGGCTGTGAGTGCACATTGCCAGCTCGTGTTGAGCTTCTCATTGACCAACACCCCAAGTCCTTCTCTGCAGGGCAGCTCTCAATTACGTCACCCCCATCATGCACTGAAATCAGGGAGTACCCTGAACCCGGTGTAGGACCTTGCACTTAGCCTTATCGAACCTCAAGAGTTTCCCACAGGCCCACTTCTCCAGCCGGTCCAGGTCCCTGTGGATGACATCCCATCATTCCAATGTGGCAACTACACCACTCAGCTTGGTGTCACCTGCAGACTTGCTGAGGAGGCACTCACTTGCTGAGGGTTTCTCATTTAAGGTCTTTGTTGTGCATTTGATGTGCCAGCAAGGCTCTGGCGATAGCCAGAGCCAAAGAGCTGCTGCAGTTGGGGTGATTTTGAGACATCATCTGAGCATGGGAATTTGCACCATCTAATTAAGCAAGAAAAAGAGTAAGTGACTTTACGAGTCGCAGTCTGTGATGCATCTCAATGGCAGCTCCCACAACAGTTCACATTCTTCCCAGCTTTATGATTCTTCCTAGAAACCAGTGACAAATCCAGGAGAAGAAGGCAGGTTGTTTAGGTCTGATCCCAGTCCCCATCCCCTAAAAAAGGCTTCTTTAACCTAAACTGTAATCCCTGAGCACGTGTCCCATCCAGAATGTCAGATGGTCCCATGTCACCAGTGTAAATCAGAAACATCCACAAAGTGCATCCACGAAAGTACCACCAGAGAAGAATGTGATTTACATTGATGTTCTCCTTAGGGAGTTTGTTTCCTTTATAATTTTATTCTTCCCTACAGGAAGAATTCCCCTGACTTTAAACAAAGTTATAGCAGAACCTTGTATCTGCAAAAGAGACAAAATTCAGGATTAAAACTGTTTTGTAAACAATTTCAGGGGAAAAAAAGGCTGAGCCAAGTATGAGGGCAGCGCAGTTTCCTTCTAAAAACTCACATGATGGGAACATCATGATCCTCAACTGATTTCAAATAGAAGATGTCCCTTGGGACACCTCGCATCCTGTTCCAGCCCTGATCCAATAATGTCCCCAGGCCAATCCCATGATTTGTGTGCTTGGAAAGGTAGATTTAGTGAATTATTTGTGGCTTATTTGGTGATTCGTTAAAGCAATTCAGCAGTGGAATATGGGGAAGAGCCAGCTCATAGGAATAAAGCACTCAATGAGGATGGTAGCAGAGGGTTCAAAACATAAAGCAGTCATAGAAGCATGGAATGGTTTGCATTGAAGGAACATTAAAGAAAACCAAGTTCCACTCCCCTGCCATGGGTAGGGACACCTCCCACTGGATCAGACTGCTCCAAACCTCATCCAGCCTGGCCTTGAACACCTCCAGGGATGGGACAGTCATAACTTCTCTGGGCAGCCTCTTCCTGTGCCTCATCACGCTCACATGAAAAATTCCTTCCTAATTCTAAATCTCCCCTCTTTCAGCCTAAAACCATTCTCCCTCATCCTATCCCTGCACTCCCTGATAAAGAGCCCCTCCACAGATTTCCTGGAGCCCCTTTTAAATATGGGAAGGCTGGTAGAAGGTCTCCATGGAGCCTTCTCTTCTCAGCCTGTCCTTGTATGAATCATAGAATCATAGAACAACCAGGTTGGAAGAGACCCATCGGATCATCAAGACCAACCATTCCTATCAAACACTAAACCATGTCCCTCAGGACCTCATCTACCCGTGCCTTAAACACCTCCAGGGAAGGTGAATCAACCACGACCCCTAGAAGGTGCTCCAGCCCTCAGATCAACTTTGTGGCCTCCTCTGGATTTGCTCCAACAGTTTCAAGTCCTACCTGTGCTGAGGACTCCAGAACTGCATGTAGGTCTCCATTTGAGGTCTCATGAGAGCAGAGTAAAGGAGCAGAATCCCCTCCCTCACTCTTCTGGACAAGCTTCTTTGGATGCAGCCCAGGACACATCTGGCTTTCTGCAAGTACACATTGCCAGCTCATGTTGAGCTTCTCATCCACCAGTACCCCCAAGAACATCTCTTGAGGGCTTCTCTCAATGCATTGGGGAAGTCTGGCCCTTAGGAGCCTCCTCTGAAGTTCTAACCTGTTTGCTCTGAAGCTGCAAACCTCCCTGTGCAGCCTCTCTTGTTGCAAAGCCCTGCGCTTATGGGACCAGGCTGGACATGCAGTCTCAGACCAGCTTCAATCGATCCCAAAGCCCCACCTAGAGTTTTGTAACTGCTTTAAACTGGCAGCAATTGGCACTTCTTCCTAAAGAAGCCTCCTCCGCTCCCAGCTGCTCATTCCCTTCCTTGTGCTGGCACAAGGATGTGATTGCCTTGCATAAATGAGCTGCTTTGATTTAATATTAATTCAGAACACATGGGGAGAAAAAGCTTATTTTTAACATAGAGAAAACATGGATCAACCACTCCCACAAAGCCCAAGCTTGGAAAAGAGTGAGCTAAAAGCAGTGGCCACCGATTTACCAATCTACACCAAAATTGGTAACTAGAAAAAGCAAAGCATGGGGCAAGGCAGTGCTGGAGGCTCTCAAGCCACTTGGGATCCATTCTGATGCTCCCCAAAAGGAGAGCTTTGGTGGGATGAGGGCATCCAGAGGAGCAGAGACTGAACTGGATCTTCTTGCTTATCTTCTGTGCCCTGCATTGGTGAGGCCATACCCAGAAATCTGTGTTTGGTTTTGGGCCCCTCAATACAAGAAGGACGTTGGGGTCCTAGAGCATGTCCAGGGAATCACAGAATCATTTGAGTTGGAAAGGACCTTAAAGATCACCTAGTTCCACCCTCCCACTATGGGCAGGAACAACAAAAGGCAACAAAGCTGGTGAAGAAGCTGGAGAATAAGGGATAGGAGTAGCGGCTGAGGGACCTGGGGTTGTTTAGCCAGGAAAAAAGGAGGCTGAGGGAGACCTAATCTCTGTTTAAAACTCGCTGAAAGGAGGTTGTGGTGAGGTGGAGGTTGTTCTCTTTTCCCAAGTAAAAAGTGACAAGAAATGTCCTCAAATTGCACCAGGGCAGGTTTAGATGAGATACTGGGGAAATTTTCTTCACTAAAAGAGTTCTCGGGCACTGGCAGAGGCTGCCCAGGAAAGTGGTGGAGTTCCCATCCCTGGAGGTGTTTAAAAGCTGGGTAGATGCGGTGCTCAGGGCTGTGGTTTAGTAGTGGACAGGTATGGTTAGACTCGATGATCTCAAAAGTCTTTTCCAAACAAGTAATTTTATGATTCTCCAGGGAATGGAGAGGAACATCCCATCTCGGGGCATGCGGCATTTACACGTCTTCCCTGTAACGCATGCCAAGGCCAAAGAAGAGACAAGGACGCCGCATCACTAAAATAAACCCTTTTTGTTCCTTCCACCTCGCCAAGAGGAAGCACTGCCCCTTCAGCCACCTCACCCCTCGCTGCCTGTGTCACAAGCAACACATCTGAAAGCCACCAGAATTCACGGTGCTTATTCTTCATTTGGAGCGCTCTGCTCCTCTGACACTTGTTTGTAAGCCTAATTTAATTTAAAGGGGAAAAAAACAGTAAAAAGCAAGTTCAGGGCTTTGTCACTGTGCTGACAGGGGGTCTGCAAGAGAGAAAACGCCCCAGGGAGGGCAGAGCATTTAAGGGAAATGAAGTTGTCTCATTCCACCCCGAATAAACACAGTTTTAATCCCTCTAATGGCCTTAAACATCACCCAAACTGCGGATCCAGTGACAAGCGTGCAATAGGACCCAATTAGGCCACTCACACGGTTGAAATCATGGCCTCATCAACTTTGGAGTCTCAATGGCTTTCCCTAAACTAGCTGAGCTAAGCAAAACCACCAAATTTCCTGAAGTGCTGCACCAACAGATTGCAAGAACCTGGTGACACGGGGAGTGGGAGGCAGTGGTTCTCCTGCTCCAACAGGTGGGTTACAAAGGCACAGGGATCTCCTGGGATCTCCTGCTTCGCCTAAGCTACCTAGCACTGCCTGGGATCCATCTGCAGGAGTATCATGATAGGAAAGCAGAGTGGACCACGGAGTGATTATTGTCTCTGGTGGAACCCTTGAGTCCCAGCCAGAGCTTTGCATCAAATGTTCAGGTTGACACATAAATAACAATATTGAAAAATTAGTGAGGAGACAGAAGGAAGGGAAAAATCATGGAATGGTTTGGGTTAGAAGAGACCTCAAATCCATCCAATTCCACCTCCCTGCCATGGGCAGGGACATCTCCCACTAGATCAGATTGCTCCAAGCCTCACCCAGCCTGGCATTCAGTGTCTCCAGGGATGAGGCTTCCATGACTTCTCTGGGCAAACTGTGCCAGTGTCTCACCAGCCTCACTGTGCAGAATTTCTCCCCAAGATCTCATCTCAATCTCCCCTCTTTCAGCTTAAAACTGTTCCTCCTTGTCCTATCTCTGCACTCCCTGATCAAGAGCCCCTCCCAGCTTTCCTGGAGCCCCTTCAGGTACCGGAAGCTGCTTTAAGGTTTCCCTGGAGCCTTCTCTTCTCGAAGCTTCGCAATCCCAACTCTCTCAGCCTGTCCTCATAGCAGAGGGGCTCCAGAACTCAGATCATCTTTGTGGCCTCTTCTGGACGCACTCCAACAGATTCATGTCCTCCCTGTGCTGAGGACCCCAGAGTTGGATACATACTCTGTGTAGAATCTCTTGAGAGAGGAGCAGAGGGGCAGGATCCTCTCCCTTGCCCTGAGGGCCACACCTTTGGATTCAGCCCAGGACACAGTTGGCCTTCTGGGCTGTGAGTGCATGTTGCCAGTTCACGTCCAGCTCTTCATCCACCAATCCTTCTCCACAGTTCTGCTCTCCATCCCTACCTCCCCCAGTCTGTATTGAGTCCAGGGGTTGCCCCAACTCAGGTGCAGGACCTTGCAATGCAAGATGAGATTGGATTATTACATCTAGGCTTGAAACTAAATAGACCCCTCTGATCATCCTAAGAACCAAAGCCCAAACAAAGTGGGTTTACATGGAAGAGATGAGCAGGAGATGACATCAAGCTCCAAGGAGACAACACCCTGCATCCCTCAGCCCTTCAACCCTGCTGTGCAGTGGTGACCTCGCATAGAAGCAAATATATGCAAATAAACTAAAGAAGGGCAGATTGAGACTGGATATATTATGATAAGGGTGGTGAGACATCAACCCAGGTTGCCCAGGGAGGTACTGAAGGCCCAAAACCTGGAAACATTCAAGGTCAGGTTGGATGGGGCTCTGAGCAACCTGATCTGGTTAAAGATATCCCTGCTTCTGCAAAAGGGTTGGACTGGATGACCTGTAAAGGTTCCCCTCAACCCAAACCATCCCATGATTGTAAATCACCTTGCCCATGGCCAAGCAGTTGGGCAATATCTCCTCCCTAGCTCACCATCCAGGTTTTATTTTGTGTCTTTTTTGTGTCCTACCTCTGGTTTTAACACATTTGGAGCATCAGTGGATCAGTCTTAGCCCTTCCTGATATCATCTCAGGCTCTTTGTGCTGCTGCTCCACTTGTACAGCAACCCATGAGCATGCTCAGCTATTTAGCACTCAAGAAAGTTACTTTTCCTCCAAAAAGTTCTTGCTATTTTAACTTGGGGGGGTAAAAGTGCTTCCCAAGGGCAAACAAACTCTAGATTCTCATTTTTTTGCTGATAATAGCAAGACTCAGGAGCGAGGTCTCAAGGGAAGGAGATGTCTCCTGGGTTCGATGGAAAATGTCAGTTAAGAGGAAAAGAAACTGCTGCAGAATCCTAAAGGAAAAGCCACCATCATTTATCAAGTGGACGCTGATTTTTTACTGTGACATCTATTTTTTTGGGTCTCTTTCTTGCCTGTGGTCTTGCTGCTGGGGCACGAGCTGCATGCAGACCTAAATCAATGTGCTTGGAGAAGGGGAGAAATCCGACTGATGATCTGTGTGCTCCTCCATCACTGTCATTCCAGCTGGGACAATTATTTTCCAAGATGGAATCATTAAGGTTGGAAGAGACCTCTAAGATTATTAAGTCCAAGCATGACCACAATTCCAACATGCCTGGATTAAAACTGGGGACAGAGAGCAAAGCCTCTTTTATCTCCCTTACCTTCACCTGCTGAAATCTGGATGGTCTGAGCTTTACTGGAGGCAGCAAGGACTGACCATGAACCGTAAACCTTTCCAAGCACCAGGAGCAGCTACACTTCAAACCATCCGATGATGCCCCAAGCTCTCTGCTTTGTAGGCAGGGGATCCTGAGAGTTAATGACACCTCACAGCAAAACGCAGTTTCCATTACTAAGTGAGGAGGTGTCTGGGACCACCATGACTCCCAGGAGCCCATCGGTTCCTGGTTTCCCTGACCGTTTCTCCTTGGACCAGGGAAGTCATTCTTCTTCTGTACTCAGCACTGCTGAGGTCACACCTCAAATCCTGGATTCAGTTTTGGGCCCCTCACTCCAAGAAGGACATTGAGGAACTCGAGTGCATCCAGAGAAGAAGGAAGCTGGTGAAGGGGCTGGATGACAAACCTTATGAGAGGCAGCTTAAACACCTTCAGGGAAGGTGAAGGTGACAATGCCCTCAAGAACACGTATTAAGTTTTCATCATGGCTGAAGTTTGGGTTCTGGACTTTTCATCTTCTTGTTTTCCTCTTGGTATCAATTTTTCCTACCAAACCTATCAACTCTACCTGCTGAAGCTCCTCCATGTTTTGGTGGGGCGTTATTGACACCTCTTGATGGAGCTTTGCTCTTGCAAAATGAAAATCCTCCAATGCATTCATGGCTCCCCCTTCAGCACAGCTTTGTCCTCCTAGCATCAGCACTGGGAGCTCCAAAACATCCCAACGCCTCCTCTGACCTTCAGGGATGAGTCACATGGAGGTCTTTAAAAAGGACACATGGATTTTGGGTGCTCAGTCCCACACACCTGGAGGCCACGTGTGGGCCAGCAGGGAGGTTCTAACTCCTCTATTTCCTCCTGTCTCTGTGAAGTTCTTTGCTTTGGTAATGACTTGCTTACAGCTTTGCTTCAGAGAAGCTAAAATTAAACCAGTGACTCCATCGCAGCCTGAAAACAGAGCATTCCTTCTCCACCCACGTGCTTTGGATGGACATCAGAAGCCAACCTCAGGCTGTTAAATCTCCTGTGTAAACACAATCTTCTGTTCTGATCCTCAGGCCACCACGGTGTAGCTATGGTCAGGGTGTTCAGTTCCTAAAATCATGCTCAGGATGGCTCCAAAATGGGATTTGCCTGGAGATGGAAACCAGAAAGACAAGAAACCAGGATCTCAGCAGCTTACAGCCTCCAACAAAAGCTTGTTCTGCTCCAGAGAAGGAGAAAATCAGAATTTAAATCATGGAGAAAGAAAAAAAAACCATCAGGATCCCATTTTCACCCCATATGACCCTTTATTCTGTCAGAATGAGAAGGTTTGCAGTCAGCCAACACCAAGATGGAGATCTCTCCATGCTCTCCAATAAGCCAGGATGCTTAGCCCTCATGGAGTAAAAAGCCTGAATGCCTCAATCCTTGCTGAGCCACTGCCACGTGGCACAAAGCTGCTCCCTGAATGTCCAACCCCACCAAATGTCATAAAATCCTAGAATGGTTTGGGTTGGAAGGGACCTTGAAGTCCATCCAGTCCAACACCGCTGCCACAGGGAGGGACATCTTCAACCAGATCAGGTTGTTCCAAGCGTCATCCACTTGGCCCTGAAGACCAGCAGGGATGGGGCATCCATGACTTCATCGGGCAGCCTGGGCCAGTGCTTCACCACCCCCATCATAAAATGTTTCTTCCTTGTGTCCTATCTAAACCCACCCTCTTTCAACTTAAACCTGCTGTCCCTTGTCTAACTTCTTCAGGCCCTAATCACAAGTTTCTCTTCATTGTTTTGATCAGCCCCCTTTGGGTAGTGGAAGATGGTCTAAGGTCCCCCCAGAGCCTTCTCTTCTTCAGAACAACCCCACCTCTCTCAGCCTGTCCTCATGGCAGAGGTGCTCCAGCCCTCTGACCATTTCTGTGGCCTCCTCTGGATCCACTCCAACAGCTCCATGTCTTCCAGGCTTTGCAAAGGGACCTGGACAGGCTGGACCGCTGGGCAGTGTCCAACGGCATGAGGTTTAACACGGCCAAATGCCGGGTCCTGCACTTGGGGCACAACAACCCTAAGCAGAGCTACAGACTGGGAGAAGCCTGGCTGGAAAACTGCCAGGAGGAGAGGGACCTGGGGGTGTTGGTTGACAGCGACTGACCATGAGCCAGCAGTGTGCCCAGGTGGCCAAGAAGGCCAATGGCATCCTGGCTTGGGTCAGAAACGGTGTGACCAGCAGGTCCAGGGAGGTTCTTCTCCCTCTGTACTCAGCACTGGTGAGGCCGCTCCTTGAATATTGTGTCCAGTTCTGGGCCCCTCACCACAAGGAGGATGTTGAGGCTCTGGAGCAAGTCCAGAGAAGAGCGACGAGGCTGGTGAAGGGGCTGGAGAACAGGCCCTATGAGGAGCGGCTGAGAGAGCTGGGGTTATTTAGCCTGAAAGAAGAGGAGGCTGAGGGGAGACCTCATTACTCTCTACAAGTACCTGAAAGGTGGTTGTGGAGAGGAGGGAGCTGGCCTCTTCTCCCAAGTGACAGGGGACAGGACGAGAGGGAATGACCTCAAGCTCCGCCAGGGTAGGTTTATGCTAGAGATTAGGAGGAAGTTTTTCACACAGAGGGTCATTGGGCATTGGAACAGGCTGCCCAGGGAGGTGGTTGATTCCCCTTCCCTGGAGGTGTTTAAGGCACGGGTGGATGAGGTCTTGAGGGACTTGGTTTAGTGTTAGATAGGAATGGTTGGACTAGAAGATCCGATGGGTCCTTTCCAACCTGGTTGTTCTGTTCTGTTCTGTTCTGTTCTGTTCCCTGTGCTGAGGACTCCAGAACTGTACACAGGACTCTGGGTGAGGTCCCACCAGAGCAGAGCAGAAGGGGAGAAGTTTATCCCTCACCCTGCTGGCCACGCTGCTTAGGATTCACCCCGGGATACACTCGTCTTTCTGGGCTGTGAGTGTACATTGCCAACTCATGTTGAGCTGCTTCTCCCCCAGCACCCCAAGTCCTTCTCCTCAGGGCTGCTCCCAATCCATTCTCCACCCAGTCTATACCTGTGCTTGGCATTCCCCTGTCCCAGTGCAGGACCTCACACTTGGCCTCACTGAACTTCATGAGGTTCACACGAGCCAGATACTTCCAGGGCTGCCAAAATCCCCATCTCTGCAACCACAACTGGAGGCAGCACTGGCAAAGCCTGTTGAGATGCTCAAGGCTGTGATTTTAATAGTGGACAGGTATGGTTAGACTTCATCTCAGAGGTCTTTTTCAACCAAACAATTCTAGGATTCTATGAGATGATGCTTTGCTCTTAAGAACAAGTCCCCCCAGTGTTTTTTTTTTTTTAAGGAGTTAAGGTACAAACTGCCTTAGCATCCATCATCTGGGATCCCAGGTGTCTGAGCCTCCCTCACTGGGACCTCTGAGTGCCTGAACCACCAACACCTGGACCTTTGGGTGCCTGAGACTCCACCACTGACATCCCCAGCTGCCTGAGCCTTCATTGCAGGGATCTAAAGGGACCTAAACAGGCTGGACCACTGGGCAGTGTCCAATGGCATGAGGTTTAACATGGCTAAATGCCGGGTCCTGCACTTGGGGCACAACAACCCTATGCAGAGCTACAGACTGGGAGAAGCCTGGCTGGAAAACTGCCAGGAGGAGAGGGACCTGGGGGTGTTGGTTGACAGCCGACTGAACACGAGCCAGCAGTGTGCCCAGGTGGCCAAGAAGGCCAATGGCATCCTGGCTTGGATCAGAAATGGTGTGACCAGCAGGTCCAGGGAGGTGATTCTCCCTCTGTACTTGGCACTGGTGAGATTGCTCCTTGAATCCTGTGTTCAGTTCTGGGCCCCTCAGCACAAGAAGGATGTTGAGGCTCTGGAGCAAGTCCAGAGAAGAGCCACGAAGCTGGTGAAGGGGCTGGAGAACAGGCCTTATGAGGAACAGCTGAGAGAGCTGGAGTTGTTTATCCTGGAGAAGAGGAGGCTGAGAGGAGACCTCATTACTCTCTACAACTACCTGAAAGGAGGTTGTAGAGAGGAGGGAGCTGGCCTCTTCTCCCAAGTGACAGGGGACAGGACGAGAGGGAATGGCCTCAAGCTCCACCAGGGGAGATGTAGGCTGGAGATTAGGAGGAAGTTTTTCACACAGAGGGTCATTGGGCATTGGAATAGGCTGCCCAGGGAGGTGGTTGATTCCCCTTCTCTGGAGGTGTTTAAGGCACGGGTGGATGAGGTCTTGAGGGACTTGGTTTAGTGTTTGATAGGAATGGTTGGACTAGAAGATCCGATGGGTCCCTTCCAACCTGGTTGTTCTATGATTCTATGATTCTATGACCTCCAGGTGCCTGAACCACCAGCATCGGGACCCCCAGGTTCTTAACACTCCATCATTGGGACCTCCAAGTATCTGAACATTCATCACAGGGACCACAAGTGCCTGAGTCTCACCTGGACCTCCAGGTGCCCGAGAGTCTCCATCACAGGGATCCACTATGTTCCAGGCACCTCAGAGCCCCAGTACCGTGTGATGCCCCCATGGTCCAAATCCCCAAAGTGTGGGGCCGGGAAGGAAGCCCCTGCCCAACCCCTGCATTCCTGCTCCCACCTTGCAGCCTTGATTGCCCTAAATCCTTGCACAAAGCATCTGCATCCAGAGCACCACCAGGTCTTTCCCCATCCACAACCCATCAAAGGGACAAAACAAGAGCTGTGATACCAAACCGAATTCCTCACTACTTTTCCTCCTTTCTTTGGCTGTAACTTTGTCCCCAACCTCTTTCTTCCCCTATATTTGAGGCAGGACAAAACTCTTAACAGCAGTGACTTCACTCATGGTCACTCTGGTGGCTTCCATCCTGGATCAGTGGCAGTGGGGACAACCAGGAGCTAAAGCCACAGCACGTGCTTTCCTTAGCACAGAACCATGAAATGGGTTGGGTTTGAAGGCACCTGAAAGCCCATGCAGTTCCAACCCCATGGGCAGGGACACTTCCCTACTAGATCAGGTTGCGCAAAGTCCCATCCAGCCTGGCTCTGGACACCTCCAGGGATGGGGCAGCCACAACTTCTTAGCACAACCTCTTCCAGTGTCTCTCCACGCTCATTGTGAAGAATTCCTTCCTAAGATCTCACTGAAATCTTCCCTTTTTCACCTTAAAACCATTCCCCTCGTCCTATCCCTTAGCAAGTTTGCAGATGACACAAAGCTGTGTGCAAGTGTCGATCTGCTGGAGGGTAGGGAGGCTCTGCAAAGGGACCTAAACAGGCTGGACCGCTGGGCAGTGTCCAATGGCATGAGTTTTAACAAGGCCAAATGCCGGGTCCTGCACTTGGGGCACAACAACCCTATGCAGAACTACAGACTGGGAGAAGCCTGGCTGGAAAGCTGCCAGGAGGAGAGGGACCTGGGGGTGTTGGTCGACAGCCGACTGAACATGAGCCAGCAGTGTGCCCAGGTGGCCAAGAAGGCCAATGGCATCCTGGTTTGTATCAGAAATGGTGTGACCAACAGGTCCAGGGAGGTGATTCTCCCTCTGTACTCAGCACTGGTGAGGCCGCTCCTTGAATCCTGTGTTCATTTGTGGGCCCCTCATCACAAGAAGGATGTTGAGGCTCTGGAGCAAGTCCAGAGAAGAGCGACGAGGCTGGTGAAGGGGCTGGAGAACAGAACCTATGAGGAGCGGCTGAGAGAGCTGGGGGTGTTTAGCCTGGAGAAGAGGAGGCTGAGGGGAGACCTCGTTACTCTCTACAACAACCTGAAGGGAGGTTGTAGAGAGGAGGGAACTGGGCTCTTCTCCCAAGTGACAGGGGACAGGACAAGAGGGAATGGCCTCAAGCTCCACCAGAGGAGATTTAGGCTGGAGATCAGGAGGAGGTTTTTCACGGAAAGGGTCATTGGGCATTGGAATAGGCTGCCCAGGGAGGTGGTTGATTCCCCTTCCCTGGAGGTGTTTAAGACACGGGTGGATGAGGTCTTGAGGGACTTGGTTTAGTGTTTGATAGGAATGGTTGGACTAGAAGATCCGATGGGTCCCTTCCAACCTGGCTGTTCTATGATTCTATGATTCTATGATCCCTGCACTGTCTGATCCAGAGCCCCTCCCACCTTTCCTGTAGCCCCTTTAAGGGCTGCTAGGCTGCTTTGGGGTCTCCTCAGAACCTTCTCTTCTCCAGCTCCATCTCTCCCAGCCTCTCCATAACCCCTTGTTCCCCAAACCACCGCCTTCCCAAGCAAGCAAGCCCATCCTGATGTGCTCGCCCACCCCCTCCATCCACCAGCAGCGGAGGCTTGGAGAGCCTCTCCGAAGCTGATGCCCATGCTGAGCTCCTCTAGATGTCACCCTCAGCCGGTTTTTCCCTCGCTCGGATTTTCCTTTCTCCAAGATCCTGCACTTTTTTTTTTTTTTTTTTTTTTTTTAAATTCCTTTCTGATCTCTTTCCGGCCATGTGTGATTGCAGTTTCCTCTGGGCGTCCATTTCATCAGCCCGAAATTAAGGAGAGAAGAAGACAGGGCTTGCGGGCGGCCGGTGGGACCCTCGCTTTTCTTCCCCACCCATCACCACCATCACCCCAACGACCCCGCATCCCACCCCACTCGGACCTTGCTGGTCGCCCAGCTGCTCGCCCACCCCTCGGCAACCCCCTCCTCACAACCCTCTTCCAACCCCGGCCTCGCTTGGCTTGGAGGCCGGGGTGGGATCTCCACCACCAGCAGTTTTGGGGTGACTCGGTGGGGTTTGGGGGGTCACTGGGTTTGGCCTTTCATCTTTTCGCCACCCACTCTGCGGTAGCCGAATGGTTTTTCTCCTTCCCGGCTCTGAACCGCAAACCCACTGCCACCTGCGCTGCCCATCTTCTCCCACCACCACTGGATGCCCATCTGCTGCCAACGCCGGATTTGGATTCGGCCTTCGCGAGAAGGTCACGGCACCTCCAATCTGTCCTCTTACTCCTCGCTGTCACCCTGGTGCAGCAGAGGGGACGTCAAGCGTAGAGGAAACCCACGCCAGGGGCAAGAAGAGACAATCCCTGGGGAGGTTCCAGCTCTTGGGTTCATCCTCTCTCCTGCATGAGACAACCTCAGCTCTGCGGCTCTGCCAGGCGATGGCCACGCAGTGAAGATGTCCGTGGCCAGGCTCAACAGCGTCAATGGCTTTTTGGAGGACAACAGGATGGAGGCAGGGGACATGGGCAGGATCCTCCGCTGCCTGGAGATGGGCACCGTCCTCACCTTGTTCTATCAGAAGAAGTCCCAAAGGCCGGAGAGAAGGACCTTCCAGGTGAAGCTGGAGACCCGGCAGATCATCTGGAGCCGGACACCCGAGAAGGTGGAGGGGGACAGTGAGTATCAGTGGCAGTGGCGCTGGGGGTTGAGGATGTGCTGGGGGGATGTCCTACCATGGTGGGGTGCTTGGCTGTGGGGTGTCTGGCCATGGTGGGATGCCTGGAGTGGTGTACATGGCCATGGTGGGATGTCTTACCACAGTGGGGTCTAGGGCTCTGGGGTGTCTGGTCGTGGTGGGATGTCCTACCATGGTGGGGTGCTTGGCTGTGGGGTGTCTGGCCATGGTGGGATGCCTGGAGCAGTGTACCTGGCCATGGTGGGATGTCTTACCACAGTGGGGTCTCTGGCTCTGGGGTGTCTGGTCGTGGTGGGATGTCCAGGGTGTTTTACCTGGCTGTGGTGAGGTGTCCTACCATAGTGGGATGCCTGGCTGTGGGGTATCTGGTCCTGGTGGGATGCCTGGGATGATGTGCCTGGCTGTGGTGGGATGTCTTGCCATGGTGGGGTGCTTGGCAACGTGGTGCCCAGCCATGGAGGGATACCTGGGATGGTGTGTCTGGTCACGGTAGGATGTCCTACCATGGGGGGGTGCCTGGTTGTAGTGGGATGTACTGCCGTGGTGGGGTTCCTGTGGGGCGTCTGTCCATGATAAGATGTCCTACCACAGTGAGGTGACTGGCTGTGGGGTGCCTGGCAATGATGGGGTGTCCTACCACGGCGGGATGTCCTGCTGTGGTGGGATGCCTGGCTGCAGTGAGATACTCGGCTACAATGAGGTGTTTGGTCATGGTGGGGTGCCCACTGCAGTGGGGTGCATGGACGTAGTGGAGAGCCTGACCATGGTGAGGTGTCTGGCTGTGGTGGGATACCCAGCATCATGGAGTAGCCTGGTCACGGTAGGGTGTCCAGATGTGGAGGGGTGCCTGGAAATAGTGGGGTACCTGGCCGTGGTGGGATGCTCAAACATGGCATATTTGATTGCGTTGGGGTGCCCAGTTACTGTGGGCTGCCCAGACATGACAGGGTATCTGGACACTGTAGGGTGCTCAACTGCAGTGGGATGTTCTACCACAATGGAGTCTCTGGCCATGACGATGTGCCTACACACTATGGGGTGTCCTACCATGCCAGGGTGCCTCACCATGATGGGATGCCCAGAGATACATCTGCAGGACCTGAGTGGACCTCACCTCCTCCATCGTGGCTCACCTGGCCCATAACTCACATAGAATCATAGAACAACCAGGTTGGAAGGGACCCATCGGATCTTCTAGTCCAACCATTCCTATCTAACACTAAACCAAGTCCCTCAAGACCTCATCCACCCGTGCCTTAAACACCTCCAGGGAAGGGGAATCAACCACCTCCCTGGGCAGCCTATTCCAGTGCCCAATCACCCTTTCCGTGAAAAACCTCCTCCTAATCTCTAGCCTAAATCTCCCCTGGCGGAGCTTGAGGCCATTCCCTCTTGTCCTGTCCCCTGTCACGTGGGAGAAGACCCCAGCTCCCTCCTCTCTACAACCTCCTTTCAGGTAGTTGTAGAGAGTAATGAGGTCTCCTCTCAGCCTCCTCTTCTCCAGGCTAAACAACCCCAGCTCTCTCAGCTGTTCCTCGTAGGATCTGTTCTCCAGCCCCTTCACCAGCCTTGTTGCTCTTCTCTGGACTTGCACCATAGGGCTCAAGCTGCTGCCATTTCATGTTGGGGTTCCGCACCCTTCCTGGCAAGGAGGTGAAGGAGGAAGCCACCACCCTGCCTGTTTGTGGTGCTTTTAACCCCAAAACATGCTCAGGCAACATTGTGGGGTCGAACGTGATGGTGGCCCCATGCAACCCATGGCACTGGAGTCCAACACTGGAGATGCTCCCACTGGAGCATCCATAAAAATCACCCTTCCTTGTGGATTCGCTGGTGGCTGGTAGGCTGTTGGGGCATAGTCCCACCACCAGGCTTTTGTGGGACTCCATACCTTAGTATTCACACAGAATCCCTAGGTTGAAAAAGACCCACAGGATCATTGAGTCCAACCATTCCTATCAATCACTAAGCCATGCCCCTCAACACCTCATCCACCCATCTTTTAAACACTTTCATGGAAGATAACTCAACCGCCTCCCTGGGCATCCTGTTCCAGTGCCCAATGACCCTTTCCATTACCTGGTTGCTCGTTATCTTGATACTTGCACCTTAAATTGAGCTAAAAAGAACCGACAGATGAAAACAGAGCATTGAGGTGGCACAGAACCACACCATCACCTCATCCTGCAGCCCCACGTGGTGAGGAACCTGATTTGGGGCGATCATCTCACTTGGATGGTGGCAAAATCACCATCTGGAGGTATTTAAAAGACGTGTAGATGCAGCATTTAGGGACATGGTTTAGGGGTGAACTTGGCAGTGTTAGGTTAAAGGTTGGACTTGATGGTCTTAGAGTTCTTTTCCAACCTTAACCATTCTATAAATTCCTTTGGAAGCCCACCCTGGATGTTTGGGAGGTGACAGGTGGCTTTTCCCTACAAGTGTCCTTAAAAATCATCCAACCCACCCCAAAATCACCACCAATTCCTAATTTTGCACAAGATGCAGCAAAATCCCTATGAAGTTCTGCTTAGAGGAACCTACCAAAAGCCAAGCTGCTGGCTATGACAATACTTTGAGGTGGGATGGAGGGTGTAGAAGAGCACTGACAGGAACAGGATCCATGCTTGTCCAGACCTGCTGAGTATGGGAGCTGAACTCACCACCAGTCCTTGGGGACAAGCAGATTTGTGGGAGGAGATTTTATCAGATTTTATCAGAGAATCGGAGAATCATGAGGTTGGAAAAGGCCTTTGAGATCATCAAGTCCAACCATACCTGTCTACTACTAAACCAAATCCCTGAGCACCTCGTTTCCCTGGCTTTTAAACACCTCCAGGGATGAGGAATCCACCACCTCCCTGGGCAGCCTCTGCCAGTGCTTGAGAACCCTTTCAGTGAAGAAAGTTTTCCTAATGTCCAATCTGAAATTGCCCTGGTGCAACTTGAGGCCATTCCCTCTCATCTTGTTACTTGTTACTTGGGAGAAGGGACCAACACCCACCTCGCTAGAACCTCCTTTCAGGGAGTTGTAGACAGTGATGAGGTCTCCCCTCCACCTCCTCCTCTCCAGGCTAAAGCACCCCAGCTCTCTCAACCGCTCCTCATAACCCTTGTTCTCCAGACCCTTCCCCAGCTTTGTTGCCCTTCTCTGGACATGCTCCAGCCCCTCAAGGTCCTTCTTGGATTGTGGGGCCCAAAACTGAACCCAAGATTCCCCAGGTTCTCCTGTTCATACCTGAGGTCTCACTCCCACCGCACACCTGATCTCATGCCTGCTTCGGCCATTTCAAATCCCCTCTTCAACCAGACACCCCACTTGCAGAGGGATTAAGGGGGACAACCACAGCACCAATGTCTCTGTTATGGGCTGATAGGACCAGGACACCAGGACACAGATCCTGGCTCTCCCCAGATGCCCTGTACCAGGCAGGCTAATTACACGCTTCATTAAACAACTAATGGAGCGTGTCTGTGATGGGGTCACCTCCAAAATTAACCTCCTCCTGGATGGTTTCCAGCTCATCCCCCTCAGCAGAGCCGAGTCCTCAGTGGAAGGTTGAAACCTAGTGGAAAAGGGCTCAAAGGAAATCATTGCAAGGAATTAAGAGAAACGAGGAGGGGGAAGATTTAGATGAGACATTAGGAAGAAATTCTTCACAGTTAGGGGTGGTGAGATCTTGGCCCAGGCTGCCCAGGGTAGTTGTAGCTGCCCCATCCCTGGAGGTGTTGAGGTCCAGGTTGGATGGGGCCTTGAGAAACCTAGTCTAGTGAGAGTTTTCCCTGCCTATTGCAGGGTGGTGGACCTGGGTGATCTTTAAGTTCCCTTCCAACCCAAACTATTCCATGATTCTAGGAAATACAGTTAGGCAAATCAATTCTGGAGGGATGATTTATGATGACAACGGCTGATTGGGATCATACCTCCAGCCAAATAAGTAGGACCTTTCAGGAAGGAGAAAATCCAGATGGGCTTTAGTGACACTGGGCCAGGAGAAAATCATAGAATCATAGACTGGTTTGGGTTGGAAGGGACCTTAAAGATCATCCAGTTCCGTACCCCATGCCATGGGCAGGGACACCTCCTACTTGATCAGGTTGCTCAAAGCCCCATCCAGCCTGGCCTTTCATTTCAGGTTGAAATCAGCTTCACAGCAGGATGAGGAGCTCGTGGGTTTCAGCCACTCAGTTCCCCACATACAGGAGGGGCTGAGTTACCCCATGTCTCATGACAAGAAAGGATGGAGGAAAACACGAGGGGACACGGCTCATGCCACTGGGCCAGCAGGATTCAGAGGCCTTCCAGGACCTGAAGGGGCTCCAGAAAAGCTGACGAGGGACTTTTACCAAGGGCCTGGAGTGACGGGATGAGGGGGAATTGATTTTAATTGGAAGGGGGAAGATTTAAATGAGACATTAGGAAGAAATTCTTCACACTGAGGGTGCAGATGCCCTGGCCCAGGTTGCCCAGGGAAATTTTGGATGCCTCATCCCTGGAGGTGTTGATGGCCAGGTTTGATGGGGCCCTGAGCAGCCTGCTCTGATGGGAGGTATCCCTGCCCATCCTTTGGAAGTGGGTGATCTTTAAGGTCACTTCCAACCCAAGCCATTCTGTTATTTCCCAGCCCAAGCATTTTCTCCAGTTGCATTACTTTGCTTTTCTCCCAACACATTAAAGATCACAGCATCCCTAAAAGCCACCAGACAGACCCTGGTCCTACATCATTTTCCCACCAGCCCTAGACATAAAACCTTCTTTGCACTAGCTTCTCAGTTCGCATCAGAAAAGAAAAGGGATTTTCCCAGCTGGAAATGAGTTCCAGAGTGTTTTAATCACCCGGGACCCCTGAGACAATGCGGGGAGGAGCTTGGAGACATAGTTCTGACATGATCGCTACAAATCCGCTGCAGATGTGGTTTCCAGGAAGCCACCAGCCACGTTGCATTGTAGAGCCCATGCCGCTCCCTCTTCCCCCAGCTCCTTGTGGACCTGGGCTGTTTGCTCTGCAGAGAAGGACTTGGAGTACTGGGAGATGAGAAGCTCAGCGTGAGTTGACAATGTGTGCTCGCAGCCCAGAAGGTCGAACGTGACCTGGGCTGCATCCAAAGCAGCGTGACCAGCAGGGTGAGGGAGGGGATTCTGCCCCTCTACTCTCATGAGACCCTACCTGGAGTCCTGTGTCTAATTCTGGAATCCTCAACACAAGAAGGAGATGGAACTGTTGGAATGGGTCCAGAGTAGACCACGAAGATGAGCTGAGGCCTGAAACCCTCTGAGGACAGGCTGAGAGAGCTGGGGTTGTTCAGCCTAGAGAAGACACCTTAGAGCAGCTTCCAGTGGATGGGGTCTTGAGGGACTTGGTTTAGTGTTTGTTAGGAATGGTTGGACTAGAAGATCCGATGGGTCCCTTCCAACCTGGTTGTTCTATGATTCTATGATTCTATGATCAACACCTCCAGGGATGTGGCAGCCACAACTTCCCTGAGCTACCTCTGCCAGGGCCTCACTACCTTCACTGTGAAGAATTTCTTCCTGATATCTCATCTATATCTTACCTCTTCCAATTTAAAGCCATTCCTCCTCGTCCCATCACTCCAGGCCCTTGGAAAAAGTCCCTCCCTGGCTTTCCTGGTACTGGAAGCTGCTTTAAGGTGTCTTCTCCAGGCTGAACACCCCCAGCTCTCTGAGCCTGTCCTCAGAGGGTTTCAGACCTCAGCTCATTTTTGTGGCCTACTCTGGACCCATTCCAACAGTTCCATCTCCTTCTTGTGTTGAGGATTCCAGAATTGGACACAGGACTCCAGGTAGGGTCTCATGAGAGTAGAGGGGCAGAATCCCCTCCCTCACCCTACTGGCCATGCTGCTTTGGATGCAGCCCAGGACATCATTGGCCTTCTGGGCTGTGAGTACATGTTGCCAGCTCATGCTGAGCTGCTTCCTCAACCAGCACCCCAAGTCCTTCTCCTCAGGGCTGCTCTCAATCACATCATCCCCCATCCTGTATTAAACCACGGGTTGCTCTGGCCCAGGTGTAGGACCTTGCACTTGGCCTTGTTGAACCTCATGAGTTTCACACAATCCCACTTGTCTAGGTCCCTCTGGGTGCCATCTCGTCCTTCGGGTGTGAGAGCTGCCCTGCTCAGCTTGGTGTCATCTGCAAACTTGCTGAGGGTAGAATCCTAGAATCGTGGAATGGTTTGGGTTTGAAGGGACCTTAAATACCATCTAGTTCCACACCCCTATGCCATGTGGGGTTCACCTTCTCCTAGACTAGGCTGCTCAAGGCCCCAGTCTCACGGCCTACAGCATCAATGAAAATAGGGTTTCATTTCTTGGGTTGTGGTCCCAAACCAAAGAACATGCAGGAGTGCAGACCTCTGTGTATCCCTTGTGCTAAAATCCCACCCCAATCCATGAAATCTGACTTATGATCATCTACCAACGGAAGGCTGGATGAAGCCTCCAGAGTTTTCCAGAGCGTTTCCATAGAGAAAAACTCTTCTTCACCTCTTTTCTTGCCTAATCAGCCCAAATTCTCCTCCATCCCCTAGTCCTCTCCATGTTTGCCTTTACTTCATCCCCTTTGGATTAAACTGAAAGTTTCCATGGAGGCAGCTGCACGTCTGCACCCTTCCCCACCGCTACATCGGAAACACGACCGGGCTGGAATTTCTCTGGGAAATGACCTATTTCCTTAGCAGGACAATACCCCGGCGTGGTGGTCCAGCTGCCCTTGGTCATACAAAGCCCTTTCCGGTGCCGGTGGCTCAGCTTCAGAGGGCAAAGCTGCTCAAAGGTGATGCTGGTGGTATCAAGAACAGCTTTGGATGTTATTCCAATCTCTTCGTGTTATCTTTCTGCTCTCAGTGTCCACTTGGCAAAAGCAGAGGTTGGAAACGTCCCCTGGTGATGCAGCAGTGAGGAAGACTGTGGTCCGGAAACCCAACCCTCCTGCCGCCAGCAGGGCTTTATATAGCGAGATAATGAGAGAGCAGCACAGCAGGAAAGAAACGCCCTGTGGTCTGGGCTGCTGGAGCTCCAAATTGCCACCTTCAGGCAGATGGCTTCAATTAAAAGATGAGCTCAGCCTGCTCCAAAGCTTGGGGAGGAGAACGCAGGGGAGAGGTGGCTGGAGATGCCCTGGTTGGCAATGGAGCAAGATGAGCCTGGAGGACACGTGGTACCCACAAAACTGGGAAACAAGTTGTTCTTGATTATCTTAGAGGACGTTTCTGGCTCTGGGGAGACCTTAAAGTGGTCTTCCAGTTCCTGAAGTAACAAGAAAGCTGCGGAGGGACTTTTTCCAAGGCTATGGATTGATAAGACAAGGGGGAATGGCTTTAAATTGGAAGAGGGAAGATTTAGATTAGACGTTAGGAAGAAATTCTTCACATTGAGGGTGCTGAGGCACTGGCCCAGGTTGCTGAGAGAAGTTGTGGCTGCCCCATCCCTGGAGGTGTTGAAGGCCAGGTTGGATGGGGCTTTGAGCAACCTGATCCAGTGGGAGGTGTCCCTGCCTATGGCAGGGAGTTGGAGCTGGATGAGCTTTAAGGTCCCTTCCAACCCAAGCCATTCTATTTCATGATTCTATGAAACTGTTGGATGGCACTGTGGGGATGCCACCTCTGGGGGACACAAGTTCCTGGAGGACACACAAGAGTGGGGTGTCATCACACACGTGGGGGCAGTCCTGCAGGGACACCTCATCCTGGGGACACAGTTCCTGGAGGACACATGACCATGGTACCCATGATGCTATCATAGTGCCATGGGGATGTCACATTCTGGGGACACAGTTCCCTGAAGGAGCTGTGATACCATCACACGTCATTGGAGAACAGCAGGGTCATATCTCCCTAGAGGACACCTGGCCACAGCACCCACAGTTCCATCACACATCCACGGGCAATGCCATGGGGACCCATCATGCTGGGGGACAAGGCTCTCCAGAGAACATGTCATCTCCTGGCATTCCCATCTCCCACAGCCTCCCTCAGCCCCACATGTGGGTCCACGGTAGCAAGGTAGCTGAGGACAGTCCCATATCCCTCTCTTCCTGCAGTCGACATTCGGGAGATCAAGGAGATCCGCCTGGGGAAGAACTCACGGGACTTCGAGCGTTACCCCGAGGATGCTCGCAAGCTCGACTTCAGCATGTGCTTCATCATCCTCTACGGAATGGACTTCAGGCTGAGGACACTCAGTGTGGCCGGTGGGTGGGCTCCTTCCCTGCTCCTCCCAGCCACCCTCAGCTTCTCATCCCTTCCCCCTCATTCTGTCCTCTCTGTTTCACCCTCACCACCCTTCTTTTCCTTCTCCAGCTTTCTGCGAGGAGGATATCAACCTGTGGATAACAGGCCTCAACTGGCTGGTGGTTGATACCCAGAAAGCCCAGACCCCACTGCAGATTGAGAGGTGAGGTCCCAGTGGGTCCCATTTCCTGGTCCCCATCTGGGGGTCTTGGAGATGAAACCCTCCTGGACTTGGTCCCCACTGGTCTGAATGCTGTTTGTCCATCCCTTCCTTCCCAGATGGCTGCGGAAACAGTTTGATGGGATGGACCGGTCACGGGAAGGCAGGTGAGCACTGGCATGGTCCCTTGGTGGGAAGTGGTCTCTGGATTCAGCTGGACAGGGCTGCATCTCCCAAAATCAGGAGGCTCAGCTAAGGCTTGGGAGCAGGATTTGCGGGACAAGGCAGAACCAGGTTATCTGAGGTTCTCGAATGCACCTAAAAATCATTCAAGCTCAAGTCCCCCTTGCTGCCCCCATGCTCGCTGCTGCATTTCCACCAGTGCCAGGAGGGGTTGGACCATTAATGTAGCCATAAACATCTCCACAAGCTAGGAGAAACCCCAAGTCAAGTAAAATTAGACTTAAATCATTATGGAGATGGGCATCACCTTTAGATGGGATGATGGCTTAAAGCTCCAGGTTCTTGGAGATGTTCTTGCTCCAACCCTCTCATCATACTCATGCCAGACCCTGTGTAAGTAGAGGTCCTGTGTCACTGTGGGGTTCAACAGCCTGGTGGAGTGGGAACCCCGTGTCAGAGATGACACTGGCACCAAGGTTTGGGATGGGACCCTCAGTGCTGGGAGAGGCGTTATCCATCTGGGGGTTATCCATCCTCCGTGGGGTCCATCTGGTGCCCTGACACCATCTCATCCTCTTCAGCATCACAGTGAAGGACCTGAAGGCCATGCTGCCCCAGGTGAACTACCGTGTCCCCAACATGAGGTTTCTGCGGGACAAGCTCGTGGTAAGAACCCCCTGAGCACCCCAACTATGCAAGGAGGTCTTCAAACCCTGGTGTCACTGACTTTGGTTGGGTGGCTGTGCTCTCATCCATCGCTCTCTCCGGCAGGAGGTGGAAGCCAGGAACGAGATGACTTTCTCCCACTTCATCCAGTTTTACAAAAACCTGATGTTTGATGCACAGAAGTCGGTAAGAGCCATGGTTTGTCCTCCTAAGCATCTCCTGCCCACTGTGGTGCATCCCTGTTCAGCTCATCCTGACGTCCTCCTTTGCCTTGCAGATCATTGAGCAGCTGGAGCTCTCTTTTCCCTTGCGGTGAGTGTCCAAGAGCCCAGCAGCTCCCATCCCAGCCAAGCCTCCAAGGTTTGGATCCATTGGGTCGGGAGAGCGGAAGGTCCTGGAGCATCTCCCAGTGTTGGGGCAGGCTAGGGATGGAGAGAATGGTGGGAATGGAGTAGGGATGGGATCAGCAATGGTAGAGGGATGAGTGGTAATGGGAGAAGGGATGGGGTGGAGATGAGCAGGGGTGGGAGCACAGGTGAGCAGAGGTGAGAGCTGGGATGAGAAGGGATGGAAGTGGAGATGGGAACAAGGATGGGAAGGGGTAAGTAGGGATGGGGGTGGGGATGGGAGCAAGGATGGAAGTGGGGATGGGAGTGTGGATGAAAAAAGGGTGGGAGCTGAGATGGGAGCAGGGGTGAAAGTGGCATTGGGAGAGGGAATGGAAGCTGGGATGAGTAGGAATGGGAGTGGAGATGCAAGCAAGGACGGAAGTTGGGGAGGGAGCAGCACCCAACGTCTCAAGGCGCCCCTTGCACCTTCATGGCCTGCACCTCCCCCAAGTCCCTTGCCTTGGAGTAGGGCAGGAGTGGGAGACTCAGCGAGGGGCTGAGCTGCAGGTGGACACTGGTGGCCTCGACTCCCCCATGGGGTCTACCCCAACTCCTGCTCCCAGTCCTTGCTGATGGCCCTTCCGTGTCCCAGGAATGTGGACCGCCCTGAGCTGTGCCAAGTCTCCCTTTATGACTTCCAGAAGTTCCTGCTGCATGACCAGAAGGTGAGTGTCTGTAGAGACCCTACAGACATGTGGCATCCCTCCCAGCCCCAACCTAGGAGACCCCCGTGGGGTTCCCCAGCCTGGTTCCTCCTGTAAATCCTGAATTCCCTCCAGGAATCCTGGGCCAGTGATGTGGGCATGGTGCGGGACTACATGTGCACCTACCTCAAGGAAGGCTCCAATGAGGCAGCAGATCCCTCCTTCCAGCTGGACGAGGTGGGTGGCCCCACGTGACACCCACCCAAGAGGTGTCTCACCAGCCCTGGCAGGCTCTGACCTTTCTGCTTCCCCTCCAGTTCCTCACATACCTCTTCTCCAAGGAGAACATGGTGATGGATGCCAAGTATGAGCGTGTGGTGCCAGAGGAGATGAACCACCCCCTGTCCCAGTACTGGATCTCCTCCTCCCACAACACGTAAGGACAGGGTGGACTCTCCTTAGAGACCTCCTTGAGCATTGGTTGGACTTGATGATCTCAAAAGTCTTTTCCAATTTAGGGATTCTATAATCCCATCACCTAGCTGGTGCAGCCCTGGCCACTGATGGTCCTTCTTGTTCTCTCCAGGTACTTGACGGGCGACCAGTTCTCCAGCGAGTCCTCCCTGGAGGCTTATGCCCGCTGCCTGCGCATGGGCTGCCGCTGCATTGAGTGTGAGTCCCTCAGCATCATGCTGAGATACTGAGCACCTCACAACACCTGTTGTCCCATCAGATGACCATCCCATGTTCCCATCCCATGGCACCAGGGTGGGAGGGATCTTCCATGTCTTTTGGGAGCTCGAAAACATCTCACAGCCGATGACCAGTGCGTCTTAACTGAGGTGTCTCCCCACTTAGTGGACTGCTGGGATGGCCCAGATGATCTCCCTATCATCTACCATGGCCACACGCTCACCTCCAAGATCAAGTTCCTGGATGTGCTGCACACCATCAAGGAGCACGCTTTTGTCACCTCCGAGTAAGTCCCAGCACTCCTAGGCCAGGCAGGCAAACTTTCCTCCTCCTTCATCCCAAGCCACCATTCCCGCCTGGTTCTTCCAGGTTCCCCATCATCCTCTCCATTGAAGACCACTGCAGCATCGTCCAGCAGAGGAACATGGCCTCCCACTTCAAGAAGGTCTTTGGGGATATGCTACTCACCAAGCCCGTGGACATCAATGCCGATGAGCTACCCTCACCCACCCAACTCAAGAAGAAGATCCTAATCAAGGTGTGGGGAGGGTAGAACCCCAAAGCCCTTCTTTGTGGAAGGAGCAAGGACCACGTTGGGTTGGGATGGATGGTGATTATCCCAGATCTTGGGACATGAGAGCAATACCTTATTGTGCACACACGGTAGGACATCAGAGAGACATCCTACTGCAAGGGGCTGTCAAGGGGGACAGGAGGTGGTGGAGGGGAACCTGTAGGAACCCAAGAGTGGCTTGAGGGCTGGGAGCCCAGCATGATGGGGACACCATACGCACCACTGAACTCCTCTGTCTGGGCTGTCCCCAGCACAAGAAACTGGTTGAAGGAAACCTGTATGAGGAGGTCTCCACTGCCAGTTACTCAGAGAATGACATCAGCAACTCTATCAAGAATGGCATCCTCTACCTCGAAGACCCCATCGACCACGTAAGGATCTCCTTACCACTGGTGGCTGGAGGACTAGCAGGGTCTGTTGGGTGGGTTTAATGTCAAGGTTTGGGTTGGGCTTGGGCTCTTCTAGACCATTGCAATGCCACGGAGGGATGGAGCAGGGGCAGAAACAGAGTTCTCAAAGCCCCATCACACCATCCTCCCCAACTTGGTGGTGCTTTTCCTTCCCAGACCTGGAGCCCCCATTATTTTGTCCTAACAAGCAACAAGATCTACTACTCGGAGGAGACATCCCGCTACCAGTTCAATGAGGACGAGGAAGAAGTGGAGCAGAAGGAGGTGTGTGTGGAGCAGGATGCGCCCATGAGGTGGTGGTTGTGGGGTGGATGTTAATTCCAGGATGTCTCTCCTACTTTGGGGTGAACTTGCAGGAGTTCAACAACAACGAGCTGCACTTCATGGAGAAATGGTTCCACGGGAAACTGGGAGGTGGCCGTGATGGACGACAGATCGCCGAGAAACTGCTGCATGAATACTGCACCGAGACAGGTGGCAAGGACGGCACCTTCCTGGTGCGCGAGAGCGAGACCTTCGTGGGTGACTACACCCTCTCCTTCTGGTAGGAGCCCCAGTTAGAAGACAGGATCCCACCTTCCCTGAGCCAGTCTGGATGTCCCACCACCCATCAGGTCCAGCTCATCCCTAGCTTGGTGGCTGGAAGGAAGTTTTGGGGAGAAACATCACCTTTTTGCGTGGCACGTGGTCCCCTGAGTGTGGGAGGGTAGGGGCATGAACCTCAATTGACACAATTGTCTTCTCAATTGACTTCTGCCTTCTTCCCACCTCCGTGGCAGGAGGTCCAGCCGGGTGCAGCACTGCCGGATCCACTCAAGGCAGGAGGCCGGTGCCACCAAGTTCTACCTGACCGACAACCTGGTCTTCGACAGCCTCTACAGCCTCATTTGCCACTACCGCGAGGTGCCGCTCCGCTGCAACGAGTTTGAGATGCGCCTCACCGACCCCGTCCCCCAACCCAATGCCCATGAAAGCAAAGAGTGAGGATGGTCCCCACCTCCATCCCCTTGGCTCGCTGGGTCCACCAGCCTCTTCCATCCTTGGTGTGAGGTCGTGGGTGCCCTCTGGGGCACAAGGATGCCAACACCAGCTCACCGTCTCCGTTCTTTGTCCGGCCAGGTGGTATCATGCCAGCTTGACACGCCTGCAGGCCGAGCACATGTTGATGCGAGTCCCACGGGATGGAGCCTTCCTGGTGCGCAAGCGCAGTGAACCCAACTCCTACGCCATCTCCTTCCGGTGGGTGTTGTCACGGTGGCCTTATTAGAATCATAGAATTGCTAGGTTAGAAAAGACCTTTGATATCATCAAGGCCAACCACAGCTGTCCACCACTGAACCAGATCCCTGAGCGCTTGATCTCCCCAGGTTTTAAACACATCCAGGAATAGGGACTCCACCACCTCTCAGGAGAGCCTCTGCCAGTGCTTGATAACCCTTTTGGTGAAGTAATCTGTCCTAACGCCCAGTTTGAACTTGCCCTGGTGCAACTTGAGGCCATTTCCTCTTGTCCTATCACCTGGGAGCAGACACTGACTCCCACTTCACCACAACCTCCTTCCAGGGAGTTGTAGACAGTAATGAGGTCTCCCCTCAGCCTTCTTTTCTCCAGGCTAAATGACCCCAGGTCCCTCAGCTGCTCCTCATAACCCTTGTTCTCCAGTCCCTTAACCAGCTCCACTGACCTTCTCTGGACATGCTCCAGCCCCTCAATGTCCTTGGATGAGAGCCCCAAAACTGAACCCAGGATTCAAGGTGTGGCCTCACCAATGCTGAGTCCAGGGGCACAATCCCTTCCCTCGTCCTACTGGCCGCACCGTGGCTGATCTAAGCCTGGATGCCATTGGCCTTCTTGGTCACCTGGGCCACTGCTACCTCACATTCAGCTGCTGTCAACCAATACCTCCAGGTCCTTCTCCTCTAGGCAGCTTTCTAGCCACTCTTCCTCAAGCCTGGAGCTGCACAGGAGTGTTGTGACCCAGGTGCAGGCCTCAGCACTTGGCCTTGTTGTACCTTATCCCCTTGGCCTCAGCCCATGGATCCACCCTGTCCAGGTCCTTCTGTGGAGCCTCCTTACCCTCAAGCAGATCCAACACTTCCTCCCTTCTCCATGTCTCTTCAGACTTACTAATGGTTCACCAATCCCTTCATCCAGTTCATGGATGAAAATATTGAATGAAACAGAATCCAGCACTAAGCCCTGGGGACACCACTTGTGTCCATTGTGACTCCATGCTGGGTGGCAGGGTGACCCAGTGACCCACTCTGTCACAAGGAGGATCTCCTAGTTCTTATGATGAGAAAGCCACATCCTCAGGGTGATTGCATCCCTGCTGGGGATGCCCATCCTGCCCGTCCCCACCATAAAGCCAAGGTCCCACCACCCCTCACATATCTCCCCACCATCTCTCTTGACCCCCAGGGCAGAAGGGAAGATCAAGCACTGCCGCATCCAGCAGGAAGGTCGGCTCTTCATGTTGGGCAGCTCAGCAGAATTTGAGAGCCTCGTGGACCTCGTCAGCTACTACGAGAAGCATCCACTCTACCGCAAGATGAAGTTGCGCTACCCCATCAATGAGGAGACCCTGGAGAAGATGGGCACCACTGTGAGTGTTCCCGGCAGTAGGACTGGTGGGGATGAGGACTATGTACCATCGACAACCAAGCCCCATCCCCAGTCCTCCATGGTGGGCTGGTGTCCTCCAGCCCAACCAGTATTGGACGAGTTTGCTCTACATCCGTTGGCCATGGTTATCATTCTACCATAATTCCCTTCCAATGTGCTGCAAAGTGATGTAAGGTCCCTCTCAACCTCCTCTGGATCACACATGGTGGCTCAGCTCCCACCACATCCCTTTGTAGCCTCCACCTGCATCCAAGTGACCCACTCAGAAGTCTCTCCTTGCAGGAACTCGACTATGGAGCCCTTTATGAGGTGCGGACCCCTCACTTCTACGTTGAGGCCAACAAGATGCCAATGGCCAGGGTAAGGGCCGAGCTGGTGTTCCTGGGAGGTGGAGGGTGGTGGGACATGGCAATTCTAGGAGTTCCTGGACAGTACCCCCTCAGACCCACCACATCTCCCACCACTGACCTGAGAAGGAGTGATTTTTTTCCTGCAATTTTCTGACCTTCAAGTGGTGCTGGAGCTGATGGGACCTTTTCCATCTCCCCATCACTTGGAGACAATCTGAGTTCCAGCAAGAGGATCGTAACACCATGGTGGGCAAGGTCTGGAGAGACCCTAGCCTGGAGCAATCACCTGACCCAAGTTTGCCCCAACAGGGAGGATCTCTTTGTTTTGAGGAACCCCCTCAAAAAGCAGGTTTAGGGGCAATTCCCAGGTAGTGCAGTTTCTATCCTCAGAGGTTCCTGGGACCAGGCTGGTCTTGGAGCTGACCCAAGTGGCTTCAGAGCTGGTCCAGTCTCCATCCTTAGAGATTTTGGGGACCAGGGTTGTCTTGGAGCTGACACAGATGGCTTCAGAGCTAGTCCAGTCTCCATCCTCTGAGGTTTGTGGGACCAGACTGATCTCAGAGCTGACCCAGTCTCCATCCTTGGAAGTGTTTGGGACTGAGTTGTCCTTGGAGCTCACCTAATCTTTGTCCTCAGAGGTTGTGGGGACCAGGCTGGTCTTGGAGCTGACCTTGGAAGATGCTGTACTGGAGTCCCAGAGTTCCTTCCCTATGATCCTACAATCCCATGGTCCAAAGCTGCTGTGTCCTAAAGGCCCCTTTGCAGCAGGGAAGTTCTCAGGCAAAGACCAGATAGAGGAAAGCTTAACCAGACCCCCACCCCTCATTCCAAGGAATGTGGGACTATCAGAATATTAACCCCTTCAGCATCAGGAGAAACCACTGGGGAAACCAGAAGAGGAACCCACCTTGTGCTGATTGTGGTGGTCCTACAGGACCATGGATGCCTTCAAACCTCCCATCCCCTTGAACATGTCACATGGCCTATGTGGAGGCATCATTTTGGGTACTAGAACCTCAGGAACACCCTTACTCCACCGTGGGGCCTTGAGAAGTAGGACTGAGTAGGGCACTGGGTGGTGACACATATTCTTCTCGGTGGTCCAGTGCACGGTGAAGGCTCTCTACGACTACAAAGCACAGCGGGAGGACGAGCTGTCATTCTGCAAGCAGGCCATCATCCACAACGTGGACAAGCAGGACGGCGGCTGGTGAGGGCGGTTGGGTGGGCATCACCGTGGGTTGGATGGAGAGGACACCTCAGGTTGTCCCACGTTGGGTTTTAACTGCCTCCTTTTCTGTCCCCTCACCCCTTCTCCAACTGCTTCCCGACATTGCATGCAGCATGGACATCCCTGTCCCCCCCCCGATCGATCCACTTGCCTTGATCCTCTCACCCCTTGCAGGTGGCGAGGGGACTATGGGGGCAAGAAGCAACTGTGGTTCCCAGCCAACTACGTGGAGGAGATCGTCAGCGCCCAAGCGCAGGAGCAGGATGAAGCCGTGAGTGTCCTGTCCCCACACACCCGACCACACCGAGGCTGCCTCAGATGCTTCCAGCCTTGTGTCAGCGCAGATCCTCCTCCAGAGGCTGGGGGATGCTCACAGTCCAGCCCAGACCCTCATCTGGAGGCTGGAGGATGCTCATGGTCCTGCCCCAGCTCAGACCCTTATCCAGAAGCTGGGGGATGGTCCCAACCCTGTGCCAACCCAGACCCTTACACAGAGGACTAGAGGTGCTCACGATCATGCTCCAGCCTAGACCTTCATCTGGAGACTGGGAGATGTTCTCAGCCCCACGCCAACCCAGACCCTTATCTGGAGCTGGGTGGATGCTCATGGTCCTGCTCTAACCCAAACACTAGTCTGGAGTTGGTGGATGCTTGTGGTCCTGCTCCAGCGTGGGCCCTTGCCTGGAGGCTGGGTGGTGGTCTCAGCCCTGTGCCAACCCAAACCCTTATCCAGAGGGCTGGAGATGCTCGTGGTTCTGCTCCAGCCCAGACCCTTGCCCAGAGGCTGAAGAATGGTCGTGGTCCTGCTTGAGACCCTTATCCAGAAGCCAGAGGACAGTCCCAGCTCCATGACAACCCAGACCCTTATCCAAAGGATTAGGGATGGTCACGGTCCTGCTCCAGTCTGGACCTTCATCTGGAGGGTGGGAGATGTTCTCAGCCCCATACCAACCCAGACCCTTATCCAGAGGCTGGCGATGCTCAACCATGGAGCAGACCATGCTGAGATGGTGGTTTTTCCCTGCTTTTGCGTGGAGTTGTCTGATTTGAAGGGCTGGAAGGAGGTCGCCAAGCAGAGTGGACGCTGGGCTCAGCCCTTCACACCCAACCCCTCACTGTCCCCTCTTCCTTCTTCTCTTCCAGTCATCAGAAAACAGCCCCTTGGGGAACTTCTTGAAAGGCTTCATTGATGTCCCATCCTGCCACGTTGGTGAGTGTCCCCACCATGGCCCAACCACAGCTCTGGGAGCCTGTGGGGATGATGTGGAGCCAGCCCTGAAGCTCAGTACCATGAGCTCAGGCTCCCCAGACTCATCACACAACTTCCAGCTGGTTTCATGCTTGGCAAAACATGTTGAGGAGCAACGCGAGGTTGGGTTCTGAGAGATCTGGTTGATTTGGGGTGGATTCAGAGGTTTTTGGAGGTCTGGATGGCTCAGGGACTGAAAGGAAAATGTGTTTCAGCGTGGAAAGCTGAAACCATTCCTTAGGAAAAAAATGGGATCCTCACATGAGGAGGACCTCAGTGGCTTCTGGGGTGCCAGAGGAGGCTGGCGGGGGCCAGGGAGTGGGACTGCTGAGGTTTTGTTTGCTCCACAGAACCATCCATTGGGAATGTCTTCGAGTAAAGCCCCCCTCTGATGTCCTTATAGTTATCTCCAAAGACGGGAGGAGCTCCAAACCATTTGTCTTCACCATCCATTCCCAGCAGATGTCCCACGCAGCCCAATCTCTGGATGTGGCCGCTGACACACAGGAGGAGCTCAGTGAGTGGGTGGCCAAGATTCGAGAGGCCACGCAGAACGCCGATGCCAGGGTGAGGGGCACCAGGGCACAGTGGATGGGGGTGGATGATCCCATTGTCCAGCTGATCATCTCCAACAGCTCCAAAGGAGGAGGCTGGAGGTAGACTTTCGGCTCCTATTTTCCCTTGTGTAGATGCAAGAGGGGAAGATCATGGAGCGGAGGAAGAAGATCGCTCTGGAGCTCTCTGAGCTGGTTGTGTATTGTCGCCCAGTGCCGTTCGATGAGGACAGTAAGAGCTGGAGAAGGGGGATGATGGGATGAGCATGGGAAGAGATGGGTGGGAGAACCAGGTGGTCAAACCCCGTGGAGTCCGATGTCATAGAATCACTGGGTTGGAAACGATTTTTGAGATCACCAAGTCCAAAACATTAAAGTCCAAAAACGTCTTCCACTGATATCCACATTGGTTCTTTCAGAGATCGGCACAGACAAGGCGTGTTACCGGGACATGTCCTCCTTCCCGGAGACCAAGGCGGAGAAGTACGCCAACCGCAGCAAGGGCAAGAAGTTCCTGCAGTACAATCGACGCCAGCTCAGTCGCATCTACCCCAAAGGGCAGCGCCTGGACTCCTCCAACTATGACCCGTTGCCCATGTGGATCTGTGGCAGCCAACTGGTGGCGCTCAACTTCCAGACACCTGGTAAATCCTTCTCCTGGGGTTACTGCTGCACTCATCCCCACGGGTCACTCCAAAAGTCCCATCTCTGCTGGCTCTCCCTGGGTCCTCTTCCTGGAGGTGGTTTGGATGATCTGTCCAAGCTTTGTTCTCATCCTCATGGCGACACCTCCATGCAGTTCTTGGATGCTTCATGCAAAATCCAGCTGCACTCCAAGCACGGTTGGGGGTTCTTAGCGGGAAGGGGGGTCCAAGGAAAAATCTGCTGCCTGGGGACCTCAGGCCCTCCCTGAGCCTCACAGCTCAGACCTTCTCTGTCCTCATGGCCACAGACAAGCCAATGCAGCTAAACCAGGCGCTCTTCATGCTCGGTGGCCGCAGTGGCTACGTCCTACAGCCTGACATCATGAGGGACGAGACTTTCGACCCCTTCGACAAGAACAGCCTGAAGATTGTGGAGCCCATCACGGTCCAGCTGCAGGCAAGTGGATGAGGGCAGCAGTGACCACCCTGAGGTGGTCACCATCAAGATTGGGACCTGCTTCTTCCTTGGTTTTGGGTCAACTTGGGGGGGGTTCACATATTTCAGCTCCATGTTTTCTCCATAGAAATCATTACCCCTTGATCTCCTCAGCTTGTTGGTCAAGTTGGTCCAAGGTTATAAAAAAGTGTTGTGTGGCTAATTATGGCCCAGAAGGTTTTGGCAAGCCTGAAACACTCAAAATTGTTCATGATGAGGGTGGTCAAACACAGAACCAGGTTTTCCAGAAAGGTGGTAATTGTCCCATCCCTGAAAACATTCAAGGTCAGGTTGGATGGGGCTCTGAGCAACCTGATATGACTGGAGATGCCCCTGCTGATTGCAGTAGATTGGAGTCGATGACCATTAAATGTTTCTTCCAACCCAAATCACTCAGTGATTTCTATGATTCTGAAATCATAGAATCATAGAATCATAGAACAACCAGGTTGGAAAGGACCCATCGGATCTTCTAGTCCAACCATTCCTATCAAACATTAAACCAAGTCCCTCAAGACCTCATCCACCCGTGTCTTAAACACCTCCAGGGAAGGGGAATCAACCACCTCCCTGGGCAACCTATTCCAATGCCCAATGACCCTCTGTGTGAAGAACTTCCTCCTAATCTCCAGCCTAAATCTCCCCTGGAGGAGCTTGAGGCCATTCCCTCTTGTCCTGTCCCCTGTACAAGCCATGGACTTACACCAAAGAGTCCTTCCTTGTCTCACCCTCCTCTTTCTCCTGCAGATCCTTGGTGCCCGGCACCTCCCCAAGAATGGGAGGAGCATCGTGTGTCCCTTTGTGGAAGTGGAGGTTTGCGGCTCTGAGTACGACAACAGCAAGAATAAGACGGATGTTGTAGGTGAGAAGCCTTGTGGCTGATGTTCCCACCCAGCCTCTGCACCCTGGTGACATGCGGTGATGCCAGGACAACCCTGTCTGTTCCCTTTGAGGTCCTCTTGGACATGTGGGTGATGGGGCTGGGTTTCATGGAGGAGCAAAGAGAACAAGCATCTGCCACTACCATGCTGGTGCCATGCCAGTGATGTCCATGTGTCCATCCCTACTCTGACCCTCCCTGCTCTGTCCTCGGTCCCCAGCCGACAATGGCTTCAACCCCGTCTGGCTCTTCAAGCAGTTCGTCTTCGACATCAACAACCCCGAGTTCGCCTTCCTCCGCTTTGTGGTGTATGAGGAGGACATGTTCAGCGACCCCAACTTCTTGGCACAAGCCACCTTCCCTGTAAAGGGCCTCAAAACAGGTTTGGACCCTCCATCCTCACCATCATCATCATCATATCATAAAACCATAGAATGGTTTGGGTTGGAAGGGATCTTTAAAGGTCATCTAGTCCGACCCCACCCCACAATTATCATCATCATCTCCTTGGGGATCTGGCCATGGTGAGGGGCTCAAACCCTGTTGTGGGGCTGAGTTTGTGTTCTGGTGTTGTGTCCAGGCTACCGGTCGGTGCCGTTGAAGAACAGCTATACTGAGGACCTGGAGCTCGCTTCCCTCCTCATCCACATTGAGATCATCAATGCCAAGGCAAGTGGCCCAGGCATCTTGGGTTGCCCCGTGCCTCGATTTCCCCAGCCAGAGCAAGGGCAAAAAGTCTTCCCTAGGTTGACTCGTCCACCCCACCAGTCTCATACCTTTGTGTCAGAGCAGGAGGAAGATGAGGAGAACCTCTACTCGTCCATTCAGCAACTACGGGACCGTGCCAGTGAGCTCTCCAGCCAGGTCTCCAGCTATGAGCGCACCAACGGCTGCGACTCCCGCTACCAGCAGCGCCTTGATGAGTTACGGGCAGCCCAGGAGCGGCTCATGGAGCTCACCGAAGTCCGCAACCGCAAGTGAGTGTCCCTTCCCTGTGCTTTCAGGAGGTCCCTTTCAGGAGGACCCTTTCAGGAGGATTCCTAAGGCCGCTACCTTGCTCTCCACCAGGTTGATGGAGAAGAAGAAGAGGGACCGGCAAATGGTCACCAAACGCAGCTGAGCTGGGTGGGCACAAGCCTGTCAGCACGAGGTGGACCCACCTGCCACCTCCTCTCCTGCTGCAAGGGGAGGTGGGGTGGCCAGATCTGAACACCCTCCCTCATGCCTGGAGATGGGTGGGGTGACAAATTTGGGGACAAAAGGGGACTTGGAGTAGCTCAATACTTCTCCATCGGGGTGAGGAGGGGGGCAGGATGCTCTGGCGTAAATCCCAGGTGCCTCCAGCTTCGTCCTATGTCCCCAGGGCTAGTGGCCACATCCCTGTCTCCATGAGGTGGCTACCACAGCTCCTCTTCACCCCACATCCTCCTTGGCAAGGTGGGGCAATGAGACCCACAACCACTGGGGAAACTGAGGCACAGGAAAGGTCTCCAACCAGCCCAGGATCGGGCAGAACCCACCACCCCTTGTCCTGCCACCTCCCCATGTGGCCAGGGGGCAGGAGTGGCTGGCAGCAAGGCACCATGGTGGGGACACAGGGGACACTTGGGGGGACATTTTGTCCCTCTCGCTATAAATATCTGTATTTTCATCTTTTATCCAGCGTGTACATAAGGCGCGGGGGGTGGGGGCTGCACCAGTATTAGGACACGGGGGGACACCAAAAGGTCCTGAGATACCCTTGAGATGGGCACGAGGAAGCAGAAGACCACGATTGGAGGTGCCTTGTGGGGCAGGGTGGTCAGTGATGGGGCCATCACACATCTCTGTCCCCAAGGTGACTCCAGTATTGCCACCAAACCCTGGGAACGGGGACGGATCCTGCCAATGGAGGTGGCACCTGATGGTGACATCTCGGGGTGTCCCCTGGGGTCAGGGTGTCCCAGCAGAGTGGGGGAATCCGTGTATTCTTTGTATGAAAATAAATCTATTTAGCCAATATTTATACCCCATGGCCATGGTCTGGTCACCCCTGGTTCAGTCCCCATCACCGATGTCCCCAGGGTGGTGGCTTGGTGGCCTTGGACTTCCTGAGCTCTTTATGTCACCCTTATCCACATGATGTGTCCCAGCCGCAGTGGGGACACTGGGTGGCACACGGTTTAAGGGCTGGAGTGTGTGTGCTGAAGTGGGTAGGGCCACCAGGGAGGGGACAGAGGACACACAGCATGGGGACAGGGAGACACAGGGACAATGGACACACTGCTGTGGGGATGGAGGACACAGGGTTATGGGGACACAGAGCTATGGGGACACAGAGCTAAGGGGACATTGGATCATGAGAATGTGTGGTTATGGGGAAACAAAGGGACACAGGGCTGTGGGGACATGGGGACACAGAGCTATTGGGACATATGGCCATGGGGACACAGGGCTTCTGGGACATGGGGTTTTGGGGACACAGGGCCATGGGGACACAAGGGAACATGGGGGCATGGAGCACAGGGGCCGTAGGGTCATGGGGACATAAGGGACATAGAGCTATGGGGATGTGGGGACACAGGGCCATGGGGACACAGAGCGTATGGGACGTGGGGCTTTGGTGATACAGGGCCACAGAGCTATGGGGACACAGGGCCGTGGAGACACAAGGGGACATGGGGGCACAGAGTGTAAGAGCCATAGGGACACCCTGTTCAATGTCTTCATCAATGACCTGGATGAAGGCATCGAGTGCTCCCTGAGCAAGTTTGCAGATGACACTAAGCTGGGTGGAAGTGTGGATCTGCTGGAGGGTAGGGAGGCTCTGCAAAGGGACCTGAACAGGCTGGATCCATGGGCTGTGACCAATGGCACGAGGTTTAACACGGCCAAATGCCAGGTCCTGCACTTGGGGCACAACAACCCTATGCAGAACTACAGACTAGAATTCTGTATAGAAAGCTGCCTGGAGGAGGACCTGGGGGTATTGGTTGACAGCCAACTGAATATGAGCCAGCAGTGTGCCCAGGTGGCCAAGAAGGCCAATGGCATCCTGGCTTGTATCAGAAATGGTATGACCAGCAGGTCCAGGGAGGTTCTTCTCCCTCTGTACTCAGCACTGGTGAGGCCGCTCCTTGAATCTTGTGTCCAGTTCTGGGCCCCTCAGCACAAGAAGGATGTTGAGGCTCTGGAGCAAGTCCAGAGAAGAGCAATAAAACTGGTGAAGGGGCTGGAGAACAGGCCCCTATGAGGAGCGGCTGAGAGAGCTGGGGGTGTTTAGCCTGGAGAAGAGGAGGCTGAGAGGAGACCTCATTACTCTCTACAACTACCTGAAGGGAGGTTGTGGAGAGGAGGAAGCTGGGCTCTTCTCCCAAGTGCCAGGGGACAGGACAAGAGGGAATGGCCTCAAGCTCCACCAGGGGAGATTTAGGCTGGAGATTAGGAGGAAGTTTTTCACAGAAAGGGTCATTGGGCATTGGAATAGGCTGCCCAGAGAGGTGGTTGATTCCCCTTCCCTGGAGGTGTTTAAGGTGTGGGTGGATGAGGTCCTGAGGGTCATGGTTTAGTGTTTGATAGGAATGGTTGGACTTGATTATCTGGTGGGTCTCTTCCAACCTGGTGATTCTATGATTCTATGATTCTATGACACAGGGCCTTGGGGACACAAGGGGACATGGGGGCATGGAGTGCAGGAGTCATAGGGACAGATGGGACACATCGCTATGGGGACTCAAGGTTCTGGGACACGGGGCCCTGGGGACACTGAGCCACTCGGGACCGACGCAGCGCGCGTTCCATCTTCACCAAACCCCGTGTGCGCGGGGGGCGTGGCTTCGGCGCCGCAAGCTACGCCCCCTCCCTATCATTGGCTACCGTCTAGTCTTGCCTCTTCCCATTGGCTGCGGCCTCTTATTCCCCTCTCCCCATTGGCTGCCGACCCGGAAGCGCCCGTGCTCGAGGCGGCGCTTGTGGAGGCGGAAGGCGAGTCGCCGGCTGGAGGCGGCGGAGACGGTGAGAGCTTGGGCGGCGGCGCTTTTCCTCTCCCTAGAATCCCATCCCGGGATCCTCCTGCAGCCACAGCTCCACAGCGGCTCCTTCTACCCCTCCCCCAGCCCTGTGTGGCCCTCCTGTCCCCACCTGCGCCTTAAGGGACTTGAGGATCCCTCTCCCTGCCCGCCCTCCCTTCCCTCCATTCATTCCCTGTCGAGTTTAATTATTCCGCTTGGATTTTAACTATCCGGCGCTTTCCTGGTTCCTCTCGGTCTCACCCATCAGGTCTCAGCGCTTAATGAAGCAACGTGAGCCTGAACAGCGCTCATTGCCTTGGACGGGCTTTTATTTCCCTTAAATTCGGTATCGTGTGGTGCCAAAGAGGTGATTTAATCTTGGTCTTGATGAGAGAACTTCTCTATTCCTGGGTTTCGAGAAGAAAAAAACACTTTATTCATGAATTTTGAGGAGGAAAAAAATGCTTTATTTGTGGTTTCGAGGAGGAAAAATACTTTATTCGTGGGTTTCGAGGAGGGAAAAACGCTCGATTCGTGGGGTTTGGGGAGGAAACGCGTTTGGTTCAGTAAAGCCTTTGACACAGTTTCTCCCAGCATTCTGCTACGGAAACTGTCAGCTGTGGCCTGGACAGACACACACTCTCCTGGGTAGAAAACTGGCTGGCTGGCCGGGCCCAGAGAGTGGTGGGAAATGGTGTTAAATCCAGCTGGAGGTCAGTGACAAGTGGGGTTCCCCAGGGCTCAGTGCTAGGTCCAGTCCTGTTCAATGTCTTCATCAATGACCTGGATGAGGGCATTGAGGGTACCCTTAGCAAGTTTGCAGATGACACAAAGCTGTGTGCAAGTGTGGATCTGCTGGAGGGTAGGGAGGCTCTGCAAAGGGATCTGAACAGGCTGGACCACTGGGCAGTGTCCAGTGGGATGAGGTTTAACACGGCCAAATGCTGGATCCTGCACTTGGGGCACAACAACCCTATGCAGAACTACAGACTGGGAGAAGCCTGGCTGGAAAACTGCCAGGAGGAGAGGGACCTGGGGGTGTTGGTCGACAGCCGACTGAACATGAGCCAGCAGTGTGCCCAGGTGGCCAAGAAGGCCAATGGCATCCTGGCTTGTATTAGAAACGGTGTGACCAGTAGGTCCAGGGAGGTGATTCTCCCTCTGTACTCAGCACTGGTGAGGCCACTCCTTGAATCCTGTGTTCAGTTCTGGGCCCCTCACCACAAGAAGGATGTTGAGGCTCTGGAGCAAGTCCAGAGAAGAGCCACGAAGCTGGTGAAGGGGCTGGAGAACAGGCCCTATGAGGAGCAGCTGAGAGAGCTGGGGTTGTTTATCCTGGAGAAGAGAAGGTTGAGAGGAGACCTCATTACTCTCTACAACTACCTGAAAGGTGGTTGTGGAGAGGAGGGAGCTGGGCTCTTCTCCCAAGTGACAGGGGACAGGACAAGAGGGAATGGCCTCAAGCTCCGCCAGGGGAGATTTAGGCTGGAGATTAGGAGGAGGTTCTTCACACAGAGGGTCATTGGGCATTGGAACAGGCTGCCCAGGGAGGTGGTTGATTCTCCTTCCCTGGCGGTGTTTAAGGCACAGGTGGATGGGGTCCTGAGGGACATGGTTTAGCATTTGATAGGAATGGTTGGTGATCTGGTGGGTCTCTTCCAACCTGGTTGTTCTATGATTCTATGAAAGACGTTTGATTTGTGGGGTTTGGGGAGGAAACACGTTTGGTTGTCAAGGAATCATGGAATGGTGTAGGTTGGAAGGGACTTTAAAGCCCATCCAGTCTCTACCTCCTGCCATGGGCAGGGACACTGTGTGCTGGATCAGGTTGCTCAAAGCCTCATCCAACCTGGCCTTGAACACCTCCAGAGATGGGACAGGGGTGAATTCAATGAAATCTCAATTCATCAAGGATTTATCTAGGACTTACGTAGTCTCTAAGCACAAAAATGTACTTTTGAATACAGAACTTTGAGCTTCTTTTAATACAGCAGCAGCGGAAGGACGTGGAGCTATTAGAGCAGGTTCAGCGGAGGCCACAAAGATGATCCGAGTGCTGAAGCATCTCCTGTACAAGGACAGGCTGAGAGAGTTGGGATTGTTCAGCCTGGAGAAGAGAAGGCTTCAGGGAGACCTTAGAGCAGCTTCCAGTACCCGAAGGGGCTCAAAGAAGCTGGGAGGGACTCTTGCTCAGAGAGTGCATGGATTGGAGGAGAGGGGAGGGTTTTAAGCTGAAAGAGGAGAGATTTAGATGAGATTTTAGGAAGAAATTCTTCCCTGTGAGGATGGGGAGGCCCTGGCCTAGGTTGCCCAGAGCCCTGGAGGTGCTCAAGGCCAGGTTGGATGGGGCTTGGAGCAACCTGATCCAGTGGGAGGTGTCCTTGCTCATGGCAGAGGGGTTGGAACTGGATGGGCTTTAAGGTCCCTTCTGACCCAAACCATTCTTTGATTCATTCTGAAACACTTTGTTGTCGGGATTTCCAGGAGGAAAATGGTTTCATAGAATCATAGAATCACCAGGTTGGAAGAGACCTACCGGATCATCAAGTCCAACCATTCCTATCAAACACCAAACCACGTCCCTCAGGACGAGGGTTTCCCCTCTCTCTGCTGCATTTAAGGCACAATGAGGTTTATCTTATTCCTTGTGGAAAGAGGATTTTAAAAATACAGTAAAATAAGCTCAGTCTCCCCAAAATGGGGAATTGTGACACAGAACGTGACTCTTTATTTCCATCCTTTAAAAATCACAGATTTTCCAGCCTTTGCTCCGCCAGCAGAGTTCTAACAGGTCACCAGTGAGCTTCGTGCATGAGAAATACGGGAAGTTCTATGAGCTACAGAATTTCTTCCACTTCTCCAGCTTGTTGTCACCACTCAGCTTCCTTATGGCAAAGTTGAGGAACTCACTCGGGCACGGCTTTTCCTGTGTCCCACCGTGAGACATCGAGGTGGATATTCTGGAGTGACCTGCTCTACATTCCCTGCAGATCTGGGCTTCTCCAGGTAGGATTCCTTCTGTGGAAAGAGGTCAGAGGTTGGTTTCATAGAATCATGGAATGGTTTGTTTTGGAAGGGATCTCAAAGCCCATCCAGTTCCAACCCTCCTGCCGTGGGCAGTGACGCCTTCCACTGCATCAGGTTGCTCAAGGCCCCATCTGGCCTGGCCTTGAGCACCTCCAGGGCTCCGGGCACCCTAGGCCAGGGCCTTCCCATCCTCATAGGGAAGAATTTCTTCCTAAAATCTCATCTCAATCTCTCCTCTTTCAGCTTAAACCCCTTCCCTTTCCTCCAATCCATGCACTGTCTGATCAAGGCATTCTCTAGGCAGCCTGGGCCAGTGCTTCAGCCACCCTCACAGGGAAGACTTTCTTCCCAATGTCCCATCTAAATCTTCCCCCTTCCAATGTAAAACCATTCATCCTCCTCCTATCACTGCATGCCCTTGGAAAAAATCCCTCCCCAGCTTTCTTGGAACCCCTTCAGGCTGCTATGAGGTCTCCTCAGAGCCTTCTTTTCTCCAGGCTGAACAACCCCAACTCTCTCAGCCTGACCTCATGTGGGAGGTTCTCCAGCCCTGAGATCATCTCTGTGGCCTCCTCTGGACCCATTCCAACAGTTCCATCTCCTTCTTCTGTTGAGGATTCCAGAACCGGACACAGGGCTCCAGGTTGGTTTTCACCGGAATGGAGTAGAGGGGCAGAATCCCTTCCCTCACCCTGCTGGCCACATTACTTTGAATCATAGAATGATAGAACAACCAGGTTGGAAGGGACCCATCGGATCATCTAGTCCAACCATTCCTATCAAAAATGATATTTGGATGCAGCCCAGGACACTGTTGGCTTTTTGGGCTGCTGTCGTATGTTTGGCTGAACTGCTGAACTCAGGTTCTCAAACCACTGTTTCTCCACATGGAATCAACCCCTCTCTAAAGGCAAGATCCCCTGCTTGAGGCTACCTGTGCTTTGAGGGGCAGTTATTCCTTTTTGAGACCACAACACAGCATCGTTTCCACCAGCTCTTCAAACCATCCTCTCATCCTCTAAGGTTAAAAGCTCAGAGTCCAAGCGTAGGAAGGTTCCACCATGAGCCTCAATGCAAGGAAAGCTCTAGGATCTGTTTTCGCTTTTCATAATCCATTAAAACCCGAGCTCTCTGTATATGAATCCCTGGGGAAGTCCCTGGCAACACAACCCCCCTCTCTCCACCCTTTCTCTTCGAGTTCTGCCTGCATTTTCCTCCCAACCCTCCTCTTTATTGTTCTCCTGAGCAGCCCCGTTCGTGCTTCCTGCCGCAAGGCCCCAAGCCTGTTTCCGCTTCCCTTAATTGCATCAGCACAATTCCTCTTTTCTCCACTTCAGTCTTTTAAGGAGCTTCTATGAAGCTGCCCATAGAAAAGGCGTCGTTTTTCTTCCTTCATTTCCTCCGTAGCCAAGAAAAGGGCACATCTCTTATTTTCTGTCTAGTGGCCAGGCTGGGCCAACCCCTTCTGTCCACCTGCAGGGAGAAGTTTCTGTATTCACCCCTTTTTTTTTTGTGCTGTAACAAAATGTCTGGGTCCTGACTGTGCATGGGACCATCAAAAGTGAGAAGTGGAGGAGTAAATTCAATGAAAATTCAGTTTATCGAGGGTTTATCTAGGATTTATTGGGACTTAAGGCACAAAAATTGACTTCTGATTCCAGATGTTTGAGATTCTTTTAATAAAGCAGCACAGGAAGGAGATGGAACTCTTGGAATAGGTAGTGAGGAGGCCACAGAGATGATCAGAGGACTGGACGACGTCTGCTCTGAGGACAGGCTGAGCGAGTTGGGGATGTTCAGTCTGGAGAAGAGAAGACTTCAAGGAGACCTTAGAGGAGCTTCCAGTGCTTGAAGGGGCTCTGGGAAAGCTGGGGAGTGGCTCTTGATCAGGGAGTGCAGGGATGGGACAAGGAGGTTGGTTTCAACCTGAAAGAGCAGGGATTGAGATGAGATCTTGGGAAGAAATTCTTCATCATGAGGGTGATGAGGCACTGGTCCACATTGCCCAGAGGAGTTGTGGCTGTTCCATCCACGGAGGTGTTCAGGCCCAGGTTGGATGAGGCTTTGAGACACCTGATCCAGTGAGAGGTGTCCCTGCCCCTGTCAGGGGGGTTGGAACTGGGTAACCTTTAAGATCCCTTCCAACCCAAACCATTCCATGATATTTGTTTTGAAGGATGCTGATCTTCTGTGCCTCAGCATGGTCATGCGGTTGGTGCTGTACTTTGCATCTATTTTGAATATTAATGTGGTGTTTCACGCTGTCCGAGAGCTCTGCCTGCAGACCAGAACTCCTTTTTCAGAGGGTTTCTCAAAGGCAGGATTTAGCCTTTACTCCGCTCCCACAATTAAGATGCAGAAGAAGGCAGGAGGCGGAATTTAATGAGACCATTCTGGTTGTACAGTGTCATAGAGAACAGGATAGACAAGTTGTTCCTCTGTGCAGCTCCTTACTGGGAGCATTTAGCAGACAAGGCAGAGCCAGACTTGTCCTGTGGGTGCACAGTGAGGGGACAAGAGGCAATGGGGACAAGCAGGAACGTGAGAAACCTTGTTTAGATGCTAAGGAATTTTTCCTTTTCCACCGTGAGGGTCGTCAAACACTGGAACAAGAGAGGCTGGGGGATCTGTGCGGTTGGTGAGGTTCAAAACCCAACTGGATGAAGCTTAAAACTCAACTGGGTGAGGCTTTGGGCAACTGATTTAAGCACAGGGTTGGTCTTGAGACCTTTTCCCACCGGAATTCTTCTGACGTCCTGCAAAAACGTGCAGGTTTCCTCACTGATGCGACTCTTGTTCCTCCCAGCCCAAGGCAATGGCGATGACCAACCTCCTGCCTTCAGCGGGGGATGGAAACTGCTACTACATCCTGACGGAAGACTGTCCGTATGGCAGCAAGTACTTCCAAGCTGGGAACATGTGTTACTGCAGTGAGAGAAGTTACCTGCGCAATTTCTCCGATGAGAGGCACCCGGCTTGCTTCTTGAAGGTTATCATGCTGGATGACAGCTCCACCGTCACAATCAACGTTGAGATCCTCCAGCCGGTGCGCGAGGAGATGGCCGTCTTCCTCCTGGCCGTTAGCAGCCACAACGAACGGTTGAACTACTTCTTGGAGAGGTTGGGGCTCGAAGCGGCTCTACGGGCAGTGCCAGGGCAAAAAGTGATGGTGGAGGTCGACCGGCAACATTTCCCTGGTGTTGTCCGCTACATTGGGACCATTTCCAAAAACACTTCTGCTGTGCTGGCTCCGTTCTTCTTTGGGGTAGAGTTACAGGTAAAGTTACAGATTTTTTTGTTTCACTTGGGTTCCTTGTTTCATCGTCGTCCTTTCTTTGCAGTGAAAGCGCAAAGTGTCGCTTCTGGTTGCGAGGTGACAGCTCAGATCATGTTATGTAGGTGTTCAGCTGGTGCAACACCTCTGTTAGGTCTTATTAGGGAATGGTTGGACTAGAAGATCCGATGGGTCCCTTCCAACATGGTTGTTCTATGATTCTATGATTCTATGATTCCTGCTCTTCTTGTATCATGCATGGTGTTCATCACATCTGTTCTCTGCTCCACCGTCAGGCTTGTGCTTCTGAGCAGGACCTTCCAAGCTTCTGTGTGAACCTCATGAGGTTCAAGTGCAAGGTCTTACACCTGGTTCGGGGCAATCCGCTGTTTCAGTACAGGCCAGGGGATGATGCAATTGAGAGCAGCGCCGAGGAGAAGAACTTGGGCTGCTGGGGGACCTCATTACTCTCTACAACTACCTGAAGGGAGGTTGTAGAGAGGAGGGAGCTGACCTCTTCTGCCAAGTGACAGGGGACAGGACAAGAGGGAATGGCCTCAAGCTCCGCCAGGGGAGTTTTAGGCTGGACATTAGGAGGAAGTTTTTCACAGAAAGGGTCATTGGGCATTGGAATAGGCTGCCCAGGGAGGTGGTTGATTCAGGCACGGGTGGATGAGGTCTTGAGGGACTTGGTTTAGTGTTAGATAGGAATGGTTGGACTAGAAGATCCTATGGGTCCCTTCCAACCTGGTTGTTCTATGATTCTGTGATTCAAAGGAGCATGTCCAGCAGGGTGAGGGAAGGGTTTCTGCACCTCTGCTCTGCTCTTGTGAGACCCTACCTTGAGTCCTGTGTCCAGTTCTGGAATTCCCAACAGAATGACACAGAACTCCTAGAATGGGTCCGGAGCAGGCCATGGAGATGATCCAGGGGCTGGAGCACCTCCCATATAAGGACAGGCTGAGCGAGTTGGGGTTGTTCAGCAGGGAGGAGAGAAGGCCTTAGAGCAGCTTCCAGTGCCGGAAGAGGCTCCAGGAAAGCTGGGGAGGGACTTTTTCCAAGGCCTGGAGTTCTGGAACAAGGGGGAATGGCTTTAAATTGGAAGGAGGAAGGTTTAGATCATAGAATCATAGAATCACCAGGCTGGAAGAGACACACTGGATCATTGAGCCCAACCATTCCTATCAAACACTGAACTATGTCCCTCATGTCCCCCTGTCCACCCATCCCTTAAACACTTCCAGGGAAGGTGAATCAACCACCTCCCTGGGCAGCCTGTTCCAATGCCCAATGACCCTTTCTGTGAAAAACTTCTTCCTGATGTCCAGCCTATATCTCCCCCGGTGGAGCTTGAAGCCATTCCCTCTTGTCCTGTCCCCTGGCACTTGGGAGAAGAGCCCAGCTCCCTCCTCTCCACAACTTCCTTTCAGGTAGTTGTAGAGAGTAATGAGGTTTCCTCTCAACCTCCTCTTCTCCAGGCTAAACACCCCCAGTTCTCTCAGCCATTCCTCAAAGGGCCTGTTCTCCAGCCCCTTCACCAGCTTTATTGCTCTTCTCTGGACTCTGAGACATTGGGAAGAAATTCTTCCCTGTGGGGGTGGTTGAGGCCCTGGCCCAGGTTGCCTAGGGAAGTCACAGCTGCTGTGAAGACCATGTTGAAGACCAGGTTAGATGAGGATTTGAGCAACCTGATGCAGTGGGAGGTGTCCCTACCCATGGCACAAGGGGATGGAACTGGATGATCTTGAAGGTCCCTTCAAACCCAACCCTTCAAGGACTTCTCCTTGACATCCGTGTGTGTGTAACATGCTTTTTTAATGTGTTTCCAGGGTGATGGTGAAAACAGAGGGCGCACTGATGGATCTTACCACGGCACCGAGTATTTCAAGTGTAAGCGCAACTGTGGGATCTTCCTACCCTTCAACAAAGTCCAGTTTGCTCCCGTGCCAGATGACAACTATGCTAAACAGAAGCCGAAAGCGGACACGGAGGAAAGGGTTCCTGTGAAAGTGGGCGATGCAGTCAGCTTCTACGTGGATGAGGTCCTCACGAAAGGCATAGCGATGGCAGTTTACAAGGAGGGAAGCCAATGGTTCGTTAAAGTTTGTCCGGTATGAGCAATCCTGCTGTCATTTCTTAGGGTTGGGGGACTTCAAAGGTGATGTCATGGTGGGACATCAAAGAGGAGCAGAAGAAACATTCAAAAGGGACGTGCAAACTTTCCAGACCTAAAAAAATTCGTTAATTCTCTAGAAATGCTCCATGTCTGATAAAGCATTGAGGTGACAGAATTTTCTTTCCTTTCAGGAAGAAGAAGGCACAACTGACATTTTCAGAGAGATCCCTATGGATTCAGTTGTGAAAGAAAACTTGCCAAGTAAGTTACCATGGAATGGAATCTGGGGATGTGGCCTTCCTGGACTTCAGCAAAGCCTTTGACACAGTTTCTCACAGCATTCTGCTACGGAAACTGTCAGCCTCTGGCCTGGACAGGCGCACACTCTCCTGGGTAGAAAACTGGTTGGGTGGCCGAGCCCAGAGAGTGGTGGGAAATGGAGTTAACTCCAGCTGGAGGCCAGTGACAAGTGGGGTTCCCCAGGGCTCAGTGCTGGGTCCAGCCCTGTCCAATGTCTTCATCAATGACCTGGATGAAGGCATCGAGTGCTCCCTTAGCAAGTTTGCAGATGACACTAAGCTGTGTGGAAGTGTGGATCTGCTGGAGGGTAGGGAGGCTCTGCAAAGGGATCTAAACAGGCTGGAATGCTGGGCAGAGTCCAGTGGCATGAGGTTTAACTGGTCCTGCACTTGGGGCACAACAACCCTATGCAGAGCTACAGACTGGGAGAAGTCTGTCTAGAAAGCTGCCTGGAGGAAAGGGACCTGAGGGTGTTGGTTGACAACCAACTGAACATGACCCAGCAATGGCCCAGGTGGCCAAGAAGGCCAGTGGCATCCTGGCTATATTAGCCATGATGTTGTCAGCAGGACCTGGGCAGTGATTGTACCCATGAACTTGGCACTTGTCAGGCCACGCTTCGAATCTTGGCTTCAGTTTTGGGTCCTGCACTCCAAGAAGAACATGATGGGCCGTGTCCAAAATGGGAATGGAGCTAGGGTTGTTTATCCTGTAGGAGAGGAGACCGAGGGGAGACCTCATTGCTGTCTACAACTCCCTGAAAGCAGGTTCTGGTGAGCTGGGTGTTGGTCTCTTCTCCCAGGGAACAAGTGATAGGACAAGAGGCCTCCAATTGTACCAGAGGAGGTTCAGACTGGATATTGGGGAAAGATTTCAGAGTGGTGAAGCATTGGAAGAGGCTGTCTAGGGCTGTGATGGAGTCCCTATCCCTGGAGGGTGTCAGAAAACATGTGACCATGGCTCTTTGGGCCATGGTTTAGTTGACATGCTAGTGTAGGGCTGATAGCTGGACTGAATGAGCTTAGAGGCCTTTTCCAACCTTAATGATTCCATGAGATCCAGAGGATTCTGTCACTGGGTGCTGACTTCCTCCCTCCTCTGATGTTTTGTGTCCCCCACCAGGTTTATACTCATCACTCGTGCCTGACGTTGGCGTGGGGCACCCAAACCAAATGAAACAAGGGATCAGAGAGAGCAGTGAGGATTGTGAAACTGAGAATTCATCCCTGGAAGTGAACTCCATGGTTCAGATCACCTTGGACAAGGGAAATCAGGTTTCGGGAATCATCCGCTGGTTGGGCTACCTGCCCCACATCAAGCACAAAATGGCAGGGGTTGAACTGGTAAGGAGTAGTCCTGCTGGGCGATTGTGTGTCGGAATGGGGAGGTCTTGGTTGCTCTTCACTTCTCCATCCGCTTCTGGATGTGTATCTCAGAGCTTAACCTGGGCCTCTGACTTGTCCAAGGGTGACCTGTGAGGACAAGCCCACAATTAGAGGTGTTGTGGCCTGTATCAGGAACAGAATGGCCAGCAGGAGCAGGGAAGAGATTTTCCCCATGGACTCAGCGTTGGTGGGGCCACACCTCGAATTCTGGTTTTAGTTTTGGGCCCATCGCTCCAACAACACTGAGGGGCTGGAGTATGTCCAGAGAAGGGAATGGAGCTGTTTAAGGGACTGGAGAACAAGGGTTATGAGAGGTGGCTGAGGGATCTGGGGTTGTTTAGCCTGGAGGAGTCTGAGGGGAGACCTCATCACTGTCTCCAACTCTTTCAAAAGGAGGTTGTGGTGAGGTGAGTGTTGGGTCTCTTTTCCCAAGGAACAAGTGGTAGGATAAGAGGAAATGGCCTCAAGTTGCACCAGGGCAGATTCAGATTGGGCATTAGGAGAAATTTCTTCACCGAAAGGGTTCTCAGGCATTGGAAGAGACTGCCCAGGGCCGTGGTGGAGTCCCCATCCCTGGAGGAGTTCAGAAAACCTGTCTGTGGCACTCTGGGACATGATTTAATCAGCATGGTGGTGTTGGGCTGATGGTTGGACTGGATGAGCTTAGAGAACTTTTCCAACCTTAATGATTGTATGATTTTCTGCATGTCAGAGAATTTGAGCCTGGATCCAAGCATGATGTACCCTAAAGCTGAGGGTGACTCAATGCTGCTAAAAGTTGTTTCCCCATATTGACCTTTCTCCAGGTCAAGACCCGCAAGTGGTTTGACTTCTCCACTGGTTTTGGAGCTGTCAGTCCTTTTCTTCTGGAGGTCTTAGAATTGCTTGATTGGAAAGGGCCCTATTCCTGGAGGTGCTTAAAAGGCAGATGGATGAGGTACTCGGGTTTCTGGTTTAGTAGTGGACAAGTACGGTTGCCTTGCTCTCAAAGGTCTTTTCCAACCCAAGCGATTTTATGATAATTGTTCCCTCCTTTAGGCTTGGGAGGGGAGCAGGTACTGTGATTATAGGATTGGTTTGCTCTCTTCCACGGCAGCATTATTGGAATGTGGGATGGAATAATCCTGAACGCACCAGTAGATACTACAAACACCATCAAGAGGTTCCAAACATAACCTGAATAAATAAAAACAGATGTAAAATGAGTCCAAACTCTTAATATCCTCAACAAACAACCTGCTCTTATGTTATTCCTCAATGTTATTCTCTAGGATGAAGATAAGGGCGTCAGCGCTGGCGAATGGTTGGGCAAATACTACTTCCGCTGTGCTCCCAAGCGAGGCCTCTTCGTGAAGCTGCAGTCCTGCCAACCCGACGTTCGCTTCCAGTGTTCGCGCCCTGGTGAGCTGGGCTTTGTGGATTATGGTGAGTTCTCTGAAAAGCAGGGAGAAACATCACCACGGTGGGACAGGGAATGCTACAGAGAAGCCTCATGTGCCGTGTCTTAATTAATGGTTTAATATTCATGGTTTTCATTGAGCGTCTCAAAAGATGTTGGTTTTAAAGGCTGGACTGCTGGGCAGAGTCCAATGGCATGAAGTTTAACTGGTCCTGCACTTGGGGCACAACAACCCTATGCAGAGCTACAGACTGGGAGAAGTCTGTCTAGAAAGCTGCCTGGAGGAGAGGGACCTGGAGGTGTTGGTTGACAACCAACTGACCATGAGCCAGCAGTGTGCCCAGGTGGCCAAGAAGGCCAATGGCATCCTGGCTTGTGTGACCAGCAGGTCCAGGGAGGTGATTCTCCCTCTGTACTCGGCACTGGTGAGACCGCTCCTTGAATCCTGTGTTTAGTTCTGGGCCCCTCAGCACAAGAAGGATGTTGAGGCTCTGGAGCAAGTCTAGAGAAGAGCAACAAAGCCGGTGAAGAGGCTGGAGGACAGGCCTTATGAGGAAGGGCTGAGAGAGCTGGGACTGTTTATCCTGGAGAAGAGGAGGCTGAGAAGAGACCTCATTGCTCTCTACAACTACCCGAAAGGAGGTTGTAGAGAGGAGGGAACTGGGCTCTTCTCGCAAGTGACAGGGGACAGAACAAGAGGGAATGGCCTCAAGCTCTCCCAGGGGAGATTTAGGCTGGACATTAGGAGGAGGTTTTTCACAGAAATGGTCATTGGGCATTGGAATAGGCTGCCCAGGGAGGTGGTTGATTCACCTTCCCTGGAGGTGTTTAAGGCATGGGTAGATGAGGTCCCGAGGGACATGGTTTAGTGTTTGATAGGAATGGTTGGACTCGATGATCCGGTGTGTCTCTTCCAACCTGGTGATTCTATGATTCTGTGATTCTAAAGACACAAGTCTTCATCCCACCATGGTTGGGAAGGTGCAAAGGAAGGTGCAGAGCTCTGAGGTGTCAGGGAAGAGCAGTCGTGACCCAGATGAGGTGGGAAGGTAAAGGATGTTCCTTCTGTTCCTTCTTCTGCAGGAGAGCAGGAAGTTCTTCCACAAGCTCCAGAGAGTTTTCCACCCCTCAGGAATGAGACAGCAGTGCGCATCCTGTGTGGGCGGATGAAGGGGATCCAAGGCCACTGTAATTCCTGCTATATGGATGCAGCTCTTTTCAGGTGAGGACGTGCTGGGGGGATGCCATTCATTGAACAAGTGCTTTTTATTGCCCTAAACTGCAGTTGGATTTCTAAGGTGGCTGGAAATTCAGAGTGGAATTTAACAGTGTGAAGATGCTGCCTCGATGCTTGGTGCTCCTTGATCTCCTTTCTAGGTCTGGTGGGTTCTCAGGCCCCTTCTGAGTGCCTAAGGTGAATCCATCATGCATGGGGGTGAAATATTTGGATTTGGACCGTGCTGACTCTCCCTTACTGAGGGAGCTGGACAGGCTGGATCCATGGGCTGAGACCAATGGGATGAGGATCAACAAGGCCAAATGCTGTGTCCTGCACTTGGGACACAACAACCCCACGCAGCCCCAGGCTTAGGGAAGAGCGGCCGGAAAGGTGCCTGGAGGAGAAGGACCTGGGGTTGTTGGCTGACAGTGGCTAAACATGAGCCAGCAGCGGCCCAGGTGGCCAAGAAGGCCAGTGTCATCTTGGTTTGGATCAACCATGGTGTGGCCGGCAGGAACAGGGCAGTGATTGTACCCCTGCCCTCAGCATTTGTGAGGCCACACCTTGAATCCCAGGTTCAGTTTTCGGGCCCCTCACTCCAAGAAAGACATTGAGGGTCTGGAGCACATCCAGAAAAGAGCAGAGAAGTTAGCGAAGGAGTTGGAGAACAAGAGTTATGAGAAGCAGCTGAGGGACCTGGGGTTGTTTAGCCTGGAGAAAAGGTGACTGAGGGGAGACCTCATCACTGTCTCCAACTCCCTGAAAGCAGGTTGTGGTGAGGTGGGTGCTTCTCCCAGGTGACAGTTGACAAGATGAGAGGAAATGGCCTCAAGTTGTACCAGGGCAGGTTCAGACTGAACATCAGGAAAAAGTTCTTCACTGAAAGGGTTCTTGGGCCCTGGCAGGGGCTGCCCAGGGAGGTGGTGGAGCCACCCTCCCATGAGGTGTTCAAAAGACAGCTGGAGGTGTTTTAAAAGATGATGTGCTCAGGGATGGACGGGTATGATTGGTCTTAATGATCTTAAAGGTCTTTTCCAACCAAGCAATTCTTCAGTTCTGGGCCCCTCACCACAAGAAGGATGTTGAGGCTCTGGAGTGAGTCCAGAGAAGAGCAACAAAGCTGGTGAAGGGGCTGGAGAACAGGCCCAATGAGGAGCGGCTGAGAGAGCTGGGGGTGTTTAGCCTGGAGAAGAGGAGGCTGAGAGGAGACCTCATTGCTCTCTACAACTACCTGAAAGGAGGTTGTAGAGAGGAGGGAGCTCGGCTCTTCTCCCAAGTGCCAGGGGACAGGACAAGAGGGAATGGCCTCAAGCTCCACCAGGGGAGATTTAGGCTGGAGATTAGGAGGAAGTTTTTCACGGAAAGGGTGATTTGGCATTGGAACAGGCTGCCCAGGGAGGTGGTTGATTCCCCTTCCCTGGAGGTGTTTAAGGCACAGGTAGATGAGGTCTTGAGGGACATGGTTTAGTGTTTGATAGGAATGGTTGGACTAGAAGATCCGATGGGTCTCTTCCAACCTGGTTGTTCTATGATTCTGTGATTCTGTGAGTCTCTGTAGCTGGAGATAATGGCTGGAAACATTACAAGGAAACCGCCCCAGAGTTCCCAGCTGGAGAGGAAAAGACTCAGTGGTGCCCCCACGTGAGCAGTTTTGGGTGCAAAGTACGAGGTTTCATTCTCTCCGAGCTGGTTCCTTGCTTGCCACCAGATTTATCTCACTGTGGTGATGTGCTGTCACACACCTTTCGGCAGCTGCATGCAGGGACAGTTGGGAATAAAAACCAATAACTGTCACCGGGCACAAGGGTTTGGTTCCAGGTCCTTCTCAAAACCCATCAGACTTACGCAGTGCTCTTTTCATAGCCTCTTCTCCTGTACATCCGTGCTGGACTCCATGCTTTTCAAGCCCTTCCCACTGTGTGACAGGAATGTCCAGAGCATTCTTCGGGATGAGATTGTTAATCCTCTCCGAAAGTGAGTAGAGTCATTCATTTGCCTTTGTACGTTCTTTGCTGTCCTGCTGAGTGGTTCCTATCCATGTTTCCTATCCAAAGCTGGTGAAGGGGCTGGAGAACAGGCCCTGTGAGGAGTGTCTGAGAGAGCTGGGGTTGTTTAGCCTGGAGAAGAGGAGGCTGAGAGGAGACCTCACTGCTCTCTACAACTACCTGAAAGGAGGTTGTAGAGAGGAGGGAGCTGGGCTCTTCTCCCAAGTGCCAGGGGACAGGACAAGAGGGAATGGCCTCAAGCTCCACCAGGGGAGATTTAGGCTGGAGATTAGGAGGAGGTTTTTCACACAGAGGGTCATTGGGCATTGGAATAGGCTGCCCAGGGAGGTGGTTGATTCCCCTTCCCTGGAGGTGTTTAAGGCACGGGTAGACGAGGTCCTGAGGGACATGGTTTAGTGTTTGATAGGAATGGTTGGGCTCGATGATCCAATGGGTCTCTTCCAACCTGGTTGTTCTATGATTCTATGATTCTATCCCTGAGGGAAGGGGTTGCCTGGGGGGTTTCTCCTGTCAGAAACATCCGTGGGTCTTCATATCAGGATTCTCTTCCAGTTGTTCCCTTCCCCAGCTTGTGATGCTGTCCTGAATCCCACTGCACGAGCATAGAGTGATAGAATGGGTTGGGTTAGAAGGCACCTTAAAGCCCAGCCAGTTCCAGCCGCCTGCCATGGACCATGCCCCCTCCCACTGGACCAGGCTGCTGAAAGGCCCATGCAACCTTGCCTTGAACATCTCCAGGGATGGGGCAGCCATGACTTCCCTGGACAATCTGGGCCAGGCCCCCCTCCCATCGTCATTGTGAAGATTTTAATCCTAATGTCCCATCTAAATCCTCGTCCTTCCAATTTAAATCCGTTCCCCATCATTCTGTCACTCCAAGCCCTTGGAAACAGTCCCTCCCCAGCTTTCCTGGAGGCCCTTTCAGTCCTGGAAGCTGCTCTGAGGTCTTTTTGGAACCTTTTATTCTTTAGGCTGAAGAACCCCAAGTCTCTCAGCCTGTCCTCAGAGCAGAGGTGATCCAAGCCTTGGATCATCTTGGTGGCTTCCTCTGGACTCATTCCAACAGTTCCATCTCCTTCTTGTGTTGAGGATTCCAGAATTGGACACAGGACTCCAGGTGGGGGTCTCCCCAGAGCAGAGCAGAGAGGCAGAATCCCCTCCCTCACCCTGCTGGCCATTTGTATCAAAGATACCATGTTCTTTCCTCATCCTCCACTGAGAGGTGGAGAAAAGAGTCATGAAGAGTCGATTGACCATAAGACGTTAGCATCTTCCCTATAGAGCAGTCTCCTGGCACTGGCTACAGAAATACCGCCCTCGGGTGTCCTGTGATGCTGTCATTTGATTGAGAGCAGCCCAACAGAGAAGGGTGTGGGGATGAAAAACTGGTAGGTGTGCACTCACAGACCAGAAAACCAACTGTGTCCTGGGCTGTATCCAAAACCACGTGGCCAGCAGGGCGAGGGAAGGTGTTCTACTCCTCTGCTCTGCTTTGGTGAGACCCCACCTGAAGTTCTGTGTCCAGTTCTGGAGTCCTTGGCACTAGAAGGACATGGATCTGTTGGGGCCAGAGAAGGCCACAAAGATGATCTAAGTGCTGGAGCACCTCCTGTACAGGCTGAGAGAGTTGAGGTTGTTCAGCCTGGAGAAAAGCAGGTTTTGGGAGACCTTCTTGGGGGCCTTGCAGCACTTAAAGGAGGCTGATAAGAAAGATGTGGATGGACTTTTTAGTAGGGTTTGTAGTGAGAGGATGAAAATCAGTTTTAAACTGAAAGAGCAGAGATTTAGATTGGACATTGAGAAGAAATTTGTTAAGATGAGGGTAGTGTACCAGGTTGTACAGAGAAGTTGTGGATGCCCCATCCCTGGAAACTATCAAGGCCTGGTTGGATGGAGTTTTGAGCCATCTAGTCTGATTGAAGATCCTGAGGGACATGATTTAGTGTTTGATAGGAATGGTTGGACTCGATGATCCCATGGGTTCCTTCCAACCTGGTTGTTCTATGATTCTATGATTCTGTGAAGATGCCCCTGTCCACAGTGACGGACTCGACTGGGTAACCTTTAAAGGTCCCTTCCCACCCAAACTGTTTGATTTGATGGTTGGGACAGATCATCTGCAGCTCCTTGTTTCTAGGGATGGTTTCGTCAACGCTAGGAGCGTGATGCACCTTAGGGAGCAGCTAACGGAGAAGGGCCAGTGTTCGAGCTTTACCAACGCTGAGAAAGGTAACGTGGGACCTTCTTCAGGCTGCTTCGCTCTTCACTGCCTCATCCAGGCCCCAAGCTGACAACTTAATTTCAGGCTTCACCCAGGAATGTGCCTTTCTAGATATTCTACCTTCTTTATTTATGGAAAATACTTTCAGCTTTTACAATTCTGCAGGCTTTTCAACTGCAACTTGTCCTGAAATCTGATGGAAAGGTAGGAATTGCTGGTGGTAGATGTTGCCGAGATCTGTGTGAACAGAACGCACAGAATCAGAATGATTTGGGTTGGAAGGGACTTTAAAGCTCATCCACCCTCCCACAGGCATGGACACCTCCCACTGGATCAGGTTGCTCAAAGCCCCATCCAAGCTGGTCTTCAGCATTTCCAGGGAAGGGGCATCCGCAACTTCCCTGGGCAACCTGTGCCAGGACATCACTACCCTCATGGTGAAGAATTTCTTCCTAATGTCTAATCTAAATCTTCCTCCTTCCGATTTAAAGCCATTCCTCCTCATCCCATCACTCCAGGCCCTTGGAATAAGTCCATTCCCAACGTTCCTGGAGCCCCTTCAGGTACTGGAAGCTGCTCTGAGGTCCCCCTGGAGCCTTCTTTTCTCCAGACTGAAGAACCCCAATTCTCTCAACCTGTCCTCGTATCAGAGGTGCAGGGGGTTGGAATTTTTTTAAAGGTCCCTTCCAACCCAAAACCCTTAAGGTCCCTTTAAGGTCCCTTCCAACCCAAACCATTCCATGTTTCTATGACTCTGTGAACTGCTTGGATTCTTCAGTCTCTGTACCTGTCCCTCATTTCACTTTGAGTTTGTGCTTTTGGTAGTGGCTCTAGCTGTCCATCAAAGCCTCTGAGGTAGTTCTGCTGTGATAGCCAAGCTTCTGAGAGAGGAGTATCTGAGGGGGGTTGGTTTGATTTTTCTCATCATCCTCACCCTTTTAGCCCAGTTGACCTAAAACAAGAGGCAATTCCAGGTTCACAAAGTGCTGGCTCACGTTTTCCTGGAAGCTTTTACCTCCTGTGGTGGGTGCCATGGAGGGAAAACAGCATTCCCGGTGGTGGTGTGATCCATGCTTTCCTCTTACCTTCCAGATCCTGAAGAGTTCCTCAATCTCATAATGCAGCACATCCTGGGAATAGAGCCACTTCTGAAGCTGCAGTAAGTTTCCATATCTAAATGATACTGGGAGAAGCCTGGCTGGAAAACTGCCAGGACGAGAGGGACCTGGGGGTGTTGGTCGACAGCAACTGAACACGAGCCAGCAGTGTGCCCAGGTGGCCAAGAAGGCCAATGGCATCCTGGCTTGGATCAGAAATGGTGTGAGCAGCAGGGCCAGGGAGGTGATTCTCCCTCTGTACTCAGCACTGGTGAGGCCGCTCCTTGAATCCTGTGTTCAGTTCTGGGCCCCTCAGCACAAGAAGGATGTTGAGGCTCTGGAGTGAGTCCAGAGAAGAGCAACAAGGCTGGTGAAGGGGCTGGAGAACAGATCCTATGAGGAGCGGCTGAGAGAGCTGGGGGTGTTTATCCTGGAGAAGAGGAGGCTGAGAGGAGACCTCATTACTCTCTACAAGTACCTGAAAGGAAGTTGTAGAGAGGAGGGAGCTGGGCTCTTCTCCCAAGTGACAGGGGACAGGAGAAGAGGGAATGGCCTCAAGCTCCGCCAGGGGAGATTTAGGCTGGAGATTAGGAGGAGGTTTTTCACACAGAGGGTCCTTGGGCATTGGAATAGGCTGCCCAGGGAGGTGGTTGATTCACCTTCCCTGGAGGTGTTTAAGGCACAGGTAGATGAGGTCTTGAGGGACTTGGTTTAGTGTTTGATAGGAATGGTTGGACTAGAAGATCCGATGGGTCCCTTCCAACCTGGTTGTTCTATGATTGTCCCAGGTGACACATCCATGAAAGGAGACATCTAAATTCTTCCTGGAGAGAAAAGGATGGAAAAAAAACCCTTGTGTCATCCTTCAGAAGAGCCCAAAGTGATGTGGGAAACACGGTGTCCAACCTTAGTGCAGAGCCAATGCTATCTGACAGCTTTGGATGTGTTGGGGGTGTGTCCAGGCTGCTGAACTAGCCGTGGCCTTCCAACCACTCCACCACGAAGTGTGGATCTCTGGGAGGGTAGGGAGGCTCTGCAGAGGGATCTGGACAGGCTGGGCCAAGGTCAACAAGATGAGGTTCAACAAGGCCAAGTGCCGAGTCCTGCACTAGGGACAAAACAACCCTGTGCGGTGCTTCAGACTTGGGGAAGAGTAGCTGGAAAGGTGCGTGGAGGGGAAGGACCTGGGGTTGTTGGTTGATAACCACTGAACATGAGCCAACAGTGGCCAAGGTGACCAAGAAGGCCAATGGCCAATGGTTTGAATCAGCCATATTGTGATCAGCAGGAGCAGGGCTGGCAGGACTCGGCTTTGGTGAGTCCACACCTTGAATCCTGGGTTTGGTTTTGGGTCCCTCACTCCAAGAAGGACATTGAGGGGCTGAAGCTTGTTCAGAGAAGGGCAACAATGCTGGTGAAGGGGCTGAAAAACCTGAAGTTTTCTGAGAGGGTTGTGAGAGGTGGCTGAGGTTGTTTAGGCTGGAGAAGAGGAGCCTGGGGGGAGACTTCATCACTGCAGTGTTTGGGAGCACAGAGGGGGATTTGTTTGCTTTCTGTGCTCCTTTGTGGAGATGTCAGTCAAGCCGTAGACTGTGGAGGACTCGGAAGGGCTGAACACAAAGATGATTTTGTACTGCAGCTTTTCTGCAGGGTCATCTAAAGGAAATCCTTTCTCTGGGATGTTGGAGTTGTGGGAGATCTTTTGCAAACGACTCACCTTCTGAATGCCCCCAGTTCTCGCTCTTTGGATCCTCTACGTGCAGATCTTTCATCAGAGAAGGGAGTTTATACCATAGTGCAGTTGATATCAAAAACTATTTGAATATGTCCTGGGTTGCACCCAAAGCTTGGCCAGTAGGGCGAGAGAAGGGATTCTGCCCTTCTACTCTGCTCTGCTGAGACCCCACCTGGAATCCTGTGTCCAGTTCTGGAATCCCCACCACAAGGAGGAGATGGAACTGTAGGAACTGGTCCAGAGGAGGCCACAGAGATGATCCCAGGGCTAGAGCATCTCTGCCCCAAGGTCAGGCTGAGAGAGTTGGAGTTGTTCACCCTGGAGAAGAGAAGGCTCTGGGGAAACCTCATAGCAGTCTTCCAGTACCTGAAGGGGTTCCAGGAAAGCTGGGGAGGGACTTCTTCCAAGGGCACATGGAGTGATGGGATGAGGGGAAGCGTTTTTAAGCTGAAAGAGAGGAGATTGAGATGAGATCTCAGGAAGAAATGTTTCCCTGTGAGGATGGTTGAGGCCGTGGCCCAGGTTGCCCAGAGAAGTCATGGCTGCCCCATCCCTGGAGGTGCTGAAGGACACGTTGGGTGAGGCTTTCATTGGTGTCCCTGCCCATGGCAGGGGTTGGAACTGGATGGGCTTAGAGGTCCCTTCCAACCCAACCATTCTGTGATTCTATGAGGTGTTATAACATTGATGAGGGGAAACTGAATCTTGCTTGTAGGATGCGATGGAAGGATGACAAGGCTGAAGGTGTTACTCAAATGGCATCCACCCTCATGGCATCCATTTAGTATTTCTACGTGGAAAAAGTGCTCATATTGGTGCTGCCCTTGGTGCTCAGGTCTAGGAGCTCTTGCAAGACAAGACTGTTATGTCCTCTAAGAGCTCAAGACGCTTGTGGCACCACGTAAACAAGCCCCGTGACTACCCCTTGCAGGTCAGGAGGCCGGAAGGAGCAGGACTGTTACTGCTACCAGATATTTATGGACAAACAGGAGGACCTGGTGGTTCCAGACGTGCAGCAGTTAGTAGAACACTCCTTCCTGTCCTCCAACCTGAAGCTAGTGGAGGTGAGCCCAGCTGCCTTCTGCCTACGCTGCAACCTGCTGCCTCTTTCTTGCTTCCTTTCACCTGCCAGCGAGTAGTCTTTTATGTATTATCTTCCACGTGGCATAGAAGCCACCAGAGATAGGTCTTGGACCTGGGATGAGGGCTACGCTTTCCCCGTTTCCATTTGTCTTGTGAATAATGGGAGTGGAAAGTCCTTCCTCCCAGCAGGAATAAGGAGAGAAGAAGTCTCTGGGGCTTTGTTTCTTCTGGTGACTTGTTTGACTTTCTCTTCCCAGATCCCATCGTGCTTCATTATCCAGATGCCGCGTTTTGGGAAGGACTATAAGATGTTCAGCAAAATCATTCCTTCTTTGGAGCTGGATATAACGGATCTCCTGCTCGACAGTAAGTTGTTGGGTGATGGTTACACTGCCAGCTAGGATGGTGAGCAGCCAGGGAACAGGTCTCACCTCTTCAGGGTGTGAGATGCCAATGGCATCCTGGCTTGTATCAGAAAGGGTGTGACCAGCAAGTCCAGGGAGGTGATTCTCCCTCTGTACTCAGCTCTGGTGAGACCGCTCCTTGAATCCTGTGTTCAGTTGTGGGCCCCTCACCACAAGAAGGATGTTGAGGCTCTGGAGCGAGTCCAGAGAAAAGCAATGAAGCTGGTGAAGGGGCTGGAGAACAGGCCTTATGAGGAGCAGCTGAGAGAGCTGGGGTTGTTTATCCTGGAGGAGAGGAGACCTCATTACTCTCTCCAACTACCTGAAAGGGGGTTGTGGAGAGGAGGGAGCTGGGCTCTTCTCCCAAGTGACAGGGGACAGGACAAGAGGGAATGGCCTCAAGCTCCACCAGGGGAGATTTAGGCTGGAGATTAGGAGGAAGTTTTTCACACAGAAGGTCATTGGGCATTGGACCAGGTTGCCCAGGGAGGTGGTTGATTCACCTTCCCTGGAGGTGTTTAAGGTGTGGGTGGATGAGGTCTTGAGGGACTTGGTTTAGTGTTTGATAGGAATGATTGGACTAGGTGATCCACTGGGTCCCTTCCAACCTCGTTGTTCTATGATTCCATGATTCTATGATTTTATGGCATCATGGTGAGATTCTTCATCCACGAACACCAGTTTTGGCAGGATATGTTGGATGCCAGGCAAGACCTGGAGAAGACACAGTCATAAGTGGTGGCCCCAGGGCTCAGCGCTGGGTCTGGTTCTGTTCAGTGTCTTTATCCATGATCAGAGAATCATAGAATAGTTTGGGTTGAAAAGGACCTTCAAGGTCATCCTGTTCCACCCCCCCTGCCACGGGCAGGGACAACTCCCGCTGGATCAGGGTGTTCAAGGCCTCATCTAACCTGGCTTTGATCAATTCCAAGGACCTGGATGAAGGGATTGGTGCACCCTTAGTAACATTGTGGATGACACCAAGCTGGGAGGAGGTGTCGATCTCTTTGAGGGTAGGGAGGCTCTGCAGAGGGATCTGGACAGGCTGCATCCATGGGCCAAGGTCAACAAGATGAGGTTCAACAAGGCCAAGTGCCGAGTCCTGCACTTAGGACACAACAACCCTGTGCAACACTCCAGGCTTGGGGAAGAGTGGCTGGAAAGGTGCCTGGAGGAGAAGGACCTGGGGTTGTTGGTTGACAGCAGCTGAATATGAACCAGCAGTGGCCAAGGTGACCAAGAAGGCCAATGGCTTCTTGGCTTGGATCAACCATGGTGTGGTCAGCAGGAGCAGGGAAGTGATCGTACCCCTGGATTCAGCATAGGAGAGGCCACACCTTGAATCCTGGGTTTGGGTTTGGGTCTCTCACTCCAAGAAGGACATTGAGGGGCTGGAGCATGTCCAGAGAAGGGCAACGAAGCTGGTGAATGGGCTGGAGGACCTGAAGTGTCCCAAGAGGGTTGTGAGAGGTGGCTGAGGGACCTGGGGTTGTTCAGGCTGGAGAAGAGGGGGCTGAGGAGAGACCTCATTACTGTCTTCAACTCCCTGAAAGGAGGTTGTGATGAGGTGGGTGTTGATCTCTTTTCCCAAGTGACAGGCGATAGGACAAGATGGAATGGCCTCAAGTTGCACCAGGCCAGATTCAGTTTGGACATCAGGAAAGATTTCTCCACCAAAAGGGTTCTTGGGCACTGGCAGAGGGTGCACAGGGAGGTGATGGAGTCACCATCCCTGGAGGTCTTTAGAAGCTGGGGAGATGAGATGCTCAGGGCTGTGGTTTAGTAGTGGACAAGTATGGTTGGACTCTGATCTCAAAGGTCTTTTCCAACCGAGTGATCTGTGGTTCTAAGACACCTCCTGTCCCCTCCAGGTCCCAGGGAGTGCTGCCTGTGTGGTGACGTTGCCACCTTGGAGTGTTCCGAGTGCTTCAAAGACAAATTATTTGCAGCTACAGGCCTGAAGCAGTTCTGCAGCTCCTGCTCCAGACAGGTATTCTCCTTTCCTTGGGTGCTTCTCAAATCCACCTTGGTGGCTGAACATCAGGTGGGACCCACCTGAAATTCCCACTGTTCCCCAGCTATCCCTGCAGCCATTCAGGTTGGGGATGGAGGTGTCCCTTCTTGAGCATCCCTCCCACCAACCATGTCACCTGAGGGAGTGGGGTTTGGTGGTGGTAGTTATGGAACCTTGGGCTTAGAAGGAGGAGAAATAAGGACTGGTCCTGTGTGCACTGAGCCTAAATAAGGACCGATCCTGCCCATACTGGGCCTAAATAAGGACCAATTCAGTTCCCCTGGGTAAAGAACTCACCACAAGAAGGATGTTGAGCCCCTCACCACAAGAAGGATGTTGAGGCTCTGGAGCGAGTCCAGAAAAGAGCAATGAGGCTGGTGAAGGGGCTAGAGAACAGGCCTTATGAGGAACAGCTGAGAGAGCTGGGGTTGTTTATCCTGGAGAAGAGGAGGCTGAGAGGAGACCTCATTACTCTCTACAAGTACCTGAAAGGTGGTTGTGGAGAGGAGGGAGCTGGGCTCTTCTCCCAAGTGCCAGGGGACAGGACAAGAGGGAATGGCCTCAAGCTCCACCAGGGGAGATTTAGGCTGGAGATTAGGAGGAAGTTTTTCCTGGAAAGGGTCGTTGGGCATTGGAATAGGCTGCCCAGGGAGGTGGTTGATTCCCCTTCCCTGGAGGTGTTTAAGGCACAGGTGGATGAGGTCTTGAGGGACTTGGTTTAGTGTTTGATAGGAATGGTTGGACTAGAAGATCCGATGGGTCCCTTCCAACCTGGTTGTTCTATGATTCTATGAATTGGCTGGATATTCAGGAGCAGAGTGGTGGTAAAGGGAGTTCAATCCAGTTGGTGGCCACTCACAAGTGGTATCCCCAGGGTTCAGTGTCCAGTACAGTTATCTTCAGTGCCCTCATTTGTGATCAGGACACTAATGTGGGCAGAAGTGTTGAACTCCTTGAGGGCAGTGAGGCTCTACAGAGGGATCTGGCCAGCTTGGATCTGTGGGCTGAGACCAGCAAGATAAGGTTCAACAAGACCGAGTGCTGTGTCCTACACTTGGGATGCAACCACGTGCAGCTCCGGTCTTGGGAAAGAGTGGCTGGAAAGTTGCCAGGAGTGGAAGGACCTGGGAGGTGTTGGTCAATAGCATGAGCCAGCAGCAGCCCAGGTGGACAAGAAGCATCTTAGAATCATAGAATCATAGAATCACCACCAGGTTGGAAGAGACCCACCGGATCATCGAGTCCAACCATTCCCACCAATCTCTAAAACATGTACTGGGGGGCGTTTAGGTTGGGGGCTGCCACATCCTGTCCCTCATCCCTCGTCCTTCCCAACCCTCCAAGCAGCCAGGTGAGACCCCATCCTCAATAAAATCCATGGTGGGAAGAAGGAGGTTGGACGTTCCCCACTCTCCATCCCTCATTTTAGGGCTGAGATGCCGATATCTCGGAGCCAGTGAAGCCCGAGGGGGCTGCTGGGGCTCCAGGCAGAGAATCGTGGCACAGAATCATAGAATAACCAGAGAATTGTAGCACTGAAGCCCACACAGAATCATAGAATAACCAGAGAATTATGGCACTGAAGCCCACACAGAATCATAGAACAACCAGGTTGGGCGAGACCCACCGGATCATCTACACATTTTGAGGATTTCACCCCTTCCCAGCAGCTCAGCATCCCCTCCAGTCACAGAAACCCGCAGGGGGCTCGGCATCCATCACCCCCCTGGAGCATCACACCTCTCCAGGGACGTAATCCTGAGGATCTCTTGGGGTTTAGGTGTCAGGAGGAGTGGGGAGAAACCTCCTTTTCCCCCCAGAACACCTCCTGATGCTTTTCATCTTGGTTTGGATCAGCCATGGTGTGGCCAGCAGGACCAGGGGAACGGATCATCCCCCCCTGGATTTGGTGATGGTGAAGGCGCACATTGAATCCTGGGTTGAGTTTCCAGCCCCTCACTCCAAAAATGACATTGAGGGGCTGGAGTGCAGGCAGAGAGGAGCAACAAAGCTGGTGAAGGGTCTGAAGTGCAAGGGTTATGAGGAGCAGCTGAGAGACGTGAGGTTGTTAAGAATGGAGGAGAACAGTCTGAGGGGAGACATTATCACTGTCTACAACTGCCTGAAAGGCTGTGGTGAGGTGGGTGTTGGTCTCTTCTCCCAAGTGATAGGACGAGGGGGAACGGCCTCAAGTTGCACCAGGGCAGGTTCAGATTGAACATCAGGAAAATTTTTTTCACTGAAGGTTTCTTGGGCACTGGCAGAGGATGCCCAGGTAGGTGGTGGAGTCACCATCCCTGGAGATGTTTAAAAGATGGGGAGATTAAGCGCTCAGGGCTATGGTTCAGTAGTGGACAGGTACAACTGGACTTGATGATCTCAAAGGTCTTTTCCAACTTACAGATTCTATGATCTCTCCTCAGGTTCACTCCCACTACCGACGCAAAACTCACAAACCAACTAGGCTGCACATCCCAGAAGAATTCCACAACCGGGGCGGCCAACAGGTCCCTCGCGAGACGCTGGAGCTCTTCGCAGTGCTCTGCATCGAGACCAGCCATTACGTCTCCTTTGTGAAATACGGCCCCGAGAACGAACACTGGATGTTCTTCGACAGCATGGCTGACAGGCATGGTGAGGACGTGGTGGTGGGCTTGGAGCTTGGATTGCAGCCAGGGGATTGTGTGATGGGCAGCTGTGAGGGTCTGCCACGCTCACTGTGTAGGCACTGGTCCCATCAGCTTTGTCCTCTGAATTCCCTACATAGAATCATAGAACCACCAGGTTGGAAGGGACCCATCGGATCTTCTAGTCCAACCATTCCTATCATGATTTAGGCTCTCTCTGGACCCTGCTTCCAACAGTGACCATTCAGGTGGACCCCAGAGCAGAGCATGACCAGGCCAAGCACATTTGAGTTCCTCCTACTGTTTTCATCCTCTGGCTGTGCTCACTTGAAGGGCAAGGCCTCACCTGGAGTTGTGTTCAGTTCTGGAGTCCTCGGCACACGATGGACATGAAGCTGTTGGAGCGAGTCCAGAGGAGGCCATGAAGATAATCTGAAGGCTGGAGCATCTCTTATGTGAGGACAGGCTGAGAGAGTTGGGGTTGTTCAGCAGGGAGAAGGGAACCCTGGCTCCAGGGAGACCTAGCAGCTTCCGGTACAGAAAAATGATAGAACAACCAGGTTGGAAGAGACCATCGGATCACCGAGTCCAACCATTCCTATCAAACACTAAACCATGTCCCTCAGCACCTCGTCTACCCGTACCTTAAACACCACCAGGGAGGGTGAATCAACCACCTCCCTGGGCAACCTGTTCCAATGCCCAATGACCCTTTCCAGGAAAAACTTCCTCCTGATGTCCAGCCTAAATCTCCCCTGGTGGAGCTTGAGGCCATTCCCTCTCGTCCTGTCCCCTGTCCCTTGGGAGAAGAGCCCAGCTCCCTCCTCTCCACAACCTCCTTTCAGGTAGTTGTAGAGAGTAATGAGGTCTCCTCTCAGCCTCCTCTTCTCCAGGCTAAACAACCCCAGCTCTCTCAGCCGCTCCTCATAGGGCCTGTTCTCCAGCCCCTTCACCAGCCTCGTCGCTCTTCTCTGGACTTGCTCCAGAGCCTCAACATCCTTCTTGTGCTGAGGGGCCCAGAACTGGACACAGGATTCAAGGAGTGGCCTCACCAGTGCTGAGTACAGAGGGAGAATCACCTCCCTGGCCCTGCTGGTCACACCATTTCTGATCCAAACCAGGATGCCATTGGCCTTTTTGGCCATATTTGGGGATATGGCTTAGTCAGCACAGTGGTTTTGGGCTGAAGGTTGGACTGGATGATCTTGGAGGCCTCTTCCAACCTTAATGATTCCAGATCTCTCAGCTTATGCACCAAGTTACTGTCAAGCGTGATGGTACCTGCTTGACCTGTAGACCCTCAACCCTTGGGACCTGGATTGGACTTTTCTCCTTCTTTTTGGCTTAGGTGACCAAAACGGCTTCAACATTCCCACGGTGACGCTGTGCCCTGAAGTTGCCAAATATCTGGACTTGCCACTGGCCGTGCTGGCCCTGGAGCAACCTCGGGACATGGACGGAGTGGCTAAGCGCCTCTTCTGTGACGCCTACATGTACATGTACCAGAGCAAGAAGATGGCACTTTACAAGTGACCCAACCTTGGGCTGGCACCACAGAGCAGTGAGACATCGGGAATGTAAGCTTGGATCAGCCCTGTGGCTTGGAAGTGGTGAAAGCAGCAGAGTTTGGGTCTACTGAGCTTGTGCTTCTGCCCCTTCTTACCTCTTCTAGTGTCTGGTGTCAAGCTGTCCATGTCAATCATGGACAATTGTTAAAGCCTGGATGTGGACGTATCAAGTGATGGTTTGTGCTTACGGAGGACCTGGACTCTGAATTCTTTACACTCAAATTCATTCACATTTCCTACCTTCCCTTTCCAGCCTCCTCCTTCCTCCCTAGTCGTTCTGTCCTACCTCAAAGTCCCCTCTAATGTCCTTTTCTCCCTGCTCGCCCTTCCCTCCAAAGCTGAGGACCAGCATCTAATGAAAACATGAGCAGTTCTCCTCAGGTTTGCAAAGAGCACAAGGAAACCACAGTTGTGTCCTGAGAACATTTTCTCCTGGACCTGTGGAACCACGAAGTGGTTCTTAAACATCAGGATGAGGATACTGAGATGAGTAGATGCTGGAACAGGACCAGCAGCTGAAGGGGAGAAGAAAGAGTGGCAGATCCACCATGGGATCATCTTGAGGATGGGTTTATGCTGCTCCTGATGCCACATGACCAAGGACTGAGAGGCTGGAGACTGGTACCATCTGGTATAGTCTGGATTCATGATATCAAAAGATTGTTCCCAGCCTATGATCTTGTTGTTTTCCCTCATCTACTTCAAGCTGCTTCCTTCTCTCCTAAGAACTTGTGACAATCTGTGCTCTGGTACTGGGGGTTGGGCTTGTGTGTCTGCTCTAAAAATGGTACTTTTAATAGCAAACTTGCACAGTTTCCTGGAGTTTTGTTTCTCTCTTAAAAGGTCAAGTGTGACACCTTGTGATGGAGTCCAGAACACAAGGAGGATATGGAATTGTTAGAGCAGGTCCAGAGGAGGCCATGAAGATGATCCGAGGGCTGGAGCTCCTCTGCTCTGAGGCCAAGCTGAGAGTTGGGGTTCTTCAGCCTGGAGAAAAGAAGGCTCCTCGGAGACCTTAGAGCAGCTTTGAGTACCTGAAGGAGCTCCAGGAAGGCTGGGGAGGGACTTATTTCAAGGGCCTGGAGTGATGGGACCATGCGGGATGGTTTTAAATTGGAAGGGGAAGATTTAGAGAGAACATCACAAAGAAATTTGTCACGGTGAGGGTGGTGAGGCTCTGGTACAAGTTGTCCAGGGAAGTTGTGGCTGCCCCATCCCTGGAGGTGTTGAACACCAGCTTGGCTGGGGCTTTGAGAAGCCTGCTTGAGTTGGAGTTGTCCCTGCCCATGGCAGGAAGGGTTAAAACTGGATGGGCTTTGGGGTCCCTTCCAACCCAAACCATTCCATGTGTCCATGTCTGGAGTCTTCCACCCAGGAAGGATATGGAGCTGTTGGAATGAGTCCAGAGGAGGCCACAGAGATGATCCAAGAGCTGGAGCAGCCCTGCTCTGAGTGCAGGCTCAGAGAGATGGGGGTTGTTCAGCCTGGAGATGGACCTGGGGAGACCTTAGAGCAGCTTCCAGTACCTGAAATGTACTTCCAGCAGCTTCCAGTACCAGGAAAGCTGGAGAGAGGCTCTTGATTGGGGAGTGCAGAGGTAGGATGAGGGGAAACGGTTTTAAGCTGAAAGAAGGGAGATTGAGAGGAAACCTTACGAAGAACTTCTTCCCTGTGAGGGTGGAGAGGCCCTAGCCCAGATAAGTCATGGAATCCTCCTCCCTGGAGGTGTTGAAGACCAGGTTGGATGAGGTTTGGAGCAACCTGATCCAGTGGGAGGTGTCCCTTCCCATTACAGGGGGTTGGAACTGGGTGATCTCTAAGGTCCCTTCAACCCACATCAATCCATGAGTCTATGAACGTGCCTCAGAGAAGATTCAGTCTGGGCAGGTCTTTTCCCATTCCTTGCTACAACTTCTCTTAACCCTGTTTTGACAAACCTTTCAGACTGTCACTGTCTGAGCAGAAGACTTTCCCTCAGTGGTGCTCAAAAAGCAGTTTCACTGTAATTTGGGTCATAGGATGCCACAAAATGGGGCAGTGAGGGACCTTCTGAGGCCACCCCAGGTGCTCTCCTGGGTCAACATTTGGTTCTTCTTTCCAGTCATGGAATTCTTCGTTTTTTTCAGTCATGAACCTCAAAGCAAAGTGAAGGACGTAGAAAGAAATGTTTAAGCTGAAGGCAATAAGTGTTTTGAAGGACCAGAGCAGCCACATGATGTGGCTGGAGCAGGTGAAGACCTTTATTTTGGTTGTTGCTTAGGATGAAGTTAATTGTGAGGATTAGTGCTTCCTCAGTTGGGTTGAAGAGCGCTGGTGTCAACTCAGAGCTGGTGTCACCCTGGAGCAAGTATCAACCTGGACCTGCCTCTGTGCCCCAGGGAATGCAGACAAAGTGGAAAGAGATGAAGCACGACCACAGAGCCAAAGCTGAGGATAAGAAGGACAAAGTGCAGCTGCTGTGGATGTCCCACAAAACATGGGTTGGGCCACAGCTTGGCCTGTCTCATTGGAGAACCTTCTTGTGTGCTCAAGACTTGGTCTCTGGTGCCACAGAGGAGCTTCAGCATGAGCGGCCACCACAGAAGGTGCAAAGCTGGTAGGGCCACCAAAGGACAGTGCCGCCAAAGCAGAAGGTACAGGGCCCCCGAGGGACAGTGTTGCCACCAGAGAAGGTACAAGGATGGCAGGGCCACCAGGGTGGACAGTGGTGCCACAGCAGAAAGTGCAGTGCTGGCAGGACCACCAAGGATAGCATGGAAGGACAGACTCACAGAATCACCAGGTTGGAGAAGACCTCCAGGATCGAGTCCAACTATTCCTATCAACCTCTGAACCATGTCCCTGACCATCCCTTCCAGCACACAGGGTCCTCCCAGCTCTGTCCTCCCCATCCCTCCATGTCTGTCTTCGCTCTTGGGATCTCAGTGAGCCCTTCTAGTTCCTGCAGGCTCCTCAGCTCAGCGCTACACGCAGCAGCAACCTTATTCGCATCATTAATGCCCAATTAATCTCCCGGTCTTCAACAAAGCATGGAGGAGAAGACCTCACTTGGTGGCCTCCTGCAGCTCAGCAAGGAGGCGGTGCAGCTTCTCTGTCACAGCCACCTGGAATGGGAATGACAAGAGATGGTGACTATGGGGGCTCATGTCCATCATCAACCCACCACTGCAGCTCCAGGGTGGGCTTTGTCCAGGCCACCAGGATTCCTGTTTGTGTGTCAACCGTGTCTGGGAAGTGGTGGACGTACCGGGTAGGGCTGTGGGTTATGGAGCTGGCGGTGAGCGGGATGGAGCTGGCTGAGGGACACTTGCGCATGGTTCCTCACCTCCACCAGGCTTGGCAGTGGCTCACATACCTGCAGGATGGAGATGCAGGACCACGTTCATAGGGAATGATGCCCCAATCTCCACACTGCACTTCAGTGTCACCACTGGAGCAGGAGACATCGTGGATGCAAGGAAACACAGGTTTAACCCTTTCATCCTGACAAGACACCACCTCCACCCTGGCTTGGTCCTTCACTCAATATGGAAGGTGACATCCCAGCACCAGAAGGCAGAGCTGCTCTGACCTGGCCATTTCTGAAGTATGTTTGATGGAGACGCTCTACGGTGATAGGAATGACCGTGCTGGCCTCACCAAGCCGCCCCAGGACATGGACCACCAGCTCCTGCCCTACACTGGGTGAGGGCTCCTCCTCCAAGGCCATGAGGTCCATGAAGGGGTGACCTGCAGGGATGTCAGGTTAGGGGCCAGCAGGGACAGGGTTATAGAGCAGGAATGGGGTATGGAGGTCAACCAGGCTGCACCGGGGCAAGGGTGTCCACACTCACCATCGGCATCATAGAGCCGATAGATTGTCTTAGTCCCTGGGATGGTCATCTTCTCCTCATCTTCTGTGAGCTTCAGGCACGGGGAGCTATTGACCTCCACCAGCTGTCGGAAAAGGTGGTTATGGAGATGGATGGTTAGGTGGTGAAGCACTGCAAGAGGTTTTCCAGAGCAGTGGTGGCTGCCCCATCCCTGACGGTGTTGAAAGCCAAGTTGGATGGGGCTTTGAGCAGCCTGATCCAGTGAGAGATGTCGCTGGTTATAGCAGGTAGGATGGGCTGGATGACCCATGAAGATCCTTCTGACCCAAACCATTCCATGACTTAGAATCATAGAACAACCAGGCTGGAAGGGACCCATCGGATCTTCTAGTCCAACCATTCCTATCAAACATGCTGGCATCTCTTAGGGCTGGATTCCCCTTGGAACTTGGCCCCATCCACACAGAGCCTGGAAGAAGCTGAGAAGATCCCACCCCAGAAACCAAGCAGGGAGAGAGCCACCACCCCTACCTTGTAAACACATCCTAGAGTTGGCTGCAGGGGACACGTCACCAGGTGTGTCCCAACACCGATCACGTCAATGTCACTCCCCTGGTGCAGCAGAGAAGACAGTGGTTGTCAACAGCCTAGTCCTGGTTTTGACACCCAACACTGGAGCCAAGAAGCAAGTCAAATGACACTCTGCCCTAAGGTGCCTGATGTCCATCTGTCCCACCCAGAAACCACTTTTCCCAGCTTAGAAACCCTTCTCAACAAAGTTGAAAGACCCATAAGTCTCCTGTCCACCCCACCCACCCCACACCTTAGCAGCACCAGCAGAAGTCAGGGTGACATCCCAGCCCAGATGCCAACCACCTCACCTCCCGGCTGAACTCCTCTAGACTCTGCTCACTGATGTCGTTGCTGACAGCGATCGGGATGGTCTCAAACCATGGCACCTGGAAGCTGGAGGAGGACAGAAGAGTGAGCAAGGGAAGGGATGAGGACTTGAGGGCACCCACGGCTCCACTCAAGGTACCTCCTTGCACAAGGAGGTCTCCCGCTCTGGTGTGGAAGCTGGGGATGGGGAGCAATGAACTTTGGTGGAGAACTCACTGAGTTCCGCAGGCTCGGAAAACTTTGCGGACCTCCTTGGACTGCTGGGCCAGGTCCCCGCTGTCCAGGCGCACCCCGATGGCCTTGTAGCCCAGTTGGTGAAGGGCCAACGCCACAGCGCAGAAGTTCGGCAAACCACTCCTGGGGTGGGTGAGATGAGGGTTAATGTCCCTTGCCTGGTGGGACAGGAACCCAGGGCAGAACCAGCAGGAACACTGCCAGGTAGAAATGCCCCAGCTTCCTGGAGGAGATGGTCAACAGCAGCTGAACATGAGCCAGCAGTGGCCCAGGTGGCCAAGAAGCCAACAGCAGCCTGGCTTGGATCAGCCATGGTGTGGCCAGCAGGACTAAGGACGTGATTGTCTCTGGACTCGGTGCTGGTGAGGACACACCTTGAATCCTGGGTTCAGTTTTGGGCTCCTCTAAGAATAACATTGAGAGGCTGGAGTGTGGCTAGAGAAGGGAGTGGAGCTGGGAAGGGGCTGGAGAACAAAGATTATGAGGAGCAGCTGAGGAGCAACCTGGAGAAGAGGAGGCTGAGGGGAGACCTTATCACTGTCTACAACTGCCTGGAAGGAGGTTGTGGTGAGGTGGGTGCTGGTCTCTTGTCCCAAGAAACTAGCAATGGGGTGAGAGGGAATGGCCTCAAGGGGAGGTTCAGATGGGACATCAGGAAGCATCACTTCACTGAAAGGGTTGTCAGGCAGTGGAAGAGAGATAGTGGAGTCCCCATCCCTAGAGGTGTTCAAAAAAGGTGGAGATGTGGCACTTAGGGACATGGGCCCCTCTCCACAAGAAGGATGTTGAGGCTCTGGAGTGAGTCCAGAGAAGAGCAATGAAACTGGTGAAGGGGCTGGAGAACAGGCCCTATGAGGAGAGAGCTGGGGTTGTTTAGCCTAGAGAAGAGGAGGCTGAGAGGAGACCTCATTACTCTCTACAAGTACCTGAAGAGAGGTTGTAGAGAGGAGGCTCTTCTCCCAAGTGAGAGGGGACAGGAGAAGAGGGAATGGCCTCAAGCTCCGCCAGGGGAGATTTAGGCTAGAGATTAGGAGGAAGTTTTTCACACAGAGGGTCATTGGGCATTGGAATAGGCTGCCCAGGGAGGTGGTTGATTCCCCTTCCCTGGAGGTGTTTAAGGCACAGGTATATGAGGTGCTGAGGGACATGGTTTAGTGTTAGATAGGAATGGTTGGACTCAATGATCCAATGGGTCTCTTCCAACCTGGTTGTTCTATGATTCTATGGTTTGGTCACCACAGCAGTGTTGGGCTGATGGTTGGACTGGATGAGCTTAGAGATTTTTCCAACCTTAATAAATCCATGACTGGAGGCCAGCAGGCAAGGAGGGACACAGCCATTCCAAAACCACCTTGGGGGTCCCAGCATCCTCACCTCTTGACGCAGTACGTGTCCAGCAGCCCCTGGAAGTTCTTTGGGAAGGCGATGGCGTAGGACACGAAGGCAGCCAGCTCCCCCTGCTTGGCCTTCTCGGTGGGTGTCTGGAGCAGCTCACACACCCGTCCCAACCATGACTTGGCCAGAGCTGGGAGATCCACCGGCTGTCCTCCTGCCAGCGGTGACAGCTCCTGCACGGGGAATGGGGACATTGCTCATCCTGTGGTGTCCTGCATGGCACCAAGAACATGCCCCTGGGAAAAGCATTCTGTTCTCTCCCCATGGTGATGCTCACCCGGGGTTCCACCTCCTCCAGCGAGGTGAAGGACATGATGAAGGAATGGGCGATGGTGCCACACACCGGAATGCCGAAGAGCTTCCCAGCCAGGATGTTGCTGGTGAAGTCAAAGCCTAAAAGGCAGGACGAGGGCAGAGGACACAGGTGACGGCACAGCCAAAGAGCCGTGGGACACCACGGGGCAGCACTCACCCCCAATGTAGGAGTACTTGGATGCCGAGAGGGCACCATCCGGTCCCTGAGCGCGACGGAGCCCGATCTCCATCAGCTTCATGTCCGGGCCAGCGAGGAGGCGGAAACGAGCAGCATTAGTGGCCACCAGGCTGGAGGAGGAAAGGATGGGTCACACCAAGCCAGGTTTGGTGCCACCTCACAGCCAAGATTGGGGAGATTCCATCCTCTGCTCCAATGCAGAGGGATGTGGTAGGAACCACAGTGGAGACAGACGTTGTTTCCAGAGACTGGAGGACGAAGGGATGGGTCACACCAAGCCAGATTTGGTGACACCACACAGCCAAGGGTGAAAAAACTCCATCTCTGCTCTGACATGCAGGGATGTGGCAGGAACCACAGTGGAGGCAGATGTGGTGTCCAGCACATAGAATCACAGAACAACCAGGTTGGAAGGGACCCATCGGATCATCTAGTCCAACCATGGAGAACAAAGGGATGGGTCACACCAAGCCATGCTGATCATCAGCCACCACATGGCCAAGGGTGAGGAGACCAATCTCCATCATATTTTTGTCCAAACCAGCAAGGAGATGGAAACAAGCAGCATTAGTGGCCACCAAACCAGAGGACAAAAGGATGGGTCATACCAAGCCAGGTTTTGTGCTACTATATAGCCAAGAGTGAGGAGACTCCATTTCCAGTCCATAGGGATGTGGTAGGAACCACAGTGAGGACAGAGATGGTCTCCAGCACCTGCAAGACCAGAGCACTATGAGACCTTACCTGGCATAGCTGACCAGGCACAGCAACATGGTCTCCAGCAGCTGCACCACCAGTAACGGCCCCTTCACCTGCAGGAATGGGACCTGTTGGGACAACCAAAAAGTGACATCCCCTTCCTCTCTGGGGACGTGGGCATCAACAGTCCCTCAGGAGAGGAAGGTACCAAGTGTGTCCCACCCTTGGGAAGACGACAGAACCCTCTGGCATGGCAGACACTGTCACCTCCGAGGTGTCCAAGGTGGCCAGGTAATCAAAGAAGGCATCTTCTGTGGTGCTGGGCAGGACAGAGCGAAGGTAGGCGACATCTGTGGGGAAGGAGCTCAGCGAGGGCAGTTGGGACCCCAGGACACCAAACCCCACCACAGCCCTCCAAGAACCTCTGAAGGACTCTCCATGGAGCACCTCTGAGGAATGTCCCTGTCCCACCATGTCCATCTGTTCCTTTTTAGCCATGTACCTCCAGGTCCTTCTAAGGGATGTCCCTGTCCCTTTAATGTGTCCCACTCTTCTCCTAAGGGATGGTCCAGCCCCCAGCAACCCACCAGAGGCCCCTGGAGTCACCCTTGTGTCCCTCAGGCCTCCCTGAGGGCTGTCCCTGTTCCCTAGATCCCCCTGAGGGATGCCCCCATCCCCTAAGGGCTCTCCCTGTCCCCCAGCCCCTGCTTAGGCTGTGACTGTCACCCTGAGGACTGTTCTTGTCCCCCAGGCTCCCCTCGACAGATGTCCCTGTCCCTCTCAGGGCTGTCTGTGTCCTCCAGGTCCCCCTTAGGGATGGCCCTGTCCCTCTGAGAGCTAACCCTGTCCCCCCATGTGATGTTCCTGTCTCCCTTAGGGCTGCCCCTGTCCCCATCCCCTAGGGCTATCTCTGCCCCTTTGAGAGATGTCCCTGTTCCTATTAGTGCTCTCCCTGTCCCCCAGCCCTCCCCTTAGGCTGTCCCTGTCACCCTGAGGACTGTCCCTGTCCCTCTCAGGGCTGTCTGTGTCCTCCAGGTCCCCCTTAGGGATGGCCCTGTCACCCTGAGGGATGTCTTTGTCCCCAAGCCCTATTAGTGATGTACCTGTCCCTCTGAGAGCTAACCCTGTCCCCCCATGTGATGTTTCTGTCTCCCTTAGGGCTGCCCCTGTCCCCAAGGCCCCTTTGAGGGATGACCCCATCCCCTAGTGCTATCCCTGTCCCTTTGAGAGATGTCCCTGTTCCTATTAGTGCTCTCCCTGTCCCCCAGCCCTCCCCTCAGGTTGTCCTTGCCCGCCCTCCCCCCCCCCCTTCCCTTGACAGTGTCCCTGTCCCTCTCAGGGCTCTCTGTGTCCTCCAGGTCCCCCTTAGGGATGGCCCTGTCACCCTGAGGGACGTCTTTGTCCTCAAGCCCTATTAGCGATGTACCTGTCCCTCTGAGAGCTAACCCTGTCCCCCCAAGTGATGCCCCCATCCCCTAGTGCTATCCCTGTCCCCTTGAGAGATGTCCCTGTCCCCCAGCCCTCCCCTTAGGCTGTCCTTGTCCCCCAGGCTCCCCTTGACAGACGCCCCTGACCCTCTCCGGGCTGTGCCCTCCAGGTCCCCCTTAGGGATGTCCTTGTCCCCAAGTCCCCATTAGTGATGTGCCTGTCCCTCTGAGAGCAAACCCTATCCCCTCAAGTGATGTCTCTGTCCCTCTGTGGGATCACCCTGTCCTCACAACAGCTATCCCTGTCCCCTCTAGGTATGTCCTTGTCCCCCAGCCCCCACTTAGGGCCATCCCCGTCCCCTGTAAGGGCTGTCCCCAAGCTCCCACTGAGAGCCCGTCCCTCTCCCCCCTGCTGTCCCCCCATCCCCACGCACCAGTGGCAGAGAAGCGGAAGGCACGGAGGCTGCGCAGGCCCTCGGCCACCCCAGCCACCAAGGCGAAGCCCCCTTGGAAGGGGGCACGGCGGAAGAAGAGCTCAGCGGTGGCAGGGAGGCGGTGGCGGCCAGCACGCCACTGCCCGTAGGCCATGGTCAACTGGTAGAGGTCGGCCAGAGGCGCCATGGGCCAGCGCGGGGCAGCCTGGGAGAGGGAGGGGGGACGGGAGACGGGGAACAGGGATAGTGGGACATGGGGAACACCAGGAATTGGGGATGGTGGGACATAGGGATGGTAGGACACAGGGAACACCAGGAATTGGGGATGGTAGGACACAGGGAACACCAGGAACTGGGACAGTGGAACATGGGGACACCAGGAACCAGAGATAGTGAGACACAAGGATGGCCGGACATGGGAAACACCAGGAACTGGAAATTGTGGGTCATAAGGAACACCAGGAACTGGGGATGGTGGGACGTGGGGGACACCAGGAACCAGAGATGACAGGACATAAGGATGTTGGGACATGGGGAACACCAGGAACCAGAGATGGCAGGACACAAGGATGTTGGGACATGGGGAACACCAGAAACTAGAAATGGTGGGACATGGGAAAACTAGGCATCAAGAGATGGTAGGACACGGGGACACTAGGAATCAGAGATGGTGAGACACAAGGATGGTGGGACATGGGGAACACCAGGAACTAGGGACGGTGGGACATGGGGACACTGGGAATCAGGGATGGTGGGACACAGGGGACACAGGGAACTGGGGAGGGTGGGACATGGGGACACTGGGAACCAGAAATGGCAGGACACAAGGATGGTGTGACATGGGGAACACCAGAAACGGGAAATGGTGGGACATGGGAAAACTAGGAATCAAGAGATGGTAGGACACAGGGACACCAGGAACCAGAGATGGTGAGATGCAAGGATGGTGAGACATGGGGGACACTGGGAATCAGGGATGGTGGGACATAGGGGACACTGGGAATCAGGGATGGTGGGACACGGGGGACACCGGGAACTGGGGAGGGTGGGACATGGGGACACTGGGAACCAGAGAGGGCAGAACACAAGGATGGTGGGACATGGGGAGCACCAGAAACTGGAAATAGTGGGACATGGGAAAACTAGGAATCAAGAGATGGTAGGACACAGGGACACCAGGAACCAGAGATGGTGAGACACAAGGATGGTGGGACATGGGGACACTGGGAACCAGAGATGGCAGGACACAACGATGGTGGGACATGGGGACACAGGGAACCAGGGATGGTGGGATATAAAGATGGGGGCACACAGGGGACACAGGGAACTACGGATAGTGAGACATGGGGAAACAGGTGGCAAGTGAACCAGGGATGCTGGGACACAAGGGTGGCAGCACAGAGGGGACACAGAGCACACAGGGCACCTGAGATGGTGACACTTAGGGGACACAGAACCCCAAGGATGGTGGGAAAGAGGGGACACAGAACCCCAAGGACGGTGGGATAGAGGGGACACAAAGGACTAGGATGGTGGCACACAGGGGACCCATGGCACCATGGAAGGCAGCACTAAGGTGACACAGGGGACATGTGGTGGTGGGGATGGCAGCACATAGGGATGGCAGCATCCATGGACCCACCTATGCCAGCACCCACAACACCAGGGACTTGGTTTGTTGCACCTGGGACACCAGGCACTCAGCTGCCAGGCACAGGGGACAGCAGGTCACCATGACACTGGGCATGAGGGACACCAGGCACATGGGGCACCCAGGGACTTGTGACATCAATGGCTTAAGGGACACATGGCACGGGGGAGGGACCATGGACCATAGCAGGGAGGACACATGGGACATTGGGCAGGGGGAACAGCCAAGGGACACAGGGATGGTGGCACAAAGAGCACCAGGGGTGGCAGGACATGGAAGACACAGGACACTGGGCAGTCAGGATGACATTGCACAGGGGACACTGGGATGGTGGCACATGGGGGACACACAGCACTGAGCTCAGCCAGGGAAGCCAACACTAAAGTCATCATCATCCAGCTGTCATGGCCGCCCTGTGGCTCCACTCAGTGCCAGCAGGACAATTCCATAGCATGTCCACCTGCTTGGTGGTGCCACCACAGGATGTGTGCCTAGACCTGGGACTCTGTGATGGGCAGCGTGTGCTGCCATTGGAAATGTCACCTTCCCTTCCCACACTCAGCATGGTCCTGGCTCCTGATGGGCCAAATGATAGGCTGATGTGGCCACTATGAGCATCAGGCAGGAATGAGGGATGAACTTCAGCCCAACCCAACAATTCATAAGTCACTTTGTTAGAAAAGACCTTTGAGATCAAGTGCAACCACTCCTGTCCACTACTAAACCACAGCCCTGAGCACCTCAGCAGCCTGGCTTTTAAACATCAGAGATGAGGACTCCACTACCTCACTAAACAGCCTCTTCCAGGGACTGAGAACCCTTTCAGTGAAGAAATGTTTCCTGATGTCCAACGTGAACCTGCCCTCATGCAACTTAAGGTCATTTGCTCTTGTTCCATCACTTGTTCCTTTGGAGAGGCGACGAGCACCCACCTACCCACAACCTCCTTTCAGGCAGTGATAAAGTCTCCAACCTCAAGTCCTCCAGCTGCTCCCCACAGACCCTGTTCTCCAGATCTTTCCCCAGCTCTGTTCCTCTTCTCCAGATGTGTTCCAGGGCCTCAACGTTCTCCTTGGAGTGAGGGACCCAAAACTAAATGCAGAATTTGAGGTGCAGGCTTACTAGTGCTGAGGCCAGGGGCACAATCCCTGCCCTGCTCTTGCTGGCCACACCATGGCCGATGCAAGCCAAGATGCCAGTGGCCTTCTTGGCCACCTGGACCACTGCTGGCTCATGTTCAGCCTCTGCCAACCAACACCCCCAGTCACTTTTCCACCAGGCAGCTTTCCAGGTACTCTTCCAAGCCTGGAGCTGCATGGGGTTGTTGTGCCTTGAGTGCAGGACCCAACACTTGGCCCTGCTAAACATCGTCACGTAGATAGCAGCCCATGGTGGTGCATCCTGGTTTGGTTTTTTTCGGAATTCCATCTCGGGAAAGGTGATCACAAACACCCTGAGTGAGTGCAAACACCCTGGACTCTGGGACAGTTGCCACTCACAATCATTCCAGCCTGGAAAGAGAGGTCACCCCTAGCTCAAGGCCTTTCCTTCAACGATGGGACATCCCCAAGTCTTGCAGAGAAGACCATGACCCCATCTGCACTCCCACTCTTGCTCTTTATTAGTTACAGTTTCTGAAGGGATACAGTTTTGACTTCTAAATCTTGTTGAAAGCAGCAATGTCAACACTTTGCACCTGTGAGGGAACAAAAAGCAGTCGGTCACCAAGGTGGTTTCTAACACAATTATCTTCACAGATCAAACGTGATGCAGGTTGCTAAGAGGACCTTTAAGAACTGTTACTTAAGCAGCATCTCAATCAGACAATGCCCTGTGCCAGTCTTTAGACATTTCAGCCTATGAAGAACTCATATTATGAGTTTCTACCAATGTGAAGGTCAAAGTTCCTGATTTACTCTAAACAAAAGCAAAAAAGCAGGCAAGAAGGTCAATAAATTCAGTTATTTGAACTGCTGATCTCCCAACAGTGAGACAGGAGAAGCACTAAGACTTGTAAACTACTTGGCTGGACAACCAGGGAAGGAGGAAGGATGGGGATGGAGATGTCTCCTCCACCCAGCTCCAGGGAAGGGGGAAGGATGGGCATGGAGATGTTTTCCCCTGCCCTTCAACACCTTCAGGGATGGGGCAGCCAGAGCTTTCCCGGGGGGAAGATCATCCAGTTCCATCTCCCTCCATGGGCAGGGACACCTTCCACTAAAACCTGACCATAAAGGGACCCAGCAGGTCAGGCACCACCCAGCACAGCTTGCTGAAGGACTTACGTAGTCTTCAAACTTGGTGATCTCCTCCTCCAGGATGTCTGTCCCAACTTTGTCATCCTCCACCACACACTGGATTTGGAGCTTCTTGATGCCATAGCCTACTGGGACCAGTTTGGAGGCTCCCCAGACCAGCCCGTCCATGTGGATGGATCGGACACACTCCTCCATCTTCGCCATATCAGTCTCATCATCCCACTGCAAAAGCACAAGGTACAAACGTTACTGTCTTCCCAAAAATATCTTTAGGCCCAAGAGGTGTCCAGTGACCTCAAATTCAATGCTGCTCCTCCTCTCAGAACCTTTCAGCTAAAGCAAGTTGCCCTTTCTTGGCTGCCAGAAGTAGCCGATGGGCTCAACCAAGCCAACCTGGACTTTGTTTTGATTCCACCTACAGGCACTGAAGATCATGGAATGGTTTGGGTTGGAAAGGACCTGAAAGATCACCCAGTTCCAACCCCTCTGCCATGGGCACGGTCACCTTCCATTAGATCATGTTGCTCAAAGCCCCATCCAACCTGGCCTTGAACACCTCTGGAGATGGGGCAGCCATGATTTCCCTGGACAATCTGGGTCAGTTCCTCACCACCCTCATGATGGAAGAATTTCTTCCTAACGTCCAATCTAAATTTAATATTTTTCCAATTCCCCCTCATACCCATCACTCCATGCCCATGGAAAAAGATCCTCCACAGCTTTCCTGGAGACCCTTCAGGTACTAGATGCTGCTGTAAGGTCTCCTGGGAGCCTTTCTCTTCTCCAAGCTGAATAACCTCAACTCTCTCAGCCTGTCCTCAGAGCAGAGGTGCTCCAACCCTCAGATCATCTCCATGGCCTCTCCTCTAGACCTGTTCCAAGAATTTCATGTCATTCCTAGGACAAAAGGATTGGTCCTGGTGAAGGGAACTTCAGAGGAACAGCCTGCACTTGCCACGGTGCAAGGAGCAGGGCAGCAGCGCAAAGGCTCTAGATCTCACCTCGCTCTGACCTCTTGTTTGAACATCTGGAGGTCCTATCATCACCAGCCTGCTCAGATGTGCCAAGTGAGCCGATTTACATCCCCCACCAGAACAAGACACAGCTCCAAGCTCCCACCACTTTGGTTACTCACTGGTTTCACATCCAACAGGATAGAGGACTTGGCAATAAGACCTGGTTTCTTGGCCTTCTTCTCTGCATACTGACGCAGCCTCTCTTCCCGGACTTTGGCAGCTTCTTGGTCTTCCTCTTCATCATCACTACCGAAGAGGTCGATGTCATCGTCATCATCTTCCTCTGCAGCAGCTGGCTCAGCTTTCTTTGCTGGTGAAGCAGAAGGAAGCTCCACTTTCTTGGAGGGAACACTGAACGGTTCCACTTTCTTTATTGAGGTGATGTGCGTTCACATAGACATGAAAGAGAAAGGGGAGAAGATTAACCTGAAGGTTGATTGAGGAGAACTGGAAAAAGCTGAGAACGCTCACAGCACTGAACATGGCCCACACCATGCAATTTGACTGAAGAATCGCCCATCAAAACAGGACACTTAGAATCATAAAGGTTGGAAAAAGACCACTAACCTCATCCAGTCCAACCATCAGCCCAACACCACTGTGCCCACTAAGCCATGTTCAGAAGTGCCATGTCTACACACCTTTTGAACCTCTCCAGGGATGGAGATTACACCTCTGCCCTGGGAAGCCTCTTCCAGTGCCTCCCTGCTCTTTCAGTGAAGAAATGTTTCCCAACGTCCAACCTAAACCTGCTCCGGTGCAACTTGGGGTTATTTCCTCTTGTCCTACCACTTGTTACTACTTCGAAGAAGAGACCAACTCCCACCTCGCTACAACCTGCTTTCTAGGAGCTGCAGACAGTGATGAGGTCTCTCTTCCTGTTCTCCAGGCTGAGTAGCTGTCAACCTACATCCCAAGGTCCCCAGGTGCTCAAAGCCCCATCCAGCCTGGCCCTGAACACCTCCAGGAATGGGGCAGCCACAATGTCCCTGGACAACCTATGCCAGGACCTCATCACCCTCATTGAGAAGAATTTCTTCCTAATGTCTCATCTAAATCTTTCCCCCTTCCAATTTAAAGACATTCCCCTTTGTCCCATAACTCCATAGCCTTGGGAAAAAGTCCCTCCCCAGATCTCCTAGAGCCCCTTCAGATTTGGAAGCTGCTCTAAGGTCTCCTTAGAGCCTTCTCCAGGCTGAACAACCCCAACACTCTCAGCAGGTGCTCATACAGAGGTCCTCCAGCCCTTGGATCATCCTCTGGACCTGTTCCAACTGTTCCATATCCTTTTTATCACAGAATCACAGAACAACCAGGTTGGAAGACACCCATCGGATCACCGAGTCCAACCATTCCTATCAAATAATAACCTAATAACCTACTAGATAAGACCGTGTATCAGCAACAGGGCTGAGCGAAGGTCAGGATGTAGCTCCACCACCCCTAAGGGATCACGTTCTCCTTTTGGGATCGGAACAATGTGCAAGTTTCTGCCACCAGGACCATCACCCTGCTTGCCGTGGCCCCTCCAGCCCCGGCTCGGTTGCCTTCCGCCCTGTGGGGAGCAATTAAGAAGCTTCCTCTGTGCTCCTGCCACTAAAACTGCTGCGATTTGTCTTTACAAGGGACATAAAAGTTTCTCAGCTTCCTCCCCCTGCACCAGGTGGGTGGGAGAATCTGTCCCAAGACAACCGACCCAGCTCCACGGTGGAGCTTACCCATTTCTTCTGGGTAAGGTGTGTCCTCTACTCCTAAGACAATGGAGTCCAGAGGATATTTAGCACCTTGTCACAAAAGCAAATCTGAAATAAGCTTAAGGCTGCCTTGTTTTAAAAAGGTTTACCTTGGCAAGCCCAAGGCACAAGGAGGAGCTTTTTTTTTATTCTACAGATCCAAACTTGCACCTTGTTATTTCTAAACACCAAACCCCAAGGTCAGAATGCAGCATTTTCCACAGCCAAACATTCTAACACAACAATATCTACCACTCTAACTCAACAATATCTCAACGTATTTGCTAAATGGAAACCATCATCAGGTCACAATTGGGAGAAGTCTGTCTAGAAAGCTGCCAGGAGGAGAGGGACCTGGGGGTGTTGGTCAACAGCAACTGACCACGAGCCAGCAGTGTGCCCAGGTGGCCAAGAAGGCCAATGGCATCCTGGCTTGGGGATTTTTATCTTGGGGATTAGAGGCAGCTGACAAAGCTGTTGGAAAACCCACAACCAACTCATTCTAATTACGAGCATCTCTTCATCTTCAGACAGCCTGGAGACCTTGGATGTGACCTGGCACTTTGTGACAGGAAAGCATTCAAGCTACTTTCCCAAGGCTCACCTGGGTTGGAGGAACTGGTGCAGGCTGGTGGGAGGTAGATGACTTTTCCAGAGCGTTCAGGCGGCTCTCCAACTTGTAGATGGCCTTCTGAAGGTCTGCCACAACTGCGAGAAGAAGAGTGGGGAAGGGAATTGAACCTTATTTTGTAGGCTCTGCAGGACAACTTTGCTTCTGCTGAATGTTGGCTTTAATAACCCCATCAGATAGAAGCCTGCAAAGCTCCGATGGAGACTCTGCCACCTCACCCGATGACACACAAGCTCTGGAAGGGAGACACTCCACAGGAGCAGGACCCTATCCCAGTTTTGCTTTCAGGCCAAAAGATTATCTTACTTACCACTGCGAAGGTTTTGATTTTCTACCTCCAGGTGAGAAATTCTGGAAACGAGATCATTTTGGTCAGCAGAAGGCCCAGGAGATGATGTGCTTGCGCTCTGCAACAAGGAAAAATGAGATCAAACAGCGTTGTTAGCCTATTCCTGAGCCGAGTGAAGCAAAGCAGAGTTGTGACTTCAGGGAAGAAAGAAATATGGGAGCTATCTAAGAACAAGGACATGTTCTCTAAAGGGGGAGGAATCTACTGGCTCTACAGAATGAAGCATGGAATGTATCTCAAGAAGTTTCAGCTGGCACCAAGGAGAAAAGGATAAAATTCCTCATGGTCCCACATCGCAGACGGCCACTACACACACACACAAGTTTCTGGAAGCATCATGCTAAGTCCCTCCCAGAGAGGCAGTTGGTTTCCTCTACAAGTGAGGCACAGAGCACAGAATGACCCACCTGAAATCACTGTAGGAGCTGGAAAGAGATCTGGCTTCTAGAATCATGGAATGGGTTGAGTTGGAAGGGACCTCAAAGTCCATCCAGTTCCAACCCCACTGCCACAGGCAGGGACACATCCCACTGGATCAGGTTGCTCAAGGCCCCATCCAACCTGGCCTTGAACACCTCCAGGGATGGGGCAGCCACTTCTCTGAGCAACCTGGGTCAGGGTTTCACTACCCTCACAGTGAAGAAGTTCTTCCTAAAATCTCATCTCAATCTCCCTCTCTTAGCTTAAAACCATTCCTCCTTGTCTGGTACCTTCACTCCTTGAACAAGTGCTCCTCCTCATCTTTCCTGGAGCCCCTTCCAGTACTGGAAGCTGCTCTAAGGTCTCCTCAGAGCCTTCTCTTCCCCAGGTTCAACAACCCCAACTCTCTCAGACTGTCCTCGTACAAGAGGTCCTCCAGCCCTCAAGATCATGCACTCCCAACCTTTCCAGTCCAACGTTTACTCTCTAAACAATGCAATCCTACTTCAACAAATCCTCAGCTATTAAACCCATCAAGTTTCTAAAGGATCCATTTTGATAGCAAAAATCCAACTTTTGTTATTTTTAAGGAGGTCTTCATCTACAAATTTGTCGAAGTGGAAGAAAATGACAGGTCTTCATGCTTTCAGTGTCATTTATAACCAAGTACAACAATAGAGATGACTTCTATTCTTTCAAGGGCACCTTCCATGGAATCACAGTGAGGTTCTCGGTTGCAACTGAGCTTCCGAGACCTCTGCAGTCACTTAAGATGGGGAGAGAGAGAAACCAAAGGGGTGGAGATGAGGAACACATGGCGCACAGAAAGCACCTTTGGGAGATACCTGGCCCCGGTAGACACACGGGAGGAGGAAGGTCAGCAACTTCTCACCACCCACCCAAAAAGCAGAAAGGGTAAGACACCAAAAGCACCAGGAAGGTCACCTCCAATGCAGCCTTTGTGGGCTCTGGAACACAAGTGCAAATCCACAGTCCCCAAACACCAAGTTATGAGATCCAAACGCTAGAAGATCCTATTTTACAGGGTGAGCTATGACCTCATGCTGAAGGATAAATGTTTCTCATCCTAAGGAAGAAGAATTTGGTCCATGCTCCAAGGCAGGACTGTCCTTGCCCTACAGCATCCTCTCACGTCACACCACCAGCTCCATCCGTGCGCAGGTAACTTACAGTTGAGCGGCCCGACTGCTTCTTCTGACGGGCAGAAGGAGCTTCCTTACTACGAGGACCTGTCTTCTGCTGCAAAGGGCAAGAGGTTTGGGGGATGCTTGGTTCAACAGAGAAGATAGGAAAGGATTTCACACATGCTGGAAGAGTTCAAACACAAGAAACAGATCCACATGCAGGATAAATCTTCAAGACACGAGATGCAGACTCACACCAACCACACACCAAAGCCTGCTTAGAGACATCTCTCTGTGAACTTTGCCACCTTGTGGAACACAAGGACACACGATGCAATACCAACAGATGCCAAAACACATGCAAGGCTCTTGCTAAGTCCCAAATAATCACAAATTCATCTCTTCTGGAGAGGAGCAAAGCAACACAACACCTTTCTGCAGTGAGAACTCGACTGGACCTTCCATTTGCCACCAAAGAACAGAGACCATTAGCTATGGCGAGTTCATCACTCCTTGCACACCAAGGACAACTCAGGTGGACTCGTTGCCCAACCTCTTCCTGCTCTACCTACACCATCAGGGCCAAGGTCTAAGTGAACTCAAGTGAAAAGTGAATTCTGGCAATGGTCACATCTGCCCTCATTCCCTGAAAAAGCACTTTTGACTTCTGGCCAAACACAAGAGCTCTGTCACCTGCAAAGAAGACACACGTAGCTGAGGCTTCTTCCCCAAAAGCAGCTTCTAGATTCAACAAAGCAGCAAGCACCACAGATATTTGGTTATTTGAAACGTGGACTGGTTTGGGTTGGAAGGGACCTCTAAGACCATTCAGTTCCAATCCCCCTGCCATGGGGGATGCCCAATACCTCCCTCTGGACCAGGTTGCTCAAAGCCTCATCCAGCTTGACCTTGAACACCTCCAGGGACGAGGACTCCTCCACCTTCCTGGGCAGCCTCTGCCACTGCTCAAGAACCATTTCAGTGAAGAAATGCTTCCTCATGTCCCATCTTAACCTGCCCTGGCACAACTTCAGTGCATTTCGTCTCATCCCTGTCACCTGGGAGAAGAGATGAGGACCCACCTCACCACAACCTCCTTACAGGCAGATGTAGAGTGATGAGGTCTCTCCTCAGCTTCCTCTCCTTCAGCGTAAATAACCCCAGCTCCCTCAGACACCTCTCATAAACTTTGTTCTCTAGCCCCTCCACCAGTTTTGTTGCCCTTCTCTGGACACATTACTGAACTTGAATGAGCTCAGGAAAACCCTCCCCAAACTTCTGGTTGAAATAGCAAACTGGCATTGGAAAACAGAATCCAAGGATTTTCTTCTTTGAGATGTTTCGATTTGGTTTCAATATCACCAAGATATCCCAACTTTCCATTGATTCCCTGCATTCAGGGCCACTTGAATCTCTGCAAAGCCAATTTCATCCTTTCCCACCATCGTTTAAACCCTGCTCTTCCACTTCCAAATTTCCAGTGCAACACTGAGCAGGTTGGATCACTCACAAGAGCAGTTGTAGCAGTTGATTTGGAGTGACGAGACCATTGTGGAGAAAGCAACCACCCCAACTCCTTTGTATTTACCCCAAGTGTATGGTTCCTTTATCCTTAAGGGGAATAAGAAATATTCCCTTGGGAAAGGCTCAATTCCCTGTTATTGTATTGATCTAGAGAGAAATTGAGGGTGTTAAATATTCCGTGAGGGAGCTATGAGGCCAAATCAACTCAGAGGAAAGTTGGATACCCTCGGATGGAAGATTTGTCCAGGCATGGAGGGAAGAAACCAAGACACGTGGGCTGTATTCTGTGAATTTTCTTCACTCAGTCCACTTACTAACTAAAAATCTCCACTTCCTCTTGAAAAATGAAGAGTTTTAACAGTGCTGCTTGTACATATCAGCACAAAAACATTTCAAGAAATGATGTTACTCAACTATGGGATAATCCAGACTTTGAACTATGGGATATCCGCAACAGGACGAGGATATGGAACTGCAAGAATGGGTCCAGAGGCGGTCATGAAGATGGTCTGAGGGCTGGAGCTCCTCTGCTGTGAGGACAGGCTGAGAGTCTTGGGGTTGTTCAGCCTGGAGAAGTCTGAGGAGACCTTAGAGTGGTCTTCCAGTACCTGAAGGGACTCCAGGAAAGCTGCAACAGGGCTTTTCCCAGGGGAATGGAATGACAGGATAAGGGGAAATGACTGTAAATTGGAAGGGGGAAGACTTAGACGAGACATTAGGAAGAAATTCTTCACCACGAGGCTCAGGTTGCCCAGAGAAGTTATGGCTGCCCCATCCCTGGAGGTATTGAAGGCCAGGCAGGACGGGGCCTGGAGCAACCTGATCCAGTGTGAGGTGTCCTTGCCCATGGGAAGAGGTTAAAACTGGATGAGCTTTAAGGTCCCTTCCAACCCAAACCATTCTATGATTTTCCAGCCTCCTGAGCCAGCAGCCAAGCTGAACTCCCTCAATACAGCTGATGGAAAACAACATTTTTTTTCCTGCACCTACACTAAACTCAAAGTGAAAGAGGAAAGAGAAGGTGGCAGCTCAGTGCTCTGCTACCCAGCAAGGTTATTTTAACAATGACTCAGGATGCATTAAATAAGACTTCTGTGATCGTTTCATCAGGAGAAAAAGCAAAGAAAGGCACAGTTGGAGAATTTTAAGCCAAATCCAGTTAGTTTTTATAAAGCACCACAGGCTAGCAAGCAGGTAAGCAGCATGCACTCAACACTCTTGATGGGATGGAGCTATGGTGGTGGTATAAGGTGTTGCACACCTTAAGTCTTCTCCTCTAACTTAAAAATATGAAGCCACACAAATCTACAAAGTGGTGAGAGCGGAATTGTGTGAGATGCACCCCAGCTAAAAATGGTTGCGGGCAGCCAGCTGGTGAGAGAGCTCGGGTACTCACTCCGGCCAGCGATTTCTGGATATTCTCCCTGGCTCTGGCAATGTCGCGTAGGATCGTGCTGGCTCCGTTCTCCTGCAAACAGCGCAGAAAGAACCAAGATTTGGGTTTTAAATTAAAAAAATAAAAATATATATGGAAACATGGGAAACTGGTTTGAAAAAAAAAAAAAAAAAAAAAGGAAGGGGGTGGCAAGAACAGGGTGAGGGTTCCTTGCCATGATTCAGCAAGGGATTGCAAATCTAGCTACGAGGAGGACTGGTTCTAATTCAAACAGTACCAGCTGCAAATCCCTAGTCACCTCAGGCCACGTGGCCAGAAGAGCTTTTTAAATACTGTGTTATGACCTGGAACGGTCTGGACAGCTGCCAGGCAGGCAGAGGGCTGGATTTACTGTCACAATCCCAACAGATCCATCATTAGGGAGCTCTTTTTTGCATCGTTCCCTGTCATCACATTCAGGCAAGAAGTGTCAGCCCTAATCGAAGGTTTCTATCCAGAAAGCTGTGACCCAGGCTACAGCAGCACAAGTTTTTGCCCTTATCCTGCTGATTGGAGCTGGAAAAATTCCCTTTCTAGGGTACAAATCCAGTTTCCATGATCCATTCGCTCCTTGCCCTTCTCAGGCTGCAACCCAACAAGCAAGATTTGGGACATGAAACTGGCCATAAGCCCAAAATCTTATATCAAACAGGCCACAGAAGAGCAACAATCTGGATGCCTCAGGTTAGATAACACTTCCAGGTTGCAGGAAGGTTTTAAGGAGCATGGATTCTTTTGTGCCAAATAAACTCCTGCAGAGTCTTCACACCACCTCTCAAAGGCAGAAGTCCTTCAAGAGAAGACATGAAATAGTCTGTTCTCCTAAGCGCACAGCAGAACTTTGCTCTTTAACATCTACTTCAAGTGCTTACTTATAGCTCCTGACTTTTAGGCAAGTGCCCTACGTGCTGGGCCACCTCTAAGGGCAGAGTAGCAGGCAGAGCATGCCTAGATTTAAGTAAAATGCTTCCCCTTAACCCCTTGCAAGGTAGACGTTTAAAACTCTAAGCAGCTTTCTATGTAACCACCCAAATGCATAAGCAGTTAACAGCTCTTTACACAGCAGGAAGAGGTTGCGGTAGCTCTGTACCTTGAAATAGGAATGATTTCAAGCTAATGTTTAAACTTGAAGGACTCCAGGTACACTGCAGCTTCCCCTCCATCTTACTGTGACTGCAGTCTCCTGCAGGAGTAATGCTGAATATTCCAGGGGGTACAAAGAGAGGAACATCATTGCCAGTCTTTTTAGAGCCATAATGCCTCTCTAGACATCAAATGTGTCACAAATACTCAGTGCATCCCTCACCAAAGGAAGCTGACGTGCTCCCAAATAAGCATTTTCCATAGCTGGATGGGAACAGGACAACTCTTTCCCTGGCTCAGACTGTGTTCCCAAGAGATCACAGTGTCTGTGCCCTGTTGGAGCAGTGTGGAGAGATTAAGAGAAACTGCTGCAAGCTGTAACTGGTTCACCTGCTCTTACAAGCGCACCTGATCTTCCAGGACACTGGTTGTACTGGAAAAAACATTCACAACCCACAGCAGTCTTTCAAAAGACTGGGAACAGGCTTAGAGAGCTCCAGAAAAGAGGAAAAAGCAGTGCCCAGAGTGGAAATAACACAGAAATGCACATCCAAGTGGATTGTGTCAGTTCTCCTGCGTGTAAAGCTCCAGCATTCTGCTAAAGCCCAGCCGGGAACAAGCGTTACCTGCTGGCGTGAAGGGTTGCCAACCGGCCCATTCATCTGCTCGTAGTATCTTCTCTCGGCATCATCGTACTTGTATTTATCAAACCAGATCTTCTCGTGCATGAAGTAGTCAACTGCCATTGTTCTGCAGAAGAAAAAAAAACACCCAAAGTGAGTTTCTAGAAGTATTTAATAGCTCAGAATGAGTGCGGCAGAGAGGGTTTTCTACCCCACAGAGCTGCGCTTGCAGCTCTCTCCTTGGCTGTTTCCCCGCCGGTGGAAAGCTTTAAGTAAACTGGATCCTATTAAGAAAGCAGGGCAGTCGAATCGCCCACCCGTCTGTCCAGCCTGACCTGCATTTAGTGACAGGGGACTGGAATAAATCAGCTGATCTGTACCTTCTTTCGCCCCAAAAAAGCTTTCAGAGCAGGATTTTCTAACATCATGAGAAACTGGTTGTGTAGGAGAATCAAAGAGGGAACAATTTTTGAGACGCCAGGCCATGGTGAAACTAGAATATGCAGTTCCAAGCTACTCCTGACACACCAGCTCACCAGTCTGAACACATTTCAGTCTCCCTTGGACACAAAGGTTCATTCTTAACTTGAAGGCAAATGATGGGACCCTTGCAACCCTATAAGAAGATTTCAAGCCAGAGGACAGTGAGAGTCAACATCAGGTTAGAGAGGTGGTGACAGAGCATCACAGCATAACCACACAGTTACCAGGTTCTCCCACACAGAGAACAATTAACTGCAAACCCATCCCTTGTCAGCTCCAATCCCACAGCTCTCTGGTCAAACATTCCCATGGAAGCCAATGGATGAGTTTAGAAAAACAAGCACCCTTCTCATCTGCCCATGAGGAATAGACCAGAGGCCACCACACAGGTCCTCTCCGTGGAAGCTATTTCCAGCACTCAACCCTTCAAAAGGTCTAAAAGCTTCCCAATAAACCTTAAGGAAATCAAGGATTCCCAGAAATAAGGACTGATGGTTGCACTGCAACTCATCCAGTACTTAAAAAGAAACCTTCTGAAATCTGTAAACTGATTTATAACTGCAAATTACATCTCTAAGGTCATCTACAATTTGAGAATGCGCCCTTCCTGTGCAGCCATGTGCATCGAAGAGGCTGTAAACCAGACAGCCCCAAAATCAACAGATCAATGGTCTAATGAACTCCAAAGGCAACCTCCTCCCTCAATGGGGCAAACGAAACAGGCTCGCACCAGATCGATGCCCTAAACTGCATTTCCCTGCCATCCCCAAGCTTTCCTCAGGTTGGATGTGATGTTCAAACATAGTCAGATCTTGCAGAACCCCCTGGCAGCTGCCAGGGTAAAGTGGGGTTCTTCTCTGAAGGACCTTCTGTTTTAATACAAATGCACAATAAACAACCACCCCTTCATTTCTCAAAGACAAAGCGCTGCATCCTCCATAGTTGCAGTGCACCCAAAACACGTGGTTACTCCCTCCAACGTCACTTCTATGAAAAGTCAAAGTTCGGCTCACTTACGAGCCCTACTTAACCTCTAGCACCACAAAAATGTCACCTTTGGCCTTTCATCAGGTGAAAGGGGTTCCTCACAGGAGTTTACCCCTGTTAATCTGCCCACAGCCTCCTGTTTCTGCAGACACAAAGGACACCTGTCTTCTACACATGCAAACTCCGCTCAATCCCAACCCATGGGTTACCCCAGAATAAACCACTCCTACTTTGTTTCTGGTGCAGGAACGGCTGGAGCAGAAGCAGCCGGCTGGGAAGGTTTTACTACAGAGGATTCCTGCATCCCCGCACTCTCTCCCACTCTCGACACTTTTACAGCCTCAGCTGCAAAGTATCGTGACTCAGCTCTGTCGTATGTCGGCTTATTAAGCCACACGGTTTCACTGTCCTCATGTAGGAAAAAGCTAGTAGGTGGAGGTTGCTCAGCATCATCAGGGAGCAGAGAGTTGGTGGTGATCTCATGTTCGATGCCTGATTGCTTCTCAATGTCGTTCTTGACCACTTCAGGGCAGCCGCGTTGCTGCTGGTTGGCACTGTCAGGCGGCTGATCAAACATCTTCTCATAGAAGCTCTTCTCAGCATCATCATAGAGAGGTTTCTCCAACCACACCTCCGACATGAGAGCCTGCAAGCTCGAAATCTGCGGCTTCCCGTTCACCGTCTGCTGGACGGAGTCAGGCAAAGCAGTAACGAGGGAAGAAGTGGAATCGGCAACGATGTCTGGAGCCAAGCTTGGTGTAGCAGGAGTAGGCAGGGCTGTGACATAGCCCTCATCTGGCGTTCCTGGCCCAATACTACCTGTGTTTGACCACACAGTCGGGATGGTCAGGACATTTGGTGGAAGTAAGGCCATTGATTTTTCGATAAAAGCCTCCTCTGCTCTATCAAAGTCAAGCTTGTTGACCCAGACACCCTGAATGACATGGTGACATGCAGACAGGTTCCCATGGGAGCAAGACAGGGCTGCTGAAATCATCCGTGGCTTAGGAACATCTTGGACAGCTTTGGCCACAGCCACTAGTGGTGACAGCTCAGCAGCTGATGCCACCTCAGATGCTTCCTGGTTCTCACAATCTGCTAATTTTTTCCTGTAGGCATTCTCAGCGTGATCGTAGAATGGTTTGTCAAACCACACGTGATCGGCTGACAAACCGGTCAGAACAGAGTCTAACTTTGAGGCCACTGTTTTAGGCTTTGGAGACCGCTTCCGTTTCCTTTGTTTCTTCCCATTCTTGGCTTTCTTCGGGTCTCCCTTAAGTTCACTTTCAATGGAGTCATCGTTGCAGACTCCATTAACAGCCTCCACCTCCTGGCACTCATCAGGGGCTGTGGCAGCGAGCATCACTTCTCTTTCACAATGCTGTCTCTCTGCTTCATCGTATTTGTGCTTGTCTACCCAGACTTTTTCTGCTGGGCAGGGTGGCTTCCTTGTCCTCATCCTCCAAAGAGCGGCAGCATTAAAAGATAAGCACAATATTGTAGTGGCAGCAAAACTAAATCAAGCAAGGGCATGCAACAGATTTCAGTTATTTCTTAAGCAATACAAGAGCGTCAAATGCTATCATACCATTGTTACTTATGGTAAAGAGCATTTAGTCTCATTTTTGTTTCATTATGTGTTTTAATTTAAAGAAATTAAGGAGTCAAAGAGTTTAAGCTGCCACCAAAAATACTTCTGCTGTCTGACAAGTATCTTGCATGGTAACATTTAAAAACAAAGGTGAATGGTGAAAGCACTTCAAATGTTATATTGAAAACAACTAGCAGGGGAAAAAAAAACCCAGTAAGGCTTTGCTCAAATCACAGAATCATGGAACAGTTTGGGTTGGAAGAGACTTTAAAGAATCATCCAGTTCCAAACCCCTGCCATGGGAAAGGACACATCCCACTGGATCAGGCTGCTCCAAGCTTCATCCAACCTGGCCCTGAACACCACCAGGAATGAACACCTCCTGGGCCAGGGCCTTGCCACCCTCACAGGGAAGAAATTCTTCCCAAGATATCTCACCTCTATCTTCCCTTTTTCAGCTTAAAACCATTCCCTGTTGCCCTACCCCTGCATTCCCTGAGAAAGAGCCCTTCCCAGCTTTCCTTGAGCCCTGTTCCTTACTGGAAAGATACTAGAAAGTCTCCCTGAAGTCTCCTCTCCAGCCTGAATTCACAACCCCAACTCTCTGAGCCTGTACTCATAGCAGAGGTGCTCCAGCCCTTGGATCACCTCTGTGGCCTTCTCTGCACTCTCTCCAACAGATCCATGTCCTTCCTGTGAGGTCTCACCAGAGCAGAGGGACAGAATCACCATTTCTCCAGGTTAGGTTAGCACTTCATTACATGTCAAGTTTTCTCAACTAGGCACAGATTTGAGAAGATGGTCTGAAAAAAGAAAGATGCCCCAATTCTGGAGGACCTCTAGAGGTTGTTGCTTACCCCTAAGTAACCAGCAGAGGGAGCTGCCCGACTAATCTATGAGCCCAGGTTTAAAATGCCAGTTAACAGACAATTAAGACCAAGAGCTGGACATCTCATTTTAAATCCTGCTTGCTGAAAAGATCTTGCAGTGAAATGAAAAATACTGCATCTGCTTTGTGCTTACAGTTGGACTCAATGATCTTAAAGGTCTTTTCCAACATAAATGACCTTGTGATTCTGTGTTTTCCCACCCTAGTCAGAAAAAAACCCCAATCAAGCAGCTCATAGATGCGTGAATTATTGGGAATGCTATAGGAAATAACAGTTCCAGTATAGAGTTTCCTGCATTGCTCCAATATCCAACTGCAAACACTGGGAGGGCCGATCCCTTGAGTTAAAAAGAGGTTAGAGATGAAGCACCATTAATCCAGCTCTCTTTAGCTAACAACAGCTGCATGTTTACAGCCATAAATCTGCTTGGGACAGGTTGGCAGTCACATACGGTCAAAATATCCTTTGGGATTCAGGCAATGGCTCACAGCTCTAGGAGTTTCTGGAAGAATTGACAAGCCTCAAGTGTGGGGATTGAGCAACCAGAGAAAACAAATTATTATAAATAAACATTTCTGCCTCTTCAAGCTTTCAATTTAAATGTATAGAGTATAGAATGGTAAATATATAAATTGATATGCATACAGTTTAAAATAGTACAGAATCATTTAGGCTGGAAAAAGTTTAATATATTAAACCAATGTAATCATATATTCACAGAACAGTTTGGGCTGGGACTTTAAAGCCCATCCAGTTCCAAGCTCCTGTCATGGGCATGGATACCTCTCACTGGATCAAGTTGCTCAAAGCCTCATCCAACTTGACCTTCAAAACCTCCAGGGATGGATCAACCATAACTTCTCTCATCTAAGTCTTCCCCCTTCCAATTTAAAGCCATTCCTCCTCAAATCACTCCATGCCCTTGGAAAAAGTCCCTCTTCAGCTTTAGCGGAGCCCCTTCAGGTACTGGAAGCTGCTCCAAGGTCTCCCCAGATCCTTCTCTAGGCTGAACCCCTCTAACACCTTCCAGCCTATCCCAAGAGCAGAGGTGCTCCAGCCAAACATCGTGTTTGTGGCCTCCTCTGGATCCCTTCCAGCAGTTCCATCTCCTTCTTCTGTCGGGGATTCCACAATTGAACACAGGACTCCAGGAGGGGCAGAATCCCCTCCCTCACCCTGGTGGTCACACTGCTTTGGATGCCACCCAGGATACGGTTATGTATGTATAATTATATGTATATTGAAATATATACAGTTTAAAACATCACAAAATCAGAATCACTTGGATTGGAAAAGGCAGAGTTGAAAGTATCAAAGCAATGTAAGGTTTGATTTCAATTATAAAAATTAGCAAGAAGAGCAGAAATAGGTCTTTCTTTTTTTTTTACATGACTGATGGAATTCCTTTTCCACCTGAAAGCATTGAGACTCAATTAAAACCCTCTAAAAGTAGGTATATTGAACCTTATTTTCAGTACTTTATTTTAGTTTGCCCTCTTTTCTTGCAGTTTGCAGACAACAACTGAAAACAGCCCTGAGGAGAAGGACTTGGGCTACTGGGGTAGAATCAGCTCAACATGAGCTTACACCCCAGAAGGCCAACCGTGTCATGGGCTGCATCTCAAGTTTTGCAGCCAGCAAGTCGAGGAAGGGGATTCTGCTCTGCCCTCATGAGACCTCACCTGGAGGCCTATGTCCAGTTCTGGAATCCCCAACACAAAAAGAGGATGGAACTGTTGGAACAGGTCCAGAGGAAGCCATATAGATGATGCAAGGGCTGGAGCACCTCTGCTCCAAGGACAGGATGAAGAGCATTGGGATGGTTCAGCCTGGAGAAGGATCTGGGGAGACCTTGGAGCAGCTTCCAGTACCTGAAGGGGCTCCACTAAAGCTGAAGAGGGACTTTTTTCAAGGCCATGGAGTGATTGGAAAAGGGGGGAAAGGCTTTATATTGGAAGGGGTAAAATTTAGATGGGGCATTAGGAAGAAATTCTTCATTATGAAGCTGGTGGGGCTGCTGAGGGAAGTTGTGGTTGCCAGTCTCTGGAGATGCTCAAGGCCAGGTTGGATGGGGTTTTGTGCAACCTTATCCAGTGGGAGGTGTCCCTGCTCATGGCAGGAGGGGGTGGAACTGGATGGGTGGAACTTGTGCTGAGTTCTGGGCCCCTCAGCACAAGAAGGATGTTGAGGCTCTGGAGCAAGTCCAGAGAAGAGCAACGAGGCTGGTGAAGGAGCTGGAGAACAAACCCTATGAGGAGCGGCTGAGAGAGCTGGGGTTGTTTAGCCTGGAGAAGAGGAGGCTTAGAGGAGACCTCATTACTCTCTACAACTACCTGAAAGGTGGATGTGGAGAGGAGGGAGCTGGCCTCTTCTCCCAAGTGACAGGGGACAGGACGAGAGGGAATGGCCTCAAGCTCCACCAGGGTAGGTTTAGGCTGGAGATTAGGAGGAGGTTTTTCACGCAGAGGGTCATTGGGCATTGGAATAGGCTGCCCAGGGAGGTGGTTGAGTCACCTTCCCTGGAGGTGTTTAAGACACGGGTGGATGAGGTATTGAGGGACTTGGTTTAGTGTTAGATAGGAATGGTTGGACTAGAAGATCCGATGGGTCCCTTCCAACCTGGTTGTTCTGTGATTCTGTGGGTTTTAAGGTCCCTTCAAACCCAGAGTGTTCCACGATAGTATCATTACAGTCACACTGCAGGCTGGAAAAGGGTTAAATAATTTGAAGTAGACATGTTGTGCACAAAGACCCCTGCTTTGCAGCATCAGCGTTCTAAAAATCACAGCCATCCGGATCCAGCGTCAGCACAAAATCCAGAGGGAAAAGCAAAACAATCAACGGTAACTGCATGGGTAGGGGAATATGCTTAAATTTTTAGGTTGATAAGGACAACCGAGCAGAATGTAAAGTTTCTGCTCTTCAGGGTCAGGTTGGAGGGGACTTTGAGCAACCTGATCCAGTGGGAGGTGTCCCTGCCCATGGTAGGGGGGTAGGAGCTGAATGGGCTTTAAGGTCCCTTCAAACCCGAACTATTTAATGATTCTTTGATCTTCAAGGTCCCTTCCAACCAGAACCATTCTATGATCCAGCCCTCACTGACCACTCCTGCAGGAACCTCTGCTCTTACACCTACCCTAGGTGGACATATATGTTTAACCTTGGTGGTTAAGGCTGGAGGAGACACCTCCATCTCCATCCTTTCGCTTTCCTTAGAGGTCCAGCCCTTTGCTGGGTGGTCTTAAAGGTTTCTTCTGAGCCAAACCATTCTATGATGCTGTGATTTATTCTACAATTTGCTGATAGGCTCCACATTCCCATATGAATTATTGCAAGGGAAAAATCAAAGTCCAGAGCCTTTGAGGAGATCCCTCTCAACAATAACTCACTGACCTAGCACAGTTGTTATCCTTAGGTTACAACTTGAACCCTTTCAGTGGGCATGACAAGAAACCTGGCTGTGACTCAGAGCTGTGCACCTCTAAATAGTTAATTCACGGTACAGCCATTAACATTTTCTACTCAACAAAACCAAAATTAATATCTAAGAACTAGTATTTTGAGGGGTTATTATATGTGATCTTGTTCAAATCTTCAAGCAACCAGCTTCATGCACCCAAGCTGCACCACCCCCACCCCCATTCGCTCAGCTCAAGGCTGAAGGGTTTGAGGACTCGAAGAGGTTCTCTGAAATCAAAGAACCATCTTGAATAAGTGAGAAACGTCTGAATTTAACAAATCAACCTGAAAAAGCACACTTAATTCCAGTGGAAACCAGAAAACTGTGCAATAATCTGTCTAGTAAGGCGCATTAGATCAGTGCTTGTACCTCTTGACCTTCCTGGAAACACTGCAACACAGCTTAAAACATTTAAAAAAACTAAATTGCACTTTATATTCAGATCTTTCTTTTACTTTATCCTCTTCTCTCACATCTTATGCCACTTATGGAAAAATAAAACACACAACACCTAGGGAGTACTTACTTTTTCTGCTCCTACGATAGCATTAAGAAAAGAAAAATAAGGTTAAAAGAAGTTTCCACTTCTAGAGGCACAGCAGCAAGGACACAGAATGACAACAGCAAAAGACTTCGCACAGTTAATTCCCTCCATCCAAAATATATTGAATTAAACTTACAGCTGCTCCAGAATGACATCTTCATCAACCAAGGTCACAGACACTCAGTTCCTTCTATTTTTAAGTAACATGCAATTAAGTCAAGTATCCAAAAGAATCTCCCCATCAGGACAGGGAAGCAGACAGAGGAGCTCCCACACTGTCACACCAACATTATCATCTGGTACAAGTGATGCTCAGCTCCCTTTGTTACAGGAAAATGAGCACCTGAACTAATTACCATGTCCACTAATGAACTCACATGATTGCTGAGGCGCTGGCCCAGATCACCCAGAGAAGTTGTGGACACCCTATTCTTGGAAGTGTTCAAGGCCAAGCTGGATGAGAACTTGAGAACCTTCAGTGGGAGGTGTCCCTGCCCATCATGGCAGGTGGGTTGGAACTGGATGGGCTTAGAGATCCCTTCCAACCCAAACCATCCCACAGCTCTGTGAAGTCAGTGACGTGCGTCTTCGAAGGATGAGAGAAACAAAACACTGGCACCAATGCTCACCCTACTAGTTTGTAAGGACAAGCATCAAGTTCACAGGTGAATGCAGGAGAATTTTTAAGACTTGAAGAGCCATAGCTATGAGGCTCCAGAGAATCACAGCATGGTTTTGGTTGGAAAAGGCCTTTCAGAGTCCAACCATCAATCTAGACCTGCCAAATCTTCCATAAGACGCGTCGCCAGGTACATCTACATCTATGCAAGCACCTCCAGGTATGATGACTCAATCATCTCCTGGGCAGCCTCTGCCAGAGCTTAACAATCCTTTCAGTAAAAGAATTTCCTCCTTAATATCCAACCCAAACATCCCCTGGCATATCTGGAGGCCATTCCCCTTCGTTCCACCACTGCCTAGCAGGGAGAAGAGACCAACACCCACCTCACTACAACCTCCATTCAGGGAGTTGTAGACAGTGATTAGGTCTCCCCTTGGCCTCCTTTTCTCCAGGCTAAACAATCCCAGCACCCTCAGATGTTTCTCACAACACTTGCTGTCCAGAATCTTCTCCAGCTTCACTGACCTTCTCTGAACAGACTCTTGAGTTCCTTCTTGGAGTGAGGGGTACAAAACTGAACTCAGGATTCAAGATGTAGCCTCACCAGCACAAAGTTTGGTGGCACAGCCACTTCCCTGGTCCTGCTGGCCATACTGTTCCTGATGCAAGTCAGGATGCTGCTGGCCTTCTTGGCCACCAGGGCCACCACTGGTTCACATTCAGCCGCTGTCAACCAACAACCACAGGCCCTTTTCCACTAGGTGGCTTTCCAGCCACTCTTCACCAAACCTGGAGCGCTGCATGAAGCTGTGTCCCAAGCGCAGGACCCGGCCCTTGGCTGGTTCAACAAGCCCATCCCGTTGGTCACAGACTGTCCAGATCATTCTGAGGAGCCTCCCTGCCCTCAAGCAGATCCACACACCCACTCAGGTGACTGAAGGTACAGTCAATTCCTTCGTCCATGTCATTGATAAAGATACTGAAAAGAATCAGCCCACACCTCCAAAGCCAGATTAGATGCAGCTTCCTGTTGAATGTCACACAAAAAGGGTATTTGTGCACGGAATTGACACAATTCCAAACTCAAAAGTGACCACAGATGTTCCTCATCCAACTGGTCTCACAAAAATTCAAGCATTTTTCATGTATCACCAGGAAAAATATTCATAAAGGGAATTTACCACAACAAGCAGAGACACTATATTCTGAAATCACAGAATCACTAGGTTGGAAAAGTCCTCCAGGATCACCTAGTTCAACCAATCCTATCAAGCACTAAACCACGGCCCTCTCGGCACCTCATCCACTTGCCCTTTAAACACCTCCAGGGATGGTTACAGACACTTCTGATTTCCCAAACAATTTATCCCGTTTTACAACACAAAGCCAATAGGAAAGGGAAACATAATTGTAAATGTTTATCAATACCAAATAATGACATACTCCCAAGTAACAAAAAAAAAAAAAAATCACAGGTTAAAACCTAACAGAAGAACTTTTAATCACAGCTTCTGCTTCAGAGCTTTGGACTTGGTGCTGTGATTGCCACATCCTACATATTTCAAGCCACAATAAACCTGTGCTGGGGCTTCCACTGCTGCAGGGAGGTGTAGAGTTAAAAATAGGCAGTGAAAGGTCTCTGTTGTTCCATAAATCCAAAATAAGCTTTGGAGTTCAGCTGAGTGACTGCATTATTGCCTGTAAACCTCCCTGCTTTCAAAAAGTCAGTTAAACAAAAGCTGTAGCCATAAAAAGAAAGTGAAATCAACTCTTTCAACTCATCCTCTCTGTGCAGGTCACATTCCAGAGGGACCTGGACAAGATATTGAACCTCAAGAGGTTCAACAAGGCCAAACGCAAGGTCCTACACCTGAGTCAGGGCAATCCTATGGTTTCAATACAGAATGGAGGAGGATGCAATTGAGAGAAGCCCTGAGGGGAAGGACTTGGGGCGCTGACTGATGAAAAGCTCAACATTAGCCAGCAACATACACTCGCAGCCCAGAAGGCCTGTGTCCCGGGCTGCATCAGAAAGAGTGTGGCTAGAAAGGCCAGGAAAGGCACAGCAGGACTATGCCCTTCTACTTCACTATCCTGAGAGCCCCACCTGCAGTCCTGTGTCCAGTTCTGCAATCACCAACACAAGATGGAACTGTTGGAATGGGTCCAGAGTAGGCTACAAAGATGATCCAAGGGCTGGAGCACCTGCCGTATAAGGACAGGCTAAGAGAGTCCTAAGAGTTGGGGTTGCTCAGCCTGAAGAAAAGAAGGCTCTGGGAAGACCTTAGAGTGGCCTTCCCATACGTGAAGGGGCTACAAGAAAGCGCAGGAGGGACTTTTTCCAAGGACATGGAGTGATAAGACATGTGGAGAACAGCTTTAAATTGGAAGGGGGAAGGATTTAGGTGAGACATAAAGAAGATACTCTTCGTGATGAGGGTGGTGAGGCCCTGGCCCAGACAAGCTGTGGCAGCCTCGTCCCCTGAGGTGTTCAAGGCCAGGTTGGACAGGGCTTTGAGCAACCTGATCCAGTCGGAGGTGTCTGTGCCCATGGAAAGTGGTCAAAACTGGATGGGATTTAAGGTCCCTTTCAACCTAAACCGTTACATGATTCTATAAATCCATTTGTCCCAGCCACTCAGAGACCTCAATTCCATCGGGTCCCTCGTAATTCCCTGTGCTGGAACAGAACTGTGATTTTCATTCCAGCTGTGGTTCAGGTTGATCTGTCAGCTCCCAACAAGGCACAGCACATCATGCAGCACCACAATCTGGAAACAGCTTGCCCAGAAATCATTTAACAGCTTGATGTGGCTTGAAATATTTCCACTAGCACTGAAAAATGATCTAAACATGACGAGCTCTAAATGACAAGCAAGAGCAGCAAATCTCATCCATCACTGCTGTCCTGAGGAACATCAAGGTCCCTTCCAACCCAAAGCATTCTACAATTCCATGACATGGGAGCCACTTTCTGGAGGCCAAAATGATTATTAGTCAAGTTTTAACTCCTTTCTTCAGGAAAGGCACAAAAACTAGGCTTCAGGTGGCACCAGAGTCAAAGCTTGACAGAGACATAGGGCTGTGGTTGGACCCCAAAACACGAAGGGGCTCAGCCCCAGTGGTTGAGGCAGGAAGGCCCGGATTTCTGCATGTCCCAGCAGCAACTGAGCTGACACCGGCTGGTTTTCCCACAGCTAGGTTCCCACTGCAGGAGATTCCATCCCAATCCTCCATCTGCGTAGTCGCTCACATGCCTTGGCACAGCTCATTTGCACTAGGCCAATGTGGTTATATTTTTAGTGCTCCTGTCCTACCGAATGTCCCACCAGCAGCTTTGTATCGCTCAATCCTAGCAGCAGTGAGAAAAATAAATGCTGGAAAACCAGTACGGCCCATTCAATGTCAAGAAACAGCAGAGGAACAAGAAGATCCACAGAAAAGAGTCTGTTCCTTCCTCAGCCTCAGAACAGCACCTGTCAAAACATCTCCACTGTCCACACCTTCCTAGGAAAACACTTCATCTCTTCCCAAAATTCTAACTCACACAAAAGCAAAGGCCACTCCAGCCAAGCCTTTGGGCACCAAACAGTTGTCTCTTTCCTACCTGCTCTACAGCACAGGAAAAGGTATCAACCCCACCCCGCTTCCTGCTCTTTTGATGATCCAGAGTGAAAAGAAGTGGGACTGGTTTCACACTGAAAAGTCTGAAGACCTCCTTCAGCTTGAGGGAGCAAATACAATCCCTCCTCAACACCAGCACAGTGTTCATGCAGGCTGAAAAAGCAAAAGAAAATGCCAACACTTGTGTAGAGATGCTTTTCTGCTGGTTCAGGTCCCTAAAATTGGCTCTCACTCCACTTCAAGCAGCAGAGTCGGTGGCTTAAAGCAGCAGGAGAGCAATCACCTTCATCACTTCCACGCTTAACCTTCAGCCAGGGAAACAACATTGATTCCCAGCCTCAATCGCCTAAAACTGCAACTCTTTGCGGATGCTAATGAAGAGATTAATTAGGAGTGGGGAAAGACAGGAAGTCACCTTCATGAAATAAGGGCAAAGCAGTAGAAAGCAAGAAGCTTAAGTGAAGAGAGAAGAGGCATACCTGCAAGGTCAGGGAGAAAGAGGGCACACCTGGAAAAGGAGAGGAAAGAATTACAGCTGTACAGCCAAGCAAAGTTATTTTCTCCTCCACAACGAGTACAACAAGGTTGTCCACCTCAGATTACAATGAATTCCAAGCTATCAAACATCTAGAGGTGAAAGAACAAATCCATACTGATATTCTTGAACACCAGAGGGGAGGAACGATGGTCTGAAGCAGCCTCAGCAACGGCTGCAATTCTTCACAAGCCCGCAGAGAGCACAAACAACCTCTGCACAACCCCCTCCTCCTTCCCGGGTTCTGCCCATTCCCAAATATAGTTTTGGAATGGATACTTCCCAAACAAGCTGTTAGGAAAACAAGGAGAGCGCAAGACGGGCAGCTGGAGGCAGCAGCAAGGTTGCAGCAATTAGGAAGAGGAGAATGTGATGGGAAGAGGAAGGAGGATGACAAGAACAGGGAAAAACATGATTTCATTGATCTCCTGGCTCCAAATCGAGGGTGTCTGGATCAGGGATAGGGAAAAAGAGCAGATCCACAAGATACCTGGAGCTGCTGGGTACACGAGGGTCCCTTAAATATCCCTCCCTACCACAGCAGATCCCCCTAACTTGAAAGGGTGAAACTTCATATGGTAAGGATGTCCCAACAACCAGAATTTTAAAGGAAAGGGAATCTTTCCCCAATCCCAAAAGCTGGACAGGTTTAGGAGGGCCCTGAGCCCTTGCACCAATAAAAAATTAGCTCTTGCAAACATCTACCTGCAACCTGAGAAGGTGATAATCTAACACCAACCTTCCCTAGGCCTGAAAAGGGATCTTACAGATAACGAATGGTCCCTCCAACTTCATTTCTTGATGTGTGAGGGGTGGGAGGGAGAATCCACAGGGAATAGGGGGGCTCCCACAATCCCCTTCCCAGGTCTATTAAAGCCTGAAAGATCGTAAGGAGCATGGGGGTGCATCACCCCAATATTTCCTAGCACTGGGAGTTGGGGAAAAGTTAATCCCAAGGAAAAAGGACACCTTAAGCCCTCTCTCTGTACTCCACAAGAACAAGGAAGGCCACACGTAACAGAGAGGGGGGAACAACCCCCATTCCAGAGGCCATGAGGATGAAAGGATCATGCAGACAGTGGTGAAATCTGAGCCTGTAACAGAGGAAAAGACTCCCACAAACAACAAAGGGCCCCCAAAACCCACTTCTCTTCCACTATGAGCAGAAAGAGACACCTCAGACCATACCAAGGTGTTCATAACTCCCTTCCTGAGGGCTCTGAGAGAAGAGCAATGGTGAGGAGACTCCAACAACCTGCTCTGTAAGGGAAGGAGCCCTATTTATAAGGGAGGAATCCCTAAAAGCCCCGGCACCTGCCCTGTGAGAGGGAAAGGACCTTGTAGGGTGATTATAACCCCCTTTCTGCAGCCTGTGAGAGGAGAAAGGGTCCCACAACCACTGTGAAAAGTCCCCACACCCCCCTTTGTAAGGAAGGGACTCCATTTACAAAGGATACCCAAGTCAGAGAATCACCAGGTGGGAAAAGACGCACAGGATCACCGAGCCTGACCATTCCTACCTGCTGCTAAACCACATCCCTGAGCAACTCAAAGTCCTTTAAATACCTCTAGGGACAGCAAATCAACCACCTCACTTAGCAGTCTGTTCCAGTGCCCAAAGACCCTTTCAGGGAATTTTTTTTCTAGATATCCAGCCTGAACCTCCCGTGGCAGAGCCTGAGGCCATTCCCCCTTCTCCTGTCCCCTGTCACTTGGGAGAAGAAGCCAACTCCCTCCTCTCCATAACTTTTCAGGTAGTTGCAGAGAGCGATAAGGTCTTCCCTCAGCCTCATCTCCGGGCTAGAAATATCCAGTTCACAGAATCACAGAACAACCAGGCTAGAAGGGACCCATCGAATCTTCTAGTTCAACCATTCCTATCAAACACTAAACCAAGTCCCTCAAGACCTCATCCACCTGTGCCTTAAACACCTCCAGGGAAGGGGAATCAACCACCTCCCTGGGCAGCCTGTTCCAATGCCCAATGACCCTTTCTGTGAAAAACCTCCTAATCTCTAGCCTAAATCTCCCCTGGCAGAGCTTGAGGCCATTCCCTCTTGTCCTGTCCCCTGTCACTTGGGGGAAGAGCCCAGCTCCCTCCTCTCTACAACCTCCTTTCAGGTAGTTGTAGAGAGTAATGAGGTCTCCTCTCAGCCTCCTCTTCTCCAGGCTAAACAACCCCAGCTCTCTCAACCACTCCTCATAGGATCTGTTCTCCAGCCCCTTCATCATCCTTGTTGCTCTTCTCTGGACTTGCTCCAGAGCCTCAACATCCTTCTTGTGGTGAGGGGCCCAGAACTGAACACAGGATTCAAGGAGCTGCCTCACCAGTGCCGAGTAGAGAGGGAGAAGAACCTCCCTGGACCTGCTGGTCACACCGTTCCTGATACAAGCAAACTCCCCCTTCTCCTCCACTATGAGAGGGAAAGAACCCCGCAGACCACAATGAAATGAGACAAGACCCCGCAGTGATCGGGATGAGCTCCCCAACCCCTCTTCAAGCCCCTCATCTCCAGGGCCAACACGGCCTCGCCCCCCTCCCAAGACTACGAGGGGCCCAGGTGCCCAAGGCACCGATTATCAAGACGCAGAGTGGGTGATGCGGGGGGAGGGAGGGAGGGGTTGCGATGGGGTCCGGGTGGACCGATGGAACCCAGGGAAGCAGCGGTTGAGGCGCTCACCAGCAGCGCTGAGCCCCCGCGCAGGCCCCGAGCGACCCCGCTCCGTTCGCCTCGGCCTCCGCGAGGCGGAAAAGGGGGTGGGGGGGCGGCGCGCGGGGGGTTGTGGGGGCGGCTCGCACCAACGCGCGAAGAAAGCGGGGGGCGGGAGGGGCGACTGGGCGCGCGCACCCAACGCAACGCAATGGCAGCTCGAGCCCGACTCCCCCCCTCCAACCCTTCGTGATAATGGAACAATCCGCCAGGGCGGCGTGGGGTGGGAGAGCAAAGAGTGGCGCGCGGTGGATTGTGGGAGTGGATAAAGCCTCGCTGTTCTTCTGTTCTCAGACACCACCACCACCCCCCCCGCCGCGCGGGGAGTTATGGGAGCGGCGAGTACCATGTGAAGCGAAGGGGGGCGGGGCGTACCATATGCAGCGGTGATGGGGGGAGACAACAGCAGAGCTGCCTGTTCAGTGAATGAATGTGATTTTCAGTGGATAAGGGTGGGCTGCTCAGTAGATGAGGAACTGGTGGGACTGGGTGCAACCAATTGGAGTTGTGGAAGTGCTCCTCCACCTGAAAACACTGCGACTCAACCTAAAAGCATCTAAAAATATCTATGCTGAAACTTCTTTTCAGGTCTTTATTTTACTATTCTATTTATTATTCTATATTTATTTTATTCCCAAGTGATAGGGGACAGGACAAGAGGGAATGGCCTCAAGCTCCACCAGGGGAGATTTAGGCTGGAGATTAGGAGGAAGTTTTTCACGCAGAGGGTCATTGGGCATTGGAATAGGCTGCCCAGGGAGGTGGTTGATTCCCCTTCCCTGGAGGTGTTTAAGGCACAGGTAGACGAGGTCCTGAGGGACATGGTTTAGTGTTTGATAGGAATGGTTGGACTCAATGATCCGATGGGTCTCTTCCAACCTGGTTGTTCTATGATTCTATGATTTACTTTAGCCTCTTCTCTTGTTTTTTGGTATGTGATTGAGAGCAGCCCTGAGGAGAAGAACTTGGGAGTATTGGGGGGTGAGAAACTCAACGTAAGCCAGCAATGTGCACTCGTGAGCCTAGAAGGCCAACTGTGTCTTGGGCTGCAAAAGTAGTGGGACCAGGAGGACAAAGAAGGGGATTCTGTCCTTCTTTTCCACTCTCTTTAAACTCCACCTCGAGTCCTGTGTCCAGTTCTGGAATCCCTAACAAGAAGGAGATGGATTTGTTGGAATGGGTCCAGACAAGGCCACTAAGATGATGCAAGGGCTGGAGCCCCTCTGCTCTGAGAACAGGTTGAGAGAGTTGGGGTTGTTCAGCCTGGAGAAGAGAAGGCTTCTGGAAGACCTTATAGCAACCTTCCAGTACCTAAAGGTGCTTCAGGAGAGCTGGGGAGGGACTTTTTCCAAGGGCCTGGAGTGATGGGATGAGGAGGAATGGCTTTAAATTGGAAAGGGGGAGATTTACATGGGACATTACAAAGAAATTCTTCATCATGAGGCTGGTGAGATGCTGGCCCAGGTTGCCCAACACCCTGGAAGTATTCAAGGCCAGGTTGGATGAGGCTTTGAGCAACCTGATCCAGTGGGAGGTGTCCCTGTCTATGGCAGGAGGGATGGAACTGGGTGGGCTTTAAGGTCCGTTCCAGCACAAAGTGTTTTATGATTCTATGAAGAGGCTGCACAGGGAGTTTGTTGAGTTGCCATCCCTGGAGGTATTTAAAAGAGAGGGAATGACCTCAAGCTCCGCCAGGGGAGATTTAGGCTGGAGATTAGGAGGAGGTTTTTCACACAGAGGGTCATTGGGCATTGGAATAGGCTGCCCAGGGAGGTGGTTGAGTCACCTTCCCTGGAGGTGTTTAAGGCACGGGCCGATGAGGTATTGAGGGACTTGGTTTAGTGTTAGATAGGAATGGTTGGACTAGAAGATCCGATGGGTCCCTTCCAACCTGGTTGTTCTGTGATTCTGTGAAAAGTTGGGTCGATGACGTGCTTAGGGCTATGATTTAGTAGAGGACAGGTATGGTTAGACTCAATGATCTGCAAGGTCTTTTCCAACTGAGTGATTCTACAATTCTACACTGAAGGGTGGTGAGGGACTGGCCCTGGGTGCCCAGAGAAGTCATGGCTGCTCCATCCCTGGAGGTGTTCAAGGCCAGGTTGGATGGCGTTTTGTGCAACCTGATCCTGTGGGAGGGCTCTCTATATGCATGGCAGGGAGGTGGAATTGGATGATCTTTAGGTTCCCTTCCAACCCTAACTGCTCTCTGATTCTTCAGACCCCTGAAGATCAGCTCCTAAATCCTTTCTTGGAGCAGTGGATGGGCCCAGGAGGCATCTCCCAGGAGGTTGCTCAGGGAGGCAGTTGAGTCACCTTCCCTGGAGGTGTTGGGGCATGGAGGGACAGGGTTTAGTGATTGATAGGAATGGTTGGACTTGATGATCCAGTGGGTCTTTTCCAACCTAGTGATTCTGTGGGAGGGGTCTCCAGCCACGGCAAGTGACAGGTCCCTTTCTGTCAGAGCATTTTTTATTTCTTGCTTAGTTTCAAGGAAGGACAGGATTCCCCTGTCAGAGCATTTTTATTTCTTGTTTATTTTCAAGAGTGGGCTGCTGGCCTGGTACCGACTGGAGATAAGGCCTGTCTGCCCCAGACTCTGGGAGGGAAGAAGAATGAAGGGGAGTTTCGGGAGACATCTCCCCTCAGGATGACCATAAATCCTTCTCCGAAGATATGAGCTAACACCACGATGTTACTATCTGGCTTGTAAAATTCCTGTATTAATTGCATGTCTTTGAAGTCTTTGTTTAACTGAAAGCCTGGCCTCTATAAGAAGCCCTCAAATTCTCATTTTGGGGTTTGTTCCAAACTGGGCACAGGGCAACTGCTGGTTGATCAGCTATGAATTTTTATGTGCATTTATTTTTACAATTCGTAATAAACATCTTTGTCGCTAGCAACTCTTCCTCGTCATCTTAGCAAAATGTTTTGGGCCCTAACAGCAAGGAGGTGGAACTGGATGATCCTTAGGTTCCCTTCCAACCCAACCCGTTCTCTGATTCTATGAACTCCTGAAGATCATAGAATCATAGAACAACCAGGTTGGAAGAGACCCATTGGATCTTCTAGTCCAACCATTCCTATCTAACACTAAACCAAGTCCCTCAAGACCTCATCCACCCGTCCCTTAAACACCTCCAGGGAAGGGGAATACACCACCTCCCTGGGCAGCCTATTCCAATGCCCAATCACCCTCTGTGTGAAAAACTTCCTCCTAATCTCCAGCCTAAATCTCCCCTGGCGGAGCTTGAGGCCATTCCCTCTTGTCCTGTCCCCTGTCACTTAGGAGAAGAGGCCAGCTCCCTCCTCTCTACAACCTCCTTTCAGGTTCCTCATAGGGCCTGTTCTCCAGCCCCTTCACCAGCTTCGTTGCTCTTCTCTGGACTTGCTCCAGAGCCTCAACATCCTTCTTGTGGTGAGGGGCCCACAAATGAACACAGGAGTCAAGGAGCGGCCTCACCAGTGCTGAGTACAGAGGGAGAATCACCTCCCTGGACCTGCTGGTCACACCATTTCTGATCCAAGCCAGGATGCCATTGGCCTTCTTGGCCACCTGGGCACACTGCTGGCTCATGGTCAGTCGGCTGTCGACCAACACCCCCAGGTCCTTCTACTCCTGGCAGTTTTCCAGCCAGGCTTCTCCCAGTCTGTAGCTCTGCATAGGGTTGTTGTGCCCCAGGTGCAGGACCCGGCATTTGCCCGTGTTAACCCTCATGCCATTGGACACTGCCCAGCGGTCCAGCCTGTTTAGGTCCCTTTGCAGAGCCTCCCTACTTTCCAGCAGATCCACACTTGCACACAGCTTTGTGTCATCTGCAAACTTGCTAAGGGTACCCTCAATGCCTTCTTCCAGGTCGTTGATGAAGACATTGAACAGGGCTGGACCCAGCACTGAGCCCTGGGGAAGCCCACTTGTCAATGGCCTCCAGCTGGATTAACACCATTTACCACCACTATCTGTGCCCGGCCATCAGCTCTTAAATCCTGTCTTGGAGCTGTGGATGCTCCACCCCTGGAGGTCATCAAGACCTGGTTGGATGGGGCTTTGAGCAACCTGATGCAGTGGGAGGTGTCCCTGCCCATGGCAGGGAATTGGAACTGGATGAACTTTAAGGTTCATCACTTTTCCAACCCAACCCATTCCCATACCTTGTTACCCCGCTCAGTGGAACAGGCTAGGGATTCGGGGGGGGGGGGGGGGGGGGGGCCGCGGAATCAAGGCGGCTCCCTCCCCCGCTTTGCGGCACCGTGGTACAACCCAAACGCGTTGCCGGCGCTGCAGGGAAGAGTCCAAGTGAGCGAAAAAAGGGGGGGATCAGAGCAAACGGAGAGTTATGGATGGGGGGGAAGGCTGCGCATGCGCAGTGCACCCGGCCCCGCCTCTCCCTGCGAGCTCGGAGACAAAGGCGCTGCTCCCCCCCCCCCTCCATCCCCATCCCCATCCCCGGTTATAACGCGCCCAGCTCCCCTCCCAGTAGCAACGCCTGTTCATGGCTGTGAGAGCTGGAATTGGGTGGGAAGCCGGGTGGGATGGCAGGAGGGAGGCGGGGAGGCAGCAGCAAAGGGGTTTCGGTGAAGATGGCCTTGAGAAGGGCTTATTCCATCAAGGACAAGCTGCAAGCCATCGAGAGGGTGAAGAAAGGAGAGCGGCAAGCGTCTGTGTGCCGGGCTTTCGGGGTACCTGGCGGTACCTTGAGGGGTTGGTTGAAGGATGAAGCCAAGCTGCGGTGGTTCCTGGAGCAGCTGGGGGGTGAGGTGGGCACCCAACGCAAGAAGATGCGCTTGGCCAACGAGGAGGAGATCGACCGCGCCGTCTACGCTTGGTTCCTCGCCCTCCGACAGCACGGTGTTCCGCTCTCTGGGCCGCTCATCCAAGCTCAAGCTGAAGCCTTCGCCCGGCAGATATACGGCCCTGAGTGTACCTTCAAGGCGAGCCACGGGTGGTTCTGGCGTTGGCAGAAGCGTCATGGCATCTCCAGCCAACGGATCTACGGCGAGGGCGGCCTCCCTGCCGAGCCAGAGCGAGCTCCTACCACCTGCCCTGAGACTTTGCCGATGCCGGCTACTGATGCCGGTGGCTACGGGGACGAGCAGATCTACAACGCCAACGTCACTGGGCTCTACTGGAAGTTACTGCCAGGACAGAGCGGTGGGATGACAGCAACTCCACGGCAGCGTCCATCTCCTCGCGAGAGAGTCACCGTGCTGCTGGCTGCCAACTTGACCGGCTCCCACAAACTCAAGCCGTTGGTGGTTGGAGGTCTTCGGGATCCCCCCAGTCTCCGTCATCACAACCAGGACAAATTCCCTGCTTCCTATCGCTACAGCCCCGAAGCCAGGTTGGGGCCGGCTCTTCTCCGGGCTTGGTTCTTTGAGGACTTCGTGCCGAGCGTCAAACGCTATCTGCGCCGGAGCTGCCTGCAGCAGAGGGCTGTGTTGCTGCTCAGCTCCCCACCATCCCACTCCAGGATGGGGTCTGAGGAATCTCCGTTGCTCCAGACACCTGACGGCTCCATCCGTGCCCTCTTCCTCTCCAAGGGTCCTTCTGGGAGCAGTTCGGCTGGTGGAGGTGGCCGAATCCCGGCCCCACTGGAGCAAGGGGTGGTGTCCACCTTCAAGCAGCTCTACAAGCGGGAATTGCTGCGCCTGGCTGTCTCGTGTGTGGCTGGTGGTGGTGGCAGCTCTGGTGGCCCCATGGACTTTGTGCAATCCTTTCTCCTTAAGGACATGTTGTACCTGGCTGGTCTCTCCTGGGACCTCATCACTGCTGGCTCCATCGAGAAGTGTTGGCTGCTGGGACTTCGTGCTGCCTTTGAGCCTCGTCTTGGGGGTGAAGAGCATGGAGATGTGCCACGTGGGGACGAATGCGATGGGGACGAATGTGGTGGGGACAGCAAAGTCTTTAGTGACTTGACCCACCTTGCTGCCTTGGCCTACAAACACTTGGCTCCTGAGGAGGTGGCCAACTGGTTGCACTTGGATGATGCTGCTCTGGGTACAGAGGAGGACAATGGGGAAGACGCTGAGGAGGAAGGCTCCGAGGGCTGTGGGGCAGAGGAGACAGCGGCAGAGGAGGCAGCTGCTGGAGATGGGGATGGCAAAAAGGGTGGGGAAGGAGGGGATTCCTTGCTGCCCACAGCTCGGGAAGCCATCAGAGGTCTGGAGACGGCATTGCGCTGGCTGGAGGGTCAAGACCCCCGGCAGGTGGGACCACTGAAGCTGGTGCAGCTCCGTTCCCTCATCAGCATGGCCCAGCGGCTGCACCGCAGTGCCAGCCTCCATTCCTAGGATATGGCTATCCATGACCTCTTGGGTACCAACCACCCTACTTGGGGTGGAGGGCTTGAGGCTGGGGACACCCTGGATGTCCCAAGGGGCTGGTGGTGGAGGTACCAGCTCCACTCATCCCTCCATCAGGGCCCAACTCCCACTGGATTGCCATGGCTAAGAGGGAGGGGGTTGCAATTTAGGGCTAACAGAGGATTTTGGTGCAACAACTTCTCCGTATGTTATGTATCCAAGGGCTGTTCCTCACCCTAAGGATATTTTGGAGGTGCTATTTTCTAAATCCCATGGGAGTGGTCACTGGCATCCCAAGAAGGGGGTGGATGGATGCCCTCCACACTGTCTGGTCCCCCCAACCCCATGGGGAGAAAGGGTGAGGGAAGGCATCACCATGAGAAGCTGGGATGATGGGAGGTTACACAAAGTAATCTCCCACATCTTGGAGCAGGGTTGAGGTAGTAACAGCCACCTGGACGGGGACCACTCTTGAGGTGCTATCAGGCAAATGTTCTCACCTGGAAGAGGCTGGTGGTGTCTTTCCCACTGGTGGAATGGGGTCCTGTTAAAATGGGGAGATTTGGGGCTGGTTTAATACAACTTTCTTTGTGCATTGGATTGGGACACATGGGTGGCATCTAAGAAGCTGGAGGAGGTTACCTCCATCATTCGCATGACAGCCCCAGGACAGGGAACACCTGGACCATGGAGACCTGCTGAAACAGGTACCATCATCCAAGCATTCTCGTAAAGCCAAAGGCTCCAGGGATGGAAGTTGAGATGCCCACCATGAGATCTTTGGGGTGGTTGAGCTAGAGGATGCATCTCGTGCAGGGGAGGTGGGTGATGTGTATTGTGAGCTGAGATGGGAGCAGGGCAGGCTTCTGGTGCTACCTTCAAATACTGGAGACGTCAGATTTAGCAACTCTTGACCTAATTTTTGATGTCACTTTAGCCTGTTTAGCCAAAATTCTTGAAAGAAAGAAAAAAAACCCAACACATCAGTGCTGCTGGGCCCTGCGTCAGCAGGTGGGGTGGGTGGTTCTTCTCGTTGGGTCTTTGTCTCATGACTTGAGAGCTGATGAAAATTAAACGGCTTTTTATTCCCACTTTGAGGTTGTTGTGTGTAAACGGTCACATGGAGACATTCCAGTGTGGCACAAAGGGGACCTCCATGCCATTGCGTCCTCTTGATGTGATCTTCACCATCATGTTCTCCATGTCTCCATAGCCCATTTAACGTGGCAGATCCAGGCAGGTGCCCAAGCTGCTGCGGCTGCTCCTCAAGTTGACTTTGTGGAGTTAATTTGCTGATAAGCGAGGCTGACAGGAAATTTAAGGAGCAGCAAGGAAAAACGACCACATGAAATGTCAAATATGGACCTGAGGTGTGCCCTTTCATGAGACTCCCTGGCAGAACCAATGGCAGGAAAAGCTTCAACATGGTTGAGGGCAGCCCTGAGAAGGACTTGGAGTGCTGGTTGAGGAGAAGCTCAACATGAGCTGGCAACGTGTGCTCACGGCCCATAAGACCAACTGTGCCTGGGCTGCATCCAAAGCAGTGTGGCCAGCAGCTTGAGGGAGGAGATTCTGCCGTTCTACTCCGCTCTGCTCAGACCCCACCTGGAGTCCTGTGTCCAGTTTTGGAGAAGAAGGACATGGAACTGTTGGAATGGGTCCAGAGGAGGCCACGATGATGATGTGAGAGAGCTGGAGCCCCTCTGCTCTGAGGACAGGCTGAGAGAGTTGGGGGTTGTTCAGCCTGGAGAAGAGAAGGCTCTATGGAGACTTTATAGCAACCTTCCAGTACCTGAAGGTGCTCCAGGAAAGCTGGGGAGGGACTTTTTCCAAGGGCCTGGAGTGATGTGACAAGGGGGACTGGCTTTAAATTGGAAGGGGGAAGGTTTAGATTAGACATTAGGAAGAAATTTTTCATGCTGAGAGTTGTGATGTTCAAAGATGACCCATTCCAATCCCCTGCCATGGGCAGGAACACCTCCACTGGATCAGGTTGCTCAAGGCACCATCCAACTTGGCCTTGAACACCTCCAGAGAGGGGGCAGCCACGACTTCTCTGGACAACCTGTGCCAGGGCTTCCCCACCCTCACCTTCCTCTATAAGGAATTCCTTCCTCATAGAATCATGGAATAGTTTGGTTTGGAAGGGACCTTAAATCTCATCCGGTTCCAACCTCTTCTGCTATGGGGACAGACACCTCCCACTGCATCATGTGGCTCAAGGCACCATCCAGCCTGTTCTTATGTCCAGTCTAAATCTATCCCTCTTTAAGCTTAAAATTGTTGTTCCATCTTTATCTCCAAAGAGCCTTCTTATCTCCTGGCTGAAGAACCTCAAGTCATAGAACCATAGAATCAAAGAATCATAGAATCACAACATCGGTGCCATGAGTCCCTTCTCTGGCTTCATGTCAAAGTCTGGAGATGGACAAGAGTGATGGGCAGGCTTGAGTTCCATCTCTAGCTTTTGTGAAGCTCTAGTAATTAATGGTAGTTAGATGCCCTGAGAAGATACCCAGAGTGGTCATGGCTTGACATGACAGTGTCATATGACTGCAATGTCTCATTTGGCTTGACACCACCCGCTTCCAGGTAAATTCTATCTGTGCAGGTGCCTGGAGACAAACAAAGCTTAATCAGCGCTTTCAAAAAGCTCAGATCCTCTCCAGATAAGGCAGGTTTGAGTTTCTCCTCCCTCAATGTGCAGCCCACTAGGGCTGAGAGATGGTGTGGCTTCCAATTTTGCTGGAGGAAGACTCACCTGCAGGACTATGGTGTGCTGCTGGTGCCTGGCTGGGGTGGGAGGTAGAGGGTTTTCAGTTGGTTTCAGGAGGTTAAATCCCATGGTTCTGGGATGTGGACTGTAGCTCCATGGTCATCCACATGTCTCCAGAGTTGGGCAGAGGAGCAGGCATCGGTGACCATGTGTAACCAAGCACTTGGCATTCCTGCTCAGCATGAAACTGGGAAATCAAAGCCTTTCTGCTTGCTCTCCCCTAGACCATCGTCCTGCAAGCTCCCCTCTTCTGGAGGTCCCTCAACATCCTGATGGCACCTGTGATAGTCCTGGCCTCCTACCACACAGATGTGGCTGCTCTGCAATGCCCCAGAAGGCTTGACTTGGGATCAAACCAAGCACCAAACCCCATCCCCATCCCTGTGCTCAGTGCTGGTGAGCACAGGGCCAGGGTGGCACCAGCTCCATCCCTGGCACCAGCTCCATCCCTGGTGAGCACAGAAACATGCTGGCATCACCTCCGTCCTTGGTGAGGACAGAGCCAGGGTGGCATCATCATCAGTCCCTAGTAAGCCCAGGGGCCCATGGCTGTCACCTTCCCATGGAGGTGGCCCCATGCAAGGTGTAGTAGCCCCTCAGCACAGAACTGAAGGTTGACAGAAGAAGACTCAGGGTTGCCATGGTTCTGCCTACATTTATTTGGTTCCAGCCCTGCAGAGGTAGCATATGGCATGGATGTGGATTCCACCATAGATATGGACTCCACCATTCCCCACCCCCAGCCAGGGTCTCCTGGGATTCTCAGGATCTCCCTGCTCCCTGAAGGAGTTCAGTCTGGTCCCCATTGCCTCTCCTGCCTTATGAGAGACAGGATGGAGGAGCTCATCCGCAACCAAACTGCTAGTCCTTGGCCATGTCACGTGCTCGGTTGGTGGCCATCTCCACAGCGTTCATGACAGTGGCCCTCAGCGCGCCCTTCTCCAGCTGGTACAGTCCATGGATGGTGGTGCCTCCAGGAGTGCAGACATCTCCTCGCAGCTTTGCTGGGTGCTCACCTGTCTCTAGCATCATCTTCGCTGCACCCTATGGAAGACCAGGGTGGGTCAGAGAGAAGACAACCTCCCACAACCCCTTCTCCTTGCCCAGGGATTGGATGGCAGTGTCCTCCCATCACCATAGAATCATTAAGGTTGGAAAAGACCTCTAAGCTCATCCAGTCCTGCTGTTGGCCCAACACCACTGTGCCTACTGAGCCACATCCCAAAGTGCCACATCTACACATTTTTTTAAGCCTTCCAGGGATGGGGACTCCACCACTTTCCCTGGGAAGCCTCTTCCAGTGCTTCACTACTCTGTCAGTAAAGAAATTTGTCCTAATGTCCAACCTAAACCTCCTGCCTTGGTGCAACCTGAGGCCATTTCCTCTCATCCTATCACTTGGGACAAGAGACCAACACCCACCTCACCACAACCTCCTTCCAGGCAGTTGTAGACAGTGATGAGGTCTCCCCTCAGCCTCCTTTTCTCCAGGTTAAACAACCCCAGCTTCCTCAGCCACTACTCATAACCCTTGTTCTCCAGCCCCTTCCCAGCTCTGTTCCCTTCTCCAGACGTGTTCCAGCCCCTCGACGTCCTTCTTGGAGTCAGGGGCCCAAAACTGAACCCAGGATACGAGGTGCGGCCTCACCTAAGCCGAGTCCAGGGGTACAATCCTTTCCCTGGTCCTGCTGGCCACACCATGGCTGATCCAAGCCAGGATGCTGTTGGCCTTCTTGGCCACCTGGGCACACTGCTGGCTCATTTTCAGCTGCTGTTGACCAACACACCCAGATCCTTCTCCAGGCAGCTTTCCAGCCGCTCTTCTCCAAGCACAGGGTTGTTGTGTCCCAAGTGCAGGACTCAACACGTGGCTTTGTTGAACCTCACCCTGTTGGTCGCAGCCCATGGATCCAGTCTAGCCAGACGCCTCTGCAGAGCCTTCCCGTCCTCCAGCCCATGGATCCAGTATGTCCAGATCCCTCTGTAGACCCTTCCTGCTCTCCAGCAAATCAAGATTCCTGCCCAATTTGCCATCTACAAACTGAGAGTCAATCCCTTCATCTAGATCACGGATGAAGACTCACAGCCCTGTGGTGGGTCCAAGGTGCCAAAGCATCTCTCCCACCACCATGGCCTTCACTGTCTACTGGTGACCTCATCTTGGGTTTCAAGAGGGTACTCAGCACTGGTGGGGCCGCTCCTTGAATACTGTGTCCAGTTCTGGGCCCTCACCACAAGAAGGATGTTGAGGCTCTGGAGCAAGTCCAGAGAAGAGCAACAAGGCTGGTGAAGGGGCTGGAGAACAGAACCTATGAGGAGCGGCTGAGAGAGCTGGGGGTGTTTAGCCTGGAGAAGAGGAGGCTGAGAGGAGACCTCATTACTCTCTACAAGTACCTGAAAGAAGGTTGTAGAGTGGAGGGAGCTGGGCTCTTCTCCCAAGTGACAGGGGACAGGACAAGAGGGAATGGCCTCAAGCTCCGCCAGGGGAGATTTAGGCTGGAGATTAGGAGGAGGTTTTTCACGGTAAGGGTCATTGGGTATTGGAATAGGCTGCCCAGGGAGGTGGTTGATTCCCCTTCCCTGGAGGTGTTTAAGGGACAGGTGGATGAGGTCTTGAGGGACTTGGTTTAGTGTTAGATAGGAATGGTTGGACTAGAAGATCCGATGGGTCCTTTCCAACCTGGTTGTTCTATTATTCTATGAAACTGAGATCCAGCACCTCTTCCCTCACTTTGCCATCACAACAGGTACCACACAGCCCACGGTGCCCAAGCTGGTGGAAGCTATGGAGGAGATGTCGGATGTCCCAAAGCAACGGCACTGACTCACCAGCAGCGTCTGAGCTGCGATCCTGCTGGCCAAGCCACCTGGCATGCCCATCTTCACCGCTCCTTCAGCCAAGGCTTCGGCAAACAGGTAGACCTGGAGGAGAAGAGAGTCGGGGCTGAATGTGAACAAAGGAGGAGGACCCCAAATCCCAACCCCATATGGGTGGGATTTCTGCTGGTGTCCCGTGTCCTGCTGGTGAGCTGGATCCCACCAGGATTCTTACATAGGCCACCCCACTGCCGCTAAGGCCAGTGTGGATGTTGATGTAGGATTCAGGAACCTCCTCGCAGAGCCCGCAGGAGGACAGCAAGCTCTTCAGCAGAGCGGCTTCTCCATCACCAGCGCCGCTGCCCCGAGCGAACACCATCGCCCCTGCTTGCACCACACATGGAAGGTTGGGCATCAGCCGCAGCACCTTGGTCCCAGCAGGGAGAAGCTGGGGAGAAACAGGAATGGAAGAGGGATTACCAGCTCTGGGAAGCACCCAAGGGTGTCCTGAGACCAGCAGAGAAATGTGGTTCACAGGGAAGGACCTCAGAATGCAACCTGGGTTGGGAGAGCACCACAGTGATGTGGGGCTTCTCCATGGGCCCAGGTGCAAATGGGATGAGAAGGAAGAGGAGGAGAAAGAGGAAGAACAAAGAGGAGAAGGAGGAGATGGAGAATAAGGAGGACGGATGAAAAGAAGGAGGAGATGATGGAGGAGCAAGAAGGAGAAGATGGAGGAAGAGGAGAAGGAGGAAGGATGAAAAGAAGGAGGAGATGGAAGAAGGCAGAGGAGATGGGAGGAGAAAAAGATGAAACGGAAGGAAGAGAAAGAGGAGGAGAAGGACAAAGAGGCGGAGAAAGCTATGAAGGAGGAGAAGGCTAAGGAAGAGCAGGATGAAGAAGAGGAAGAGGAGGATGAAGAGGAGGGAGAGGAGGGAGAGAAGGAAGAGGAAGAGAAGGAAGAGGAAGAGTGGAATGCGGAGAAGATGAATGCGGAGGAGATGAATGAGGAGGAGATGAATGAGGAGGAGATGAATGAGGAGGAGACTCACCCGCTGCAGTGTCTGGAGGGTGACGCCAGCTGCCAGTGAGACAACAATGTGGTGGGGTCCCACAGCAGGACGGATCTCCTGCAGGACGCCTGGCAGGACATGGGGTTTGGTGGCCAGGAAGACCAAGGTGCTCTCCTGCAGCACCTCCAGGTTGCAGTGGGTGGTCCGGCAGCCTGATTCCTGTCCACGAGCAAGGAGAGATGTCACAGCCTGGCACCTCCCACCCCCATGGGCAAGACATGTCCCAGCTGGGATGTGAGGACACAAGTTGGAGACCTGCTCTGCCTGGATCTAGAATCCCTTGGTTGGAAAATACCTTTGAGATCATCGAGCCCAACCGTGCCTGTCCACCATCCTTGAGCACCTCAACTCCTTCCTTGGCTTTTAAACACCTCCAGGGATGGGGACTCCACCATCAACCTGGGCAGCCTCTGCCAGTGCCTGAGAACCCTTTTGGTGGAGAAATTTTTCCTGATGTCCAATCTGAACCTGCCCTGGTGCAACTTGAGGCCATTTCCTCTCATCCTATCACTTGGGACAAGAGACCAACACCCACCTCACCACAACCTCCTTCCAGGCAGTTGTAGACAGTGATGAGGTCTCCCCTCAGCCTCCTTTTCTCCAGGTTAAACAACCCCAGGTTCTTCAGCCACTACTCATAACCCTTGTTCTCCAGCCCCTTCCCAGCTCTGTTCCCTTCTCCAGACATGTTCCAGCCCCTCAACGTCCTTCTTGGAGTCAGGGGCCCAAAACTGAACCCAGGATACGAGGTGTGGCCTCACCAAGGCTGAGTCCAGGGGTACAATCCTTTCCTTGGTCCTGCTGGCCACACCATGGCTGATCCAAGCCAGGATGCTGTTGGCCTTCTTGGCCAACTGGGCTACTACTGGCTCATTTTAAACTGCTGTCAACCAACAATCCCAGGCCCTCCTCCAGTCACCTTTCCAGCTGCTCTTCCCCAAGCCTGGAGCTTCATGGGGTTGCTCTGTCCCAAGTGCAGGACCCAGCACTTGGCCTTGTTGAACCACATTGGTCGCAGCCCATGGATCCAACCTGTCCAGATCCCTCTGCAGAGTCTCCCTGCCCTCAAGCAGATCAACTCTTCCATCTGACTTGGTGTCACCCGCAAACTTCTCGAGGGTGCACTCAATCCCCTCATCCGGATCATGGATAAAGACATGAAATGACCCCAACATGGAGCCCTGGGGACACCACATGTAACCAGCCACCAACTGTATTTAGCTCTGCTCACCACCACTCTTTGGGATTGGCCATAGAATCATAGAATCATAGAACAACCAGGTTGGATGGGACCCATCGGATCTTCTAGTACAACCATTCCTATCAAACACTAAACCAAGTCCCTCAAGACCTCATCCACCCGTGCCTTAAACACCTCCAGGGAAGGTGAATCAACCACCTCCCTGGGCAGCCTGTTCCAATGCCCAATGACCCCTTCCATGAAAAGCTTCCTCCTAATCTCCAGCCTAAATCTCCCCTGGCGGAGCTTGAGGCCATTCCCTCTTGTCCTGTCCCCTGTCACTTGGGAGAAGAGCCCAGCTCCCTCCTCTCTACAACCTCCCTTCAGGTAGTTGTAGAGAGTAATGAGGTCTCCTCTCAGCCTCCTCTTCTCCAGGCTAAACAACCCCAGCTCTCTCAGCCGCTCCTCATAGGTTCTGTTCTCCAGCCCCTTCACCAGCCTTGTTGCTCTTCTCTGGACTCACTCCAGAGCCTCAACATCCTTCTTGTGGTGAGGGGCCCAGAACTGAACACAGGATTCAAGGAGCAGCCTCACCAGTGCTGAGTCCAGAGGGAGAAGAACCTCCCTGGACCTGCTGGTCACACCATTTCTGACCCAAGCCAGGATGCCATTGGCCTTCTTGGCCACCTGGGCACACTACTGGCTCATGTTCAGTCGGCTGTCGACCAACACCCCCAGGTCCCCCTCCTCCTGGCAGTTTTCCAGCCAGACTTCTCCCAGTCTGTAGCTCTGCATAGGGTTGTTGTGCCCCAAGTGCAGGACCTGGCATTTGGCCGTGTTAAACCTCATCCACCTAGAGCAAGGAAGGATGAGCCAAAGCCGTGTGGGGTGGGAATGGAGGCCCCAAAATCACGGTGAGGGACATCTCAACATGCTTCCCACCACCATGGCCACCGCGCTTGTCATCCCGCCAGCCCCACTCACCCTCCAGGCATCCAGGTTCTTGTCCGAGGGGGCACTGGTCAGGATGCTGCTGGGTGGCACCTTCCCTTGGGGACAATGGGGACTGGGGTGAGGACCAGGAGGAGGAGAAGGAGATGGAAGAGGAGATAGAGAAGAAGGAGGAAGAGGAGGAGGAGGAGATGCAGGAGGAGACAGAGAAGAAGGAGGAAGAGGGGGAGGAGGAGATGCAGATGGAACACGCTGATCTCCAAAGGAATGTGGTCCTCTCCGATGCCGTAGGGAGGCCAGGAAGGGACCAGACAGGGCTGGCCTTGTGTCCCCAGCCCGACCTGTGGGGCAGGGACCCCAGGAGGGAACAGGACGGCGCTGTCCCCATGTCCCTCTGTGGGGCAGAGACGCTGGGAGGGGACAGAAAGGGGCTGTCCCCTGATCTGTGGGGCAGAAACCCTGGGCGGGGACTGGATGGGGCTGTCTTCATGTCCCTCTATGGGGCAGGGACCCCAGGAGGGGACAGAATGGGGCTGTCCTCGTCCTTCTATGGGGCAGAGACCTAAGGAGGGGACAGGATGGGGCTGTCCTCGTCCTTCTATGGGACAGAGACCCTAGGAGGGGACAGGATGGGGCTGTCTCTGTGTCCTTCTATGGAGCAGAGACCCAAGGAGGGGACAGGATGGGGCTGTCTCTGTGTCCTTCTATGGGGCAGAGACCCAAGGAGGGGACAGAATGGGGCTGTCCTCGTCCTTCTATGAGGCAGAGACCCTAGGAGGGGACAGGATGGGGCTCGTCTCTGTGTCCTTCTATGGGGCAGAGACCCAAGGAGGGGACAGGACAGGGTTGTTGCCGTATCCCCACACCGATGTATGGGTCGGGGCCCCCGTACCTGCCCGCAGCAGCCCCCGGGCCAGGCCTCCCGCCATCCGCCCGGCGCCCACGAACCCGACCCGCAGCTCCGCGGCCTCCATCGCCCCCTCGCTCTGAGCCCCGACCCCCCGCGCCCATTGGCTGCGGCGCTTCCGCCTCCCCGCCCATTGGTCGAGACGCTCCTATCCCCTGAGCGCCCAGAGCCACAAGCCACGCCCCCCTGCACGTCCATTGGCTGCGGCTCCTCTCCCCCTCCCCGAAATGCCCGCCCAAAGCCACGCCCCTGATCTCCTATTGGCTGCGAGGCTCCCAGCCCCCAAGCTCCCGCTTTAGGCCACGCCCCCCTGCGCTCCCATTGGCTGCGATTCACTCGTCACCCAGAGCACCCCCACCCAGGCCCTCACCTCCTGCACTCCCATTGGCTGCGCTTCTCCCGCCCCTCTTCAAGCCACGCCCCCTGCGTCCCCGTTTGCAGCGCTGCTTCCACTCCTCCCTCAGCTCCTGCCCACCCGAAGCCACGCTCCCTGCTCCCATTGGCTACGCAGCTGCCACCCCCTACCTGAACACCCCGCCCACCTACCTGAACACCCCGCCCAAATCCCCACCCCCTTGTCGACGACGCTGCCCTCCCTTCGCTCCCATTGGCTGGGTAGCTCTGGCCCCGCCCAGAGAACGCCCTGAGCCACGCCCTCACGCGTCCATTGGCTGCCGGGCTTCCACCTCCCCGCAAATTGGCTGCGTTGCTACCGCCCCCCGGAGGCCCCGCCCCGTAGTCCTCAAGCCACGCCCTCTTCTCTCCCATTGGCTGAGATGCTCCCGCCCCTCGCAGCCTATTGGCCGTGCTTGTCTACAAGGGGCGGGGCTTGCCCAGAGTGGCGGGAATTGGCACAGGTGTGCAAGCTCTGGTGGGGGGGTTGGCTCCTTTTGTTTCCTCCTTCCCTCTCCTTCCCTCTCCTTCCCTCTCCTTCCCTCTCCTTCCCTCTCCTTCCCTCTCCTTCCCTCTCCTTCCCTCTCCTTCCCTCTCCTTCCCTCTCCTTCCCTCTCCTTCCCTCTCCTTCCCTCTCTCTCCTTCCCTCATTCATCTACCTGCCTTTCCCCTTCCTCCTCCTCCTCCCCCTCTCTTTCCCCTTCCTCCTCCTCCTCCCCCCTCTCTTTCCCCTTCCTCCTCCTCCTCCCCCCTCTCTTTCCCCTTCCTCCTCCTCCTCCCCCCTCTCTTTCCCCTTCCTCCTCCTCCTCCCCCCTCTCTTTCCCCTTCCTCCTCCTCCTCCCCCCTCTCTTTCCCCTTCCTCCTCCTCCTCCCCCCTCTCTTTCCCCTTCCTCCTCCTCCTCCCCTGTCACCCCTTGCTGTGGTGTTGCCTTACCCCTAGTTGAGTCCCTCCCCTTCCATAGGTTGGTCCTCCTCAAATCTCCCTAGATTTGGGGTGGTCTTGGGGTCCTTCCACACACCTTTTCTCCCCACAGGCCCCCCCAACCCGCCATGATGCTGCTGCCCCAGAGCTCCTTGTCTCTGCTGCTTCTCTGCGCTGCTGCTCAGCTTTGGTGGAGGCCAGGCCTTGGCACCTCCCCGGAGGAGATAGGAACCCCACCAGAGAAGCTCAGGGTCCCCCTAGAGCTGGGGCTCTCCACACAAGTTCCCTTCGAGGTGACCATGGTCGACGAGCGGTTCCAAGCTGAAGCCGCACACTGGGAGCCGTCGACTTTGGACTCTGGCCGCCATCAGGTGTGGTGGTGGGGGATTCATCCTGGATGGGAAATGGAAGTCTCGGAGGGATCCCACCCCACTTTTCCAGATGTGGAGTTCTATGTCTTGGTGTCTGATGTCTACATTTTGGGGTTGAAGGCCAAGTTTTGGCCTTGGCCCACACCTTTCTCCTCATGTTCCCACCTGAACCCAAGCACTGGGCGCTCTGTGTCCACAATTTGGGGTTGAAAGCCAAGCGTTGAGGTAGGTTCATGGAATGGTTGGCCTAGAAGATCCGATGGGTCCCTTCCAACCTGGTTGTTCTATGATTCTATATTCCTACCTATGAGAGCACCTGTGGGTGCTGAGCCCTGTCACCGGTACTGTCACCAGGTTGAGCTTTGAGGTCCCTTCCAACCCAACCTATTCCATGGTTTATGAAACCCCAAGTCTTGTAGCTGCAGAGCCCCAGCAGGACCCAGCTGCCTCATTTTGGGGTGAAACCTGCCCTTTTTTTTGCTCATTTCCCTTATGGGAGATGAGGTTTTCCACCCCTAACCCTCTTTCCAAGCCTCACTCACTTCCGAAGTCTCTTTCCCCCATGCCATGGGGTGGAGGTTCAACACTGGGGGCTCCTTTTGGGATGCTGAGAGGTTGCCCATGGGGAGAAGTAGCATTCACCTGGTACGTGGAGGTGGGCGTCACCATAGTTTGCATCGTTCTCATCGTTCACCCCAGGAGCAGGCAGCTGGAAGGCTGCGGCCGGGACTGGAGACCCCCAGCCTGCTGTGGCCAGCGCTGGATGAGACCCTCGTTGCCGGTGGGCAGTGCCAGGTGGCCCAGCTCATAGAGGACATCACACAGCGGATGGGTGAGAACCACCATCCAGGATGCTGCTCCAATCTTCTATCCCATCTTGCGGACCAACCCAACCTCTCATGCCTCCCTACAGGGAATGCAAGTGGCCACGGGACTTTGAGACTCCAGGAAGGCCACTGGGCCAACCTGTCCAACCTCCACCACATGCAGGAGAGAGCTCAGGATGTCTATTCCCAGCTAGGTGGGAACCCATCAAACCCCATTCCCAGTTCTTTTTGCACCTCTCCCAACAGAGGAGCTCATCCTGACACCGTATCCGCTTCTTCCATGTGCAGAGAGCAACCTGGCCCTTCTCCTGGCCCAGCAGCACCAGATGGAGAAGGTGATGGAAAAGCTGTGGCAGATGAACCAGAGCCTGGGCTTGGCACTGGTGGCTGTAGAGGATACACGGAACCAGGTGGAGAAACATCTGCAGCACCTTCAACGTGTCCAGGACCCAACTGGTGAGCCAGGAATGGGTGCTGGAGGTCTGATGGGTGCTGGTAGGTGCCACCATCAGGCTATTCCTTCCTGTCCTGCAGGTCAGAGCCCAAGTGTCATCTCCGCCCGCATCCTACACGGATCCTACTTTGTGCTGCTGGTTTCGTTACTGGTGCCTACGCTGCCTCGTGCCATCCTCCTCCTCCTCTTCCTCACCTCCAGTGTCCTTGCTGAGCTCCTTGGCATCTCAGCACTCTTCGCTCTCCTGGTCCTTGCTGTGGCAGGTGGGGATGGATGTTGGGGGGCCTTTTTGGGGAGAAGCCACCCTGGGATGTCACGAGAGTGAGCTGATGGGGCTTTTGTCCCCTGCCAATCTCTCTTCTCCCTGCAGGGAAGTGGCTTTTTGTGACCACCTCCCGTGGTGCTGGAGGATCTTGCCTGGTAGTTCCTCCGGAGAAGCCCCGTACCTGGCTCACTTCCACTCCAGAGAGGTAGGAGATGGCTGAGGAGAATGGGCATAGCAACCTAGGGAGCTGCTGGGACCCATCCTGGATGTCACCTTGTGCTGCTATCTGGCAGAGGTCCCCAGGGTTGGCTACTGGTCCCCAGAAGGGAGCAGAACACATCTTGATGGATGGCTTGCAGCTTTTGGGCACCTCATTCTAGCTCTCTTCCCTGGCTCTGCCCAGAGGAGGGTGTGGAGAGGCTGGAAAGGGGCCTGCTATCATGATGGGGGTGACAAAGGAGCCACCAAGGTGGTGGAACTCCAGGTTTCCTTCTTCCTATGTAGGGAACATGAACTGGAGCTGTTGCAGGTGGAACTGGACAAGATGGAGATGAGCCACCTGCAAGGTGAGAGCTGGTCAGGCAAGGCTGAGGGGGCACAAATGGGAGGGGTGGCCATGGGGTGGGAGATGTGGTGGCTGTAGGACAGTATCTGATGCCCAAGCACATCCCCATCCTGTGCTGGGGCACGTGTGTTACTCTAGTGTCTCCAAGCTATGTGAAGTGTGCACCACCCCAAGGTATCTCTGTCCAACACCTGGTGACAGCAGTGCTGGCAGTGTCACCACCTATGCTCATGAAGTTCAACAAGGCCAAGAGCAAGGTCCTGCATGAATGGCATCCTGGCTTGTATCAGAAATGGTGTGACCAGCAGGTCCAGGGAGGTTATTCTCCCTCTGTACTCAGCACTGGTGAGGCCGCTCCTTGAATCCTGTGTTCAGTTCTGGGCCCCTCACCACAACAAGGATGTTGAGGCTCTGGAGCGAGTCCAGAGAAGAGCCACGGAGCTGGTGAAGAGGCTGGAGAACAGGCCTTATGAGGAGCGGCTGAGAGAGCTGGAGGTGTTCAGCCTGGAGAAGAGGAGGCTGAGGGGAGACCTCATTTCTCTCTACAACTACCTGAAAGGCGTTTGTAGAGAGGAGGGAGCTGGCCTCCCAAGTGCCAGGGGACAGGACAAGAGGGAATGGCCTCAAGCTCCTCCAGGGGAGATTTAGGCTAGAGATTAGGAGGAAGTTTTTCACACAGAGGGTGATTGGGCATTGGAATAGGCTGCCCAGGGAGGTGGTTGATTCCCCTTCCCTGGAGGTGTTTAAGGCACGGGTAGATGAGGTCCTGAGGGACATGGTTTAGTGTTTGATGGGAGTGGTTGGACTCGATGATCCGATGCGTCTCTTCCAGCCTGGTTGTTCTGTGATTCTATGAAATCCATGCTGGGTGGAGAATGGATTTGGAGCAGCCCTAAGGAGAAGGACTTGTGATGCTGGTGGATGAGAAACTCCACATGAGCCAGCAACATGCCCTTCCTTGTGGCTGCCCCATCTCTGGAAGTGTTACAGGCCAGACTGGATGGGGCTTTGAGCAACCTGATCAAGGGGGAGGTGTCCCTGTCCACAACAAGGGAGAAGGAACTAGATGGGCTCTATGGTCACTTCCAACCCAACCCATCCCATAATTCTATGTTCTTGCAGAGCCTTCATGCCTGAAGCAGCCCCAAGCAGTGGCCAGGGATGTCCCCAACTTAGCAGGGCGGGCATCACCCATCTGCGGGGGCAGGAGGACAAAGCTGAACTGTGGGGTAAGCCTGAGCTACGTGGGATGACCCAGGTTGGACCAGACCCTGTTCCTCTAGGGTTGGGGTGTTCTCCTTGTGACTGCACCTCTAGGTGCTGGACACCCTGCTGGGAGAGGGGCCAGGGCTGGTCCTGCAGTGCTTGGGGGGAACTGAAGCTCAAGGAGGACTTCTGGATGGAAGGAGATGCCCTTTAAGGATGGGTAGCCAAGGCAGCCATCCTGTCTAACCCACATGGCACCAGGGGACAAGGGACATCTCAGGCAGGACAGGATGGCCACCAGGGATGCAGGATGTAAACCCCTTTTTCTCCAACCAGGAGATGCTGGATATGGCCACAGGTGCTGAGAAGCCCAAACCCTACAGCCCAAGCCGATCTCTGACCAGCGATGTGTGAGTACCAACCACAGGGACCATCCCTTCTCCAGGGCCATGCTGGGGCTGGTGTCACCTTGGACATCAAGAGGTGGTGGCAGCCCTGCTGGGGGCTTCTCAAGTTACTCATGGGTCTCTCTTCCATAGGTCCTTCCGGTCTCAATGCCAGGGGCTCACCAGGGCTGGGCAGCTGTGTAGGAAGAAAGCCATCCCTGGGCAAGACTTCTGCTACATCCACACCACCAGTTGACCTTTGTGCAGTGGCTTGGCCACAGCCTTGTGCCACCAGAGTGGTTTTAAATCCTTCTTTTTTTGCTCTTCCAGACTCTGCTGGAGAACACAAGGTGGTGCTCAGGGCCCTAAGGGTGTCATTTGATGTGTGTATGGGACCATGATGGGATGTAAATGTTCCTCCTCCCACCAGTTTTAAACTATTTGCATATATTTTAATAAATGCCTTATTTACAGCTGGAGCCTTCCCTGTTCTGGTCCCAGTTGGGGTGGCTTCGGGACCATCCTGATGTGCTGAAGCCACCATCAAAAGGCCACCTGCTGTTCCTTCACCAACAACCTGCAGTGCAGCCCATTACAGCTCAGCAGGAGCCACCAGCTTCCTATGTGTAGCCAAGGTGGTGGCACCAGTTGGTGGTTTCCACCTGGTCTGGGGTCCTAGAACTTTCAGGATGCCCAACCTTCTACCCACCCCAGCATCCTGAGGAGAAGGTAGGAATGTGCAGGTTGCTCAAAGGGATCAGGACCCCCTTTACTTTGGAAATGTCACTGTCACCACCCCAGCCCCGTCCTCTGCCCCCGCAAAGGACAACCCTGAGTTGAAGATGATGATGCCGGTGCCAGGTGAGGCTGGTCCTGTGCCGTGGTGGCTCCGTCACTTCCTAGCGCTGGCGTAGTTGGTGCTGAACCAAGTGCAGGTCTCCTTCACAGCTGGAGAGGGAGAAGATGGGATGGGGTTTAGGCTTAGGAATACAGTTTATTCATGGAATCATCAAATGGTATTGGTTGGAAGGAACCTCCTTCTGAAGTCCACCCCTCCCTGTAATGAGGGACACCTCCAACGGGATTAGGTTGCACTGAGTTCTGTCCAACCAGCCATTGAATTTCCAGGAATGGGGCACCCACCACCTTTCTGGACAGCTTGGGCCAATGTCCCACCACCCTCAGTGTGAACACAGAATCACAGAATGGTTTGGGTTGGAAGGTTCCTCAAAGCCCATCCAATTCCAACCCCCTGCCAGGGGCAGGGACACCTCCCACTGGATCAGGTTGCTCAAAGCCCCATCCAACCTGGCCTTGAACACCTCCAGGGATGGAGCAGCCATGACTTCTCTAAGCAACCTGTGCCAAGGCCTCATCACTCTTATCAGGAAGAATTTCTTCCTAATGTCCTGTCTAATGTCCCTTCCAATTTAAAACCATTTCCCCTCGTGCTATCACTCTGTGCCCCTGGAAAAAAGTTCCTCCACAGCCTTTTCAGGTACTGGAAGCTGCTCTATGGTCTCCTCAGAGCCTTCTCTTCAGGCTGAACAACTCCAAGTCTCTTAGCCTGTCCTCATAGCAGAGGGGCTCCAGCCCTTGGATCATCTCTGCGTCCTCCTCTGGACCTGTTCCAGCAGTTCCATGTCCTCCTTCCATTGGGGATTCCAGAACCGGACACAGGACTCCAGGTGGGGTCCCACCACAGAGGACTAGAGGAGGAGAAATAATTCCTTCCTTTTATCTAATCTGGTTCTCCTCTCTTTCCCTTTCAAACCTTTCCTCCTTGTCTTCTCACCACTGGCTCTGGTAGAAAGGCCATCCCCATCTTTCTTATCTGCCCCCTTTAAGCACTGAAAGGATGGACCACCCTGATGCCATCAAGGCCCAACTGCATGAGTAGGACCTCTATGTTCCATGGAGCCTCCATCTCACCTTGCTTGAAGGGTGTGAACTGGAAGCCGGGCAGGTAGCGCTGGAGCTTGGCGTTGCTGGCTGTCTTCTTGAACTGCCCATCTGCCTTGGTGGTGTCAAACTGGGATGGGAACAGTTAAGGAAAACCAAAGAGGAAAACTAGATCTCAACTAGGTCTTAGCTGGGGCGGTGGGAAGGATGACTGGACCACAGCATCTCCCCTGGAGCCCTGGTGGACACTGGGAGCCCCCCCGCCCCTCATTGCTGAAGCAGCTCCAAAAGCAGGTTGGGCCAACCAGCACTGAAGGATACAACGAGCTCTCCCCTGAAGTCCATGGCCTCTACGATCGCCTCTGCTGCCTCCCTGATGGAGACCTCATCTTCTTCTCCCACTGTGGAGAAGGGCATGGTGGTGGCTGTTCCTCCATCCTCTTGGAAAGGGGCTGGAGAGGGAGTCCTAGTGGGGCTTACCTGACAAAATGATGGGCTCTACCTCATCGTATTCCCGCAGGACCCAAAGGAAGAGACGGGCCAGGTCCTGTGGAGGAGCAGATGACTCTTGGGGTGTGGTGGCTGCTCTTCCTCAGCCCTCCCATCGCAAGGGGACCCAACCCTGAGGATCTCCAATGCTGCCCAGGACAATCCAGGTGAGCTCAGATGCTACTGGGTTCCAGGTGCTGGACCCCCCCTCCCCACCCCAATTTCCCTAGACTCCCCTCACCAAGCCATGGAGGGCAAGAAGTCCTTAAGGTCACACATACCAGGGAGTAGATGAATTGTCTTCTGGGCTTGCCTGTGCCCCAGACGGTCAGAGCAGAGCCGGTCTCTGCAGGATGAAGGAGAACATATCCATGAGGATCAGAGCCATCTCCACCCTCCTTGGCTACCCTGTGGAGTAGCTCATGGAGCAGGTAGTGTTGAGAGGAACCCAAGCCAATTCAACCTTCTCCAAAAAAAAGCCACTAGAAGTTCTGCCACACTTACGTTTGGCCAGGTAGACCTTATGGATGAGCCCTGGTAAGACATGGCCATCCTCAATGTTGAAGTTGTCATGTGGCCCAAAGACATTGGTGGGGATGACGGCAGTGAAGCGGCAGCCGTGCTGCTCAAAGTAGGCCCTGGGTGAGAGCAGGGGGGGTTCAGGTGGGTTGTCTACAGCCACAGTCACCCCTCTCCCACACAAAGCCCAGAAGACCCCAACCAGAAGCATCCCCTTCTACTGAGCCCAAGTATCTCATAGAATCATCAAATGGTTTGGGTTGGAAGGGACCTTAAAGCCCATCCAGTTTCAAACCCCTGCCATGGGTCAACACCTTCCACTGGACCAGGTTGCTCAAAGCCTCATCCAACCTGGCCTTGAACACCTCCAGGGATGGGGTATCCATGACTTCTCTGGGCAACCCAGGGTAGTATCTCACCACCCTCATCATGAAGAATATCTTCCTAAGATCTCATCTCAATCTCAGCTTAACCCCCTTCCCTCTTATCCTATCCCCACAATTCCTGATCAAGAGCCCCTTCCCAGCTTTCCTGGAGCTCCTTCAGGTACTGGAAGCTGCTCTAAGTTCTCCCTTGAGCCTTGTCCTCTCCAGACTGAGCAACTCCAATCCTCTCAGCCTCTCCTCATAAGCAGAGTTGCTCCAGCCCTTGGATCATCTCTGTGGCCTTTTTTGGACTCGTTCCTTCACGTGCTGAGGACTCCACTATTGGACACAGGACTCCAGGTGAGGTCTATCCAGAGCAGAGTAGAGGAGCAGAATCATCTCCCTCACCCTGCTGGCCACGTTCCTTTGGACGCAGCCCAGGATATGGTTGGCTTTGTGGGCTGCAAGCGCTCTGTTCAATTTCCAGAAGCCCCAGGAGACTCCCCTTGCCCAGAGGTTGCTTGCAGCCAACAAAAGCTCTTCCATGTCCCCAGCCACACCTATTCTGGACGTCGATCATCCTCTTGGCGTAGGAGTAGCCAAAGTTGGAGCTGTGAGGTGGCCCGTTGTGAATCTGGGGACAAGAGAGCAGAGAATAAAGCAGGGCAGGGTTCTCCACCAAGCTGCATGTGGGGATGGAGATGCTCACCATGCTCTCGTCAATGGGGTACGTTGTCTTGTCTGGGAAGATGCAGGTGGAGAGGCAGGAGACCACCTTCTGCACCCCTGTCTCGTAAGCTGAGTGCAGGACGTTGTCATTGATATGGATGTTTCTCCTCTAGGGATAAAGAGATTAGTCAGATCCGTGGGGGTGGAGACCTCCAAAACCCTGTGCCCTCATTAATAACTCCAGAAAACAGAGAAGATCTGGTTTGTCCCCATGTCCTAGTTTGGAGAGGGAGGAGGTTGTTTCATCCACAAGGATCCCAATAGTGCCCCATTTCCTCGTTGCTCACCCAAAAATCCAGGTTGTAGCGGATGTTTTTGAAGAGGCCCCCAACCATGGCGGCCAAGTGGATGACGTGGGTGGGCTTGTGCCGCTCAAACAGGGTTTTGGTCTCCACAGCGCTCCTGGGATGGGAAATTTTGGGGTTCAGTGGGGTCAACACAGCAGACGAAGGGGCTTTCCAAGCAAAAACCTGTGCTATCAACTCACGTCAAGTTGGCATCTTTCGAGGACACAAAGATCCACTCCTCGTCCGGCTGCCCTTCTCCATCAGCCACCACCTTCTCGATGGCTTTGCCCACCAAGCCAGTGCCACCTGTCACCAGGATGCGCTTGGTCACTGGTCCCACCGCCTCCGTCATGGCCAAAACCCTGCAAAGAGAGTGGAATTAAGGTGGGGTCACCTTGAGGTGCACCACGTTACGGACCACCCACCTCTCCCCCATCATGATGTGGGCACCTGGGGCATCAGCCATGCTGGTGGGATTCGGTTTTGGGGAGTTTTTACCCAATTCCACAAGGAAAAACAAAATGGAAAGCGGAAGCGGTGAGTTTGGCACAAATCCTGCACCCCACATCTGCTCCTGCAGCCCAAATCTTAGGTCTGCACCCCACTTTTCCCCTGTAACCCCAGAATCCAGGCTTGACCTCTACCCTAAATCCCAGGACTGAACCCCAAATCTCCTTTGTAACCCCAAATCTTATATCTGCACCCCACACTTTCCCCGTAAACCCAAACGCCAGGCCTGATCTCCCTCCTCCCTTGCAAACCAAGCCCCAGATCTGAACCCCACATCTCCTCTGCATCTGAGGTCTGCACCCATGCCTACTCTGCACCCCAAATCTCAAGTCTGCACCCCACTTTTCCCCTGTAACCCCAAAACCCTTGACCCCCATTTCTCCCTCTGTACTCCGAGCCCCAGGTTTGCACCTTTGCCCTGCACTTCTGCACCTCCCCTGCACCCCAGCTCCCAGGTCTGAACCCCATTCTCTGCACCTCACATCCCAGGACTGACGCTCACTCCTCCCTTGCACCCTGACTCCCAGGACTGCACCCCACACATTCTCTGCACCCCAAACCTCAGGCCTGACTCCCATTCCATCCCTGCACCTCGACTCCCAGGTTTGTGCCTTACTTCCCTCCTGCACTCCAAACTCCAGGACTGCACCCCACTCCCGTCCTGCACCCCAAATTCCAGGTCTACACCCACTCAACCCTTGCACCCCACACGCCCTTTGCGCCCCAAACCTCAGGTCTGCAGCCATCATTTCCCTCATAATCCCAAATGCCAGACCTAGCCTCCCCCTCCTCTGCACCTGGAGCCCCAGCTCCGTGCCCCACACCTCCCCTGCACCTCAGGTCTGCACCTCAAACCTCCCTTGCACCCCAGGTCTGCACCTGGAGCCCCAGCTCTGTGTCCCACACCTCCCTGCACCTCAGGTCTCCACCCCAAACCTCCCTTGCACCCCAGGTCTGCACCCCGAGCCCCAGCTCTGTGTCCCACACCTCCCTGTACCTGAGGTCTGCACCCTAAACCTCCCTTGCACCCCAGGTCTGCACCCCGAGCCCCAACTCTGTGTCCCACACCTCCCTGCACCTCAGGTGTCCACCCCAAACCTCCCTTGCACCCCAAGTATGCACCTGGAGCCCCAGCTCTGTATCCCACACCTCCCCTGCACCTCAGGTCTGCACCCCAAACCTCCCTTGCACCCCAGGTCTGCACCTGGAGCCCCAGCTCTGTATCCCACACCTCCCCTGCACCTCAGGTTTGCACCCCAAACCTCCCTTGCACCCCAGGTCTGCACCCCGAGCCCCAGCTCTGTGTCCTACACCTCCCTGCACCTCAGGTCTGCACCCCAAACCTCCCTCGCACCCCAGGTCTGCACCCGGAGCCTCAGCTCTGTGCCCCACACCTCCCTGCACCTCAGGTCTGCACCCCAAACCTCCCTCGCACCCCAGGTCTGCACCCGGAGCCTCAGCTCTGTGCCCCACACCTCCCTGCACCCGAGATCTTCACCCCACACCCCATGGCTGCACCCCAAACCTCCCTTGCACCCCAGGTCTGCACCCCAAGCCCCAGCTCTGTGCCTCACACCTCCCTGCACCTCAGGTCTCCACCCCAAACCTCCCTTGCACCCCAGGTCTGCACCCCGAGCCCCAACTCTGTGTCCCACACCTCCCTGCACCTCAGGTCTCCACCCCAAACCTCCCTTGCACTTCAGGTCTGCACCCCAAACCTCCCTTGCACCCCAGATCTGCACCTCGAGCCCCAACTCTGTGTCCCACACCTCCCTGCACCTCCGGTCTGCACCCCAAGTCTGCACCTGGAGCCCCAGCTTTGTGCCCCACACCTCCCTGCACTCCAGGTCTGCACCCCACACCCCATGGCTGCGCCCCACACCTCCCCTGCACCCCGGGTCTGCAACCCACACCTCCCTGCACCCCAAACCCCAGCCCTGACCCCCACAACTCCTTTGCATCCCACCCCTGCCCCCCACTCCCCCTCCTTCCTCTCTCTCCCTTCCCACCCCCCAACCCCCCCACCCCGAGCTCCGCCTCCTCCCCTCCGCCGCCCCCTCCCCCACCTCAGGGCTCTCCCCACCGCACGTTGCCCCCCTCCAGGGGGTCCCCCCACTCCCACCTCTCCCCGAGAGCCTCCCAAACTCTCCCCAATGGGCCTGCGGGGGGGGACAGTCTCACACTGCCACGGGGCTCGGCCGCCTTCGGCTCCTCTCGGCTCGGCCGGACTCGGCTCCTCTCGGCTCGTCTGCCTTCGGCTCCTCTCGGCTCGTCTGCCTTCGGCTCCTCTCGGCTCGTCTGCCTTCGGCTCCTCTCGGCTCGTCTGCCTTCGGCTCCTCTCGGCTCGTCTGCCTTCGGCTCCTCTCGGCTCGGCCGCCTTCGGTTCCTCTCGGCTCGGCCGCCTTCGGCTCCTCTCGGCCGGACTCGGCTCCTCTCGGCTCGGCCGCCTTCGGCTCCTCTCGGCCGGACTCGGCTCCTCTCGGCTCGGCCGCCTTCGGCTCCTCTCGGCCGGACTCGGCTCCTTTCGGCTCCCTCCGCTTTCGGTTCCTCTCGGCTCGGCTGCCTTCGGCTCCTCTCGGCAGGACTCGGCTCCGCTCGGCTCCCTTCGCTTCCCTGGGTGCGAGCCGAGGAGCTTGCGGACCCGAGCAACGCTGAGCAGGGCAAGGGGGTCGTAGAATCGTTGAATCACCAGACTGGCAAAGACCACTTGGATCATCGAGTCCAACCATCCCTATCTGCCACTAAACCATGGAATCACAGAGTCACTGTGTTGGAAAGGACCCACTGGATTATCGAGTCCAACCATTCCCATCAATCACTAAACCACGTCCCTCAGCAACTCATCCACCCATCCCTTAAACACCTCCACGGATGGTGACTCAACCACCTCCCTGGGCAGCCTGTTCCAGTGCCCAATGACCCTTTCCATGAAAATTTTTTTCCTGATGTCAAACCTGAACCTCCCCTGGCGGAGCTTGAGACCATTCCCTCTTGTCCTGTTCCCTGTCACTTGGGAGAAGAGCCCAGCTCCCTCCTCTCTCCACAACCTCCTTTCAGGTAGTTGTAGAGAGCAATGAGGTCTCCCCTCAGCCTCCTCTTCTCCAGGCTAAACAACCCCAGCTCTCTCAGCCACTCCTTGTAGGACTTGTTCTTCAGCCCCTTCCCCAACTTCGTTTTTCTTCTCTGGACTCGCTCCAGAGCCTCAACATCCTTCTTGTGGTGAGGAACCCAGAACTGAACACAGGATTCGAGGTGCAAGGGAAAAGGGATGGAAGGGAAAGGGATGGAGGACAAGGGGGTAGAGGGGAAGGGGATGCAGGGGAGGAGGGTACGAAGTGCAAGAGGAATAGGATATGGGGCAAGGAGAAGAGGACATGGGGCAAGTGGATGGGACATGGGGCTAAGGGATGGGGACACAGGGCAAAGGGAAGGAGATGTGAGGCAAGGGGAGAGGATGCTTTGGTTCTCTCCCCTCCTCCTTAAAGTGAAAAGGGATTTCAAGGAGAAAAAAAAGCTTAATTATCTTTAATGCAATTAAGCTGAGATAAAAAAAGAGCAGAGCTTTCCAGTGGCTGGGGGCTGCTTTCAGAAACACCCCCCTTTCCATCTGTTTTTTTCTTCAGGATTTATGATGCTGTTCTACATTAAAATGAAGAACTTCTTCCTGATGTTGAACCTAAATTTTCTCCTTTCCAGTTTAAAGCCATTCCCTCTCATTCTATTACTCCAGGCCCTTGCAGAAAGTTCCACCTATCAGCTTTCCTGGTACTCCTTCAGGTAGTGGGAGGCTGCTAGAAGTTCTCCCTTGTGCCTTGTCTTCTCCAGGCTGAAGAACCCCAACTCTCAGCCTGTCCTCAGAACAGAGGTTCTCCAGACCTCACATCATCTTCATGGCCTCCTCTGGACTGGTTCCAAAAGTTTCATATCCTTTTTGTGCTGGGGATTCCAGAACTGGACACAGGACTACAGGTGAGGTCTCACCAAAGCAGAGTAGGAATCATAGAATCATAGAATCACCAGGTTGGAATAGACCCATCGGATCATTGAGTTCAACCATTCCTATTGAACATTAAACCATGTCCCTCAGGACCTCATCCACCTGTGCCTTAAACACCTCCAGGGAAGGGGAATCAACCACCTCCCTGGGCAGCCTATTCCAATGCCCAATTACCCTTTCCATGAAAAACTTCCTCCTAATCTCTAGCCTAAATCTCCCCTGGTGGAGCTTGAGGCCATTCCCTCTTGTCCTGTCCCTGTCACTTGGGAGAAGAGCCCAGCTCCCTCCTCTCCACAACCTCCTTTCAGGTAGTTGTAGAGAGTAATGAGGTCTCCTCTCAGCCTCCTCTTCTCTAGGCTAAACACCCCCAACTCTCTCAGATGCTCATCATAGGTTCTGTTCTCCAGCCCCTTCACCAGCCTCGTTGCTCTTCTCTGGACTTACTCCAGAGCCTCAACATCCTTCTTGTGGTGAGGGGCCCAGAACTGGACACAGGATTCAAGGAGCGGCCTCACCAGTGCTGAGTACAGAGAGAGAATCACCTCCCTGGACCTGCTGGATTGGCCTTCTTGGCCACCTGGGGGGACAAAATCCTTTCCCTCACTCTGCTGGCCATGCTTCTTTGGATGCTGCTCAGGACATGGTTGGCAAACATAAAAAATCATCTAGTTCCGACCTCTCCTGTCATCTTCCACTGGATCAGGTTGCTCAAAGCCTCATCCAACCTAACCTTGAGCCCTTCCAGTGATGGAGCATCTCTGAGATAAGCCAGGGAAATACAAAAGGCCAAGAAAGATTTTTCAGGTGCTAGTGGGAGAAGAGCTTCCTGGTGCACACTGAGAGCTTTGGAAAACTCTTGTTTCAACCAAGAATTGCTGGGAGGTGGCACAGCCAGAGCTGCTGTGGCAGCAGCTGAAAAACCGCTGCACTTGATTTAAATATGGTAATTCTGGAGGTCATTCCCAAAGGAATGTTAGGGCATGAGGGAAGATCACAGGGGAGAAGGTGCAAACTTGCAGTGACCTCACAGGATGGAGCAGGACTCTTGTTAATGAAATATAGCCCAGGCTTTTGATGTTATCTAGCAAGATCACATGAGTTAAGGATGAAAGCCTGGAGGAGACCCATTAACTCAGCTGGGCAGGTCTTCTGCGTGACCCAAACAAGAGGACAGTCCAAGAACTTGCAAACAGGCAGGAGAAAGTGTGAGTGGCTTGGCCAGATCCCATCACTGTCAGAGAACTGCTACTTCACCTGACGCTTGGTTTCCATAATGAAGCTTCCCTGTGGGTGACCTCTTTCTCTCAAACTGGTCTGGTTTCTGGTCCAGCCCCACTCCCTGCTCTGCCCTCCTCATTTATCCTAGGAAAATGCAAGCTGCATGCAGCACATCCCAGCATGGAAGACAGGTTGTGATGATGCTGCATGGCTACAGCCGAGCGCCTGGAGCCCAGGTGAGATCCACCAGCTCTAAGCTCTCCCTCCCACTTGGATTTGAGTTCTGTGGCTCTTTTTGACACTTTTAGGTAGACATCCCACCAATAGCAAACCTCTTTGCATGTCATGTCCTGCAGTACAACCTCCCTCCATGAATGTTTTTGGTCAATTTCATTTCATTTCATTTCATTTCATTTCATTTCATTTCATTTCATTTCATTTCATTTCATATTTCATTTCATTTCATCCCTAGCAGACCAGCTCAAACCAGTTTCCATAGGGGTTAATGGTTGTTCCTACCAACATGAAACTGCTTGGCAATGGGAGAGTGGTCCAAAAACGTGGGAGGCTGGGACAGGAACGGGAGCAACACCCATATCTTCTTGTAGATCCTCTTGATAACATGTGGTTTCTCATATGACAGGACCTGTTGCAACAGGATGAGGGGGAATGGTTTCAAACTGGAAGAGGGGATATGCAGACTGGATAAGAGGAAGGAATTGTTCACAGTGAAGATAGTGAGACCTTGGTCTAGGTAGCTCAGAGAGGTGGGAGATGCCCCATCCCTGTAAACACTCAAGTTCAGGTTGGGTGGGGCTTTAAGAAACCTGATCTGGCTTAAGATGACCTTGCTTGCTGCAAGGGGTTGGACTGGATGATCTTTAAGGGCCCTTCCATGATTCTATGATCACATGGAATACAACCAGGAACAGTTTGAATGGAAAATATCTGACTTGGGTTGGGACAGGGATGAACTGGACCACTTGCAGGCTTCCATCTCATGGGACTGGGAGTAGGAGGGAGAGAAGGGAAAAGACCATGAGTGGTTGCAAACTGTGACCGCTCCCCAGCGGGGATGCTCTAAGAGTTGTACCCTGGGCTGAGAGTCCCTTTGGGAGCCAAACACTGCGAGAGGTGCTACCCATTTCACTAGCAGCTCAGGAAGGTGCCCTCCTGCACGTACCACCTGCTGTGCACCTGAATAGGGGTCTCCTAGGAGTGAGGTACAGAGAGCTGGGCAGAAGGGAATCAAAGGGACCTGGCTTCCCCTGGTTGAATGGAAGAAAGGCATGTATTGGTCCATCCATCCTCTGAGCAGAGAGTAATCCTAGAGTACAATCATAGAATTGTTAAGATCGGACAAGACCTCTAAGATCATCAAGTCCAACCATCAACACAACATCACCATACCTACTAAACTGTGTCCCAAAGTGTCCCATCTACACATCATTTGAACCTCTCCAGGGATGGTGACTCTGTCACTACCCTGAGCAGCTTCTTCCAATGCTTCACCTCTCTTTCTGTAAAGAATTCTTTTCCTGCTGTCCAATCCAAGCCTTCCCTGGTGCAACTTGAGAATGTTTCTTCTGGTTCTATTGCTTGTTACTTGGGGGAAGGGACCACCACCCATCTTGCTACAACCTCTTTTCAGAGAGCTGTAGAAAGCAACAAGGTTGTCCCTCAACCTCTTTTTCTCTAGGATAAGCCACCCCAGGTCCCTCATCTGCTCCTTATAAGGCTTGTGCCCCTTCATCAGCCTTGTTGCTCTTCTCTGGATGCGCTCCAGCCTGTCAATGTCCCTCTTGGAGTGAGGGACCCAAAAGCTGAACACAGGATTCAAGGTGTGGCCTTACAAGTGCTGAGTGTAGGGGCACAATCCCTTCCCTGCTCCAGCTGACCACACCATGACTGATCCAAGCCAAGATGCTGTTCGCCTTCTTGGCCACCTGGGCTCACTGCTGCCTCATTTTCAGCCGTTTTTTGACCACCAACCCGCAAAAATGTAGCTACAACCTCCTCCCAGTGCTCCTTTGAACCCATCTGAGCTGACTGTGCCCAAAATGAGTGGCTCTGGAGCAAGTTTGGGCAGAGATATCCTCTGAAGCTTGAGGCAGACATCCCAATTGTCCTGGTTGCTCAGGCACGTCGTGGGGCTGCAGGGAGGTGAGATTCTGCACCCTTTTCAGTCCAAGGGTTGGCGTCAAGCTGGCTGAACTCCAAGAAGAATATCACTCCTAAGAGCAGGTATTACTTGAGTTCATCGTTTATTGATTAACCATTACTTTGAGATGAGCTGAAAGACCCTCTTGAGCCAATGAAGAATATCTACAGGGCATTTTTTTCATTAACTGACCACAAAAAAAAAAAAAAAAAGGGCCGAGCGGATCCAAACCTGGCTCTGAGATAGCTGACATTTAGTTTGGATGTCAGAGATGGGCTTTGTTCCTAGGCAAAAGCTTCCTCTTAAAGGAAGCCAACTGCAGCTGTGAACTGACCTCTCCAGCTGTCTTGACTCCAGCTGCTCAGGAGTCATTCCCTTAGTTTGCTTTTGATGAATATTTCAATGCTGCCAAGATCCCTGGAGACTGCAAGCTCCTGTCTCAGTCAAGAGCTCACCTGATTGCCTGAAGCCTTTTATTTTTCTGCTTACAGACAGTGAAAAATGAAAGCAACAAAGGAGTAAAAAGGCCAAGTGGCATTCGTACTGAGCAATTTGGGGGTTAAAGGCCTGTTAGAGCAGGTCCAGAGGAGGCCACAGAGATGATCTGAAGGCTGGAGCACCTCTGCTATGAGGGCAGGCTAAGAGAGTTTGTGTTATTCAACCTGGGGAAGACAAAACTCTGAGAAGACCTTAGAGCAGCTTCTAGTACCTGAAGGGGCTCCAGAAAACTCAGGAAGGGGCTTTTCCCAAGGGCATGGAGTAATGGGACAAGGAGGAATGGCTTTAAATTGGAAGGGGGAAGATTTAGATAAGATGTTAGGAAGAAATTCTTCACACTGGGGGTGGTGAGGCATTGGCCCAGTTTGCATAGAAAAGTTGTGGATGTTCCATCCCTAGAGGTGTTCAAGGTCAAGTTGAATGAGGCTTTGAGCAGCCTGATCCAGTGGGAGGTGTCCCTGCCTGGCATTGGGATTGGAACTGGATGGGTTTTGAGGTCTCTTCAACCTGAACCGTTCCGTGATTCGAAGTGGAGTGCTGCAATAGATGGCTACAAACTTTTCAGAAGGGAAAGGCAAGGAAGGAGAAGTGGTGGGGTGGCTCTATATGTTAAGGATAGTTTGGATTGTCTAGAGCTTAATGAAGTGATGATAGCATTGGATATGGGTCAGAATCAGGGGGAAGGCCAACAAGACTGAACATGAGCCAGCAGTGTGCCCAGGTGGCCAAGAAGGCCAGTGGCATCCTGGCTTGTATCAGAAATGGTGTGACCTGCAGGTCCAGGGAGGTGATTCTCCCTCTGTACTCAGCACTGGTGAGGCCGCTCCTCAAATACTGTGTTCATTTGTGGGCCCCTCAGCACAAGAAGGATGTTGAGGCTCTGGAGCGAGTCCAGAGAAGAGCAATGAGGCTGGTGAAGGGGCTGGAGAACAGGCCTTATGAGGAGCGGCTGAGAGAGCTGGGGTTGTTTAGCCTAGAGAAGAGGAGGCTGAGAGGAGACCTCATTACTCTCTACAACTACCTGAAAGGAGGTTGTAGAGAGGAGGGAACTGGCCTCTTCTCCCAAGTGCCAGGGGACAGGACAAGAGGGAATGGCCTCAAGCTCCGCCAGGGGAGATTTAGGCTGGAGATTAGGAGGAAGTTTTTCATGGAAAGGGTCATTGGGCATTGGAATAGGCTGCCCGGGGAGGTGGTTGATTCCCCTTCCCTGGAGGTGTTTAAGGCACAGGTAGATGAGGTCCTGAGGGACATGGTTTAGTGTTTGATAGGAATGGTTGGACTTGATGATCCGATGGGTCTCTTCCAACCTGGTTGTTCTATGATTCTATGAAGACAGATATCACCGTGGGAGTCTGTTACTGACCACCCAGCAAGGATAATGAGGCAGATGGATTATTCTTTAAGGAACTGGGAGAAGCCTCACTAACACTGACCTTTGGTCTCATAGGAGACACTAATCTACCAGATGTCTACAGGAAATACAATATAGTGGAGAAGAAACAATCTAGGAGGTTCCTGGAATGTGTGACAACTTCCTGACACAGCTGGTGATGGAGGCAGACAGGGAAGCGCATTTGTGGACCTGTTGTCCATGAACAGAGAAAGATTTGTGGGAGCTGTGATGATTGGAGGCTGCCTTGGGTGCAGCAATCCATAAATTGTAGAGTTTTTGAGTCTTGGAGAAGTAAAGAAGGAGGTCAGCAGAACGGCCACCTTGGACTTCCATAGAGGGGGACTTCGACCTGTTCCGGATATTGGAATTAAATCCAGTTGGTGGTCAGTCAGCAGTGGTGTCCCCAGGGCTCTGTGTTAGGCCAGTTCTGTTCAATATCTTTACCAATAATTTTGATAAGGGCATTGAGTGCTCCCTCAATGAGTTTGCTGATGACATCAAGATGTGTAGGATTGTTGATGTGCTTGAGGGAAGCAAGGTTCTACAGAGGGATCTGGACAGGTTGGATTGATTGGCCAAGGCAGACTCTACATGGTTCAACAAGGCCAAGTGCCAGATCCTGGATTTGGGTCATAACAACCCCATTTAGTGCTCCAGGCTTGGGGTCAAGAAGGCCAACAGCATCTTGGCTTGGATCAGAAATGTGTGGCCAGCAGGAGCAGGGCAGGGATCGTCCCCCTGTACTCAGCACTAGTGAGGCCACACCTTGAATCCTGGGTTCAGTTTTGGACCTCTCAATCTAAGAAAGACATTGAGGGGCTGGATCATGTCCAGGGAGGCAAAGGAGCTGGGGAAGAGGCTGGAACACAGTGTTTATGAGGAACGGGGAAGGATCTGAGGTTGTTTAATTTGAAGAAAAGGAAGCTGAGGGGGGACCTCGTTGCTCTCTATAGCTCCTAGAAAGGAGGTTGTAGTGGGGTGGGTGCTGGCTTCTTCTTCTAAGTAACAAGCACTAAGACAAGATGAAGTGGCTTCAAGTTGTGCCGAGGGAGGTTTAAACTAGATAATTGGGAGATAGTACTTCACAGAGTGAGTGCTGAGGTACTGGAAGAGGCTGCCCAGGGCAGTGTTTGAGTTATTATACCTGGAGGTGTTTAAAAGATGGATAGATGTGGTAATTAGGGATGTGGTTTAGTGGTGTCAGTGTAAGTTTTACATTTGGACTTGATAAGCTTAAAGGTCTTTTCCAACCTAAACGATTCTATGTTCCATTATTTCCTTGTGCTGGACATACAGGAGTCTCACGGAGTTGAGCAAAGTCCAGTTTCTGGGGAGGAGTCAACCCATACAGCAAGAATGACTGGAAGTCAAGTAGATAGAGACCAACTGAGCAGAGAAGGCCCTTGTGGTCATTGTGGAGAACCAATGGACCCGGAGCTGGCAACATGCTTTTGAAGGAAAAGGGGCCACCAGTCCCCAGGATGGCATTAGAAAAGCATTGCCAGCATGTCGAGGAAGGCCTTCCTATCTCCTCTGTACTGGTGAGGACTGATGTAGGGTGTCAAGGGAGCCTGGTGCTTCTGAGTGGTGTGCAAGGACTTTGTAGTGTGAGGGTGGTCAAAGACTCAAAGAGATGGTGAAGTCTCCAAGCAAGGAGATGCAGAATACTCAACTGGACACAGTCCTGGAAAACCTGATCTAGCTGACCCTACTTGAGAAGGGAGTTGATGAACGTGTTTTCAAGATGTTCCTACTGAACTAAAAGGTTCTGTGATTCTGTTTGCTGGGATGGGAGAGATTGAGGGTCCTACTGGGGAAGAGACTGTCATGTGAGTGCTGGTATGGAGAGAATTCATCAGTGCCATGCGCGTGGGAGTGCTGTTGTGCTGGAGCCTTTGAGGAAGTGATGGGCTTATGTCACATTCTGAAAGCCACCCAGGGTTCTGCTTTCTGCTGTAGGTGGTAGGGACATTGACCTACTTCATAAGAGAGTCTTGTGGCCCCTTTCCACCCAATACAATGGCCTTTGTGTCTTGGATTGGTGATGAGCAAAGCTGGAAAAGCCTTTGAGAAGAAATGAATGCTAGGAGTCTCAGCTTGGGGTGCAAGAGAACTTTATTAAGGCAAAAGAGTAAAAAGGCAAAACCACCAAGTGGAAGGCTGCTGGTCTGAGGGGAAAGAATGGCAACAATCAGCCAATATCACTTGCGTACAGTAGTTTTGTTCAGAACACTGAGATCTTCCTGCACTGTAGATGGTGGAGACCACTGGGTCTTCCTGACTGTCTTTAACATGTAAAAATTTGTTGTGGCAGCAGAGAGTACAGGACACAGCAGAAGAAGAGATGCTCAGAAGGAAGCAGGAGAAGAGAGGGAATTAGATAGTCCATGTATTCAGATACCTGCTGTGACCTCCTCCTTCTTCCCCTGCTTGTTGCCTTTAGAGAAGGAAAAGAGTAAGGTGAACCCACATGCCAGCAATGGCCTGGATGTGCATCCTCAGTCCATGGTGAGGCTTCCAGGGAGTGGGTGGCTGTTGTCAGGGGTGGTGGAGAAGATCCTTAGAAGGGGTAGCAGCCTCTCCTGCCACCAAACCAGCCCAAACCTCTGCCCCCATAGCAGCCCAGGCCTCCCAAGCCATAGCCGTAGGCATAGCCGAAGGCCCCATTGGAGACGGGCACTCCCTGGTAGCTGAGTTCGCTGCCCACAGCAGCCGATGCGGAGGATCCGACAGTGGAGCTCTGTGGGAAGGAGGTGAGGATGGGTCCTGGCAGGGTGACCTGCACAGTGGGAGGCTGGATGACGACGGTGGAGTCCTGGCACTGCCTGACGCAGGGCTCATTGCAGCTGTTGGCCAGCGGGGCGGGTGCGCAGGGGGAGCACAGGTTGTTGCAGGCCATGGGTGTTGTGTCGAGGGTCCCTGAAAGAGAGGGTGTTGAGCAAATGGGGAGGCGTGTGGTTGGACTGTGGGGAGGGTGACAGTGAGGAGGTGTGTGTGATGGAGAAGCTGGGGGAGAGTGTGGTGGAAGAGAGGGTTTAGATGGGAGAGGAGGAGGAGGCTGAGGGAGTTGAGGCTCACCTTGTTGAGAGTGGAGGAGAAGGCGTGCAGAGATGAGTATGAGGGAGAGAGGCGCTGTGCTAGCTTTTATGGTGGTGCAGAAGGGGAGGGACAGCCTTTGTGCATGAGTGCATTTTTTTTTGCAGGCAGCAGCTGTGTCCTGGCCCAGTGTGGCAACTCATGAGGTGGGGTGTGTTTTCCTTGCCCCACTTCTTCAATGTCATGTCCTCCTCTTGAGGACGTGTCCATGTGGTGGTGACGGCATCGTTGAAGTGAGAGCATCAGAGGCCCAAGTCTTGGTGATGATGGCACGTGTCCTGGAAAGCAGGAGACGAAAACATTGCAGATTGGGAGTTTTGTCAGTGGTGTCATCGCGTGGCACTCATGTGCTGTAGTTTGTGGGTGCACTGTGAAGTTGTAACCACAATTCCTCCCAGCCACAACAGCTGCTGCTGCAGCCTTGTCAACATGAGAGGTGTCAAAATGGATTTGGGAGGGGTAGATGTCATATGTGACCAAGCTCTGTTTTTGTCCATCAAAGCAACTAGGTGTGTGAATGACAAAAGAACTTAGGCTGGTGTTGCCCTTGAGTTTTAAGTAAAGCTTTTGATGATTTCTTCCAGTGCATCATTATGGACAAGGCAAAAACATATGTTTTGGGTAAGTGTCCAGTGAGGTAGACTGCAAAGAAGTTGAATGGTTGGTCCCAGAGTCTTGAGCTGAGTGTTGAGAAATGCCTCTGGAGGGTAGTCTCAAGTGATGTAGCCCAGGACTTGGGTCTTCGTCCTCAAGGAGCCAGTGCTCAGTGGGAAGGAGTGAAGCCTCAGGAAGGTGACAGATGATAACCGTTATTAGAAAGAGGCCAAAAAGGGAGACTCAAGTAAACTAGGATCCTGTCAGTGTCTCCTCTCTCTTTCTGACATGGTCCGTGTGACCCTAGTAGCAGCTTAGAAGTAGGAGCGTTAGAGGCCAAAATTTTGGTGTTTATGGCGTTTTTCTTGGCAGGTAGGAGAACAACACATTGGAGAAGTACTGTGTTGTCAGTCAGGTCATCACCTGGCACATTTATTGTGTGGTTTGCAGCAGTTTTGTGATGATGGGAGCATGTTTCCTAGCAGCTCGACCCAGCTCAGCCAGAATGAGGACAGGGAAGGTCATCAATGAGTCATGCCATCTTCTTGGCCCTGCTGGCAGCTTTTAAAGGAAAGGTTTGGAGGTCAAAGTGTTGTTTTTGATGGTTAATTTCAGGGTGGGACAAAGAAGAAACCAGAACATCGCAGACTAGGCATGTTGTCAGTGAGGTCATAGTGAGGCACTTGCATGGTGTGGTTCAGTGTCACACTGGGAGGGAGGTCCCCAATGCCAGCAGACCCAGTGCTGTCAGACACAGAAGAGACAGGGTTGTGAGTGGTCCTGAGCGTGTTGTTTCAAAGGGGACATGGTGTTTGACAAGCATCTGTGTCTTCTACACCCAAGTGGCTAGGTTTGTAGAGAAGTAAAGAACCAAGGCTGATGTTTTCCTTGAGCTTGTAGTCAAGCCTTTGATGATTTCTCACCTCGCATGCTCCTAGATTAGACAGAAAAGTATGTGTTGCCTAAGTGACCTGTGAGATGGACTGCGAAAGGGAGACCAAAGTCAACTACCAGCCTGTCAGTGTCACCTCTTTTCCTGGCATGGTGATGAATCCGGGAGGATCCTGCTGGATATTATGTCCACGAAGATGGAAAATCTGGAGGTGATAACTTAAAATCGAGAGGGCTTCCCAAAAGTCCAATTGTTGTTGACAAGAATTGAGGCTTTCTGCAATGGGGCCACAGCACTGGGGCAGAAGGGAAGAGCAAGTGATCTCATCTACGTGCCTTGTGCAAAGCATTTGATCCTGTTGTACACAGCGCTCTTGTGTGTATGATGGAGACACGTGACTTTGATGGGTTGATGTCCTGGTGAGTAAGGAATGTGCAGGAGTGTTCCACTCAAATTGTTGCGATCAATGCCTTCACGTCCGGGTGGAGACCAGCAATGTGCAGTTTTCATCCTGTGTCTTGACTGGAATTATTTACTGTCTTTGCCAGTCACAAGGAGAGTGGGCTTGAGTACACCTTTAGTGAGTTTGCAGATGACACCACGCTGGATGTTGTGATGAATACCCAAAAGGGAAGGTGTTCCAGCCAGAAGAGCATGGACAGGCTAGTGATATGTGCCCATGTGTACATCACGAAATCCCACAAGATGAAATGTCTAGTTCTTCCCCTGGATTGAGGAATTTATACAGAAGCATATGGGGTCATTGTTGAATGGATTGCGAGTTTTTCTGTGGAGAAGGATCTGTGCATAGTAGTGGATGAAAAACTGTGCAGCAGCCAGCAATGTTCCCCTGTTGCTCAGGAGACCAAGAGTATCCTGGGGTGCAGGATTAAGAGTATTAGAAACAACACAGGTGAGATTCTACTCCCCTTCTATGAGGAGATGCTGAGAGATGTGGGTGTGTTTATCCTGGAGAAGAGAAAGAAGAGTGGCTCATATCAGAGCTTATGAATATCACCAGGGCCCATGCCCAGAGGACTGACCCAGACCATTTTCAGTGGTGCCCAGCAACAGGACAAGAGGCAATGGGTACAAACCTGAATTTGGGATGTTCTGTGTGAAGACCTCAAAAAGCTTTTCTTGTGAGAGTGATTGTGCACTAGAAGCAGCTGCCTAGGGAGGCAGTGGATGCATTCCTATAGAGCCTGATGGAGTTAATCCTGCTTTAGTATGGGGTTAGCTTGAATGATCTCCAGAGATCACTTCCAACCCAATGGCCACAGTAGGCTTGGTGTGCTGAGAAAGAACCTTGAAAGGAAAGAAGTGCCTCTGTACTGCTCTGCATCGTTAAGGCTGTGGACAGAAACCATATGAAGAGATTTCAATGTCTTTCCATCCACCCCAATGGCCACAGTAGCCTTGGTATTGTGCTGGGAGAGGTTGGAAGAACCTCGAAAGAAAAGAAGAGAGGAAATGTCTCAGTCTGGGATGCAGGAGCACTTCATTGCTTGTCACGAGTTTTAAAATATGATGTATGGTGGGTTGGCAACGACATCTTCCAAATCCCTTAGGACTCTGGGATGCTTCTCATCAGGTCCCACAGACGTATAAATGATCAAGTTGTTTAGGTGGTCATGAAACTACTCCTCCCCTACAGAGAGAGGGGACTCTGAGAGAGCTGGGGTTGTTTAGCCTGGAGAGGAGAAGACGGAAGGCTGAGAGGAGACCTCATTGCTCTCTACAACTACCTGAAAGGAGGTTGTGGAGAGGAGGGAGCTGGCCTCTTCTCCCAAGTGACAGGGGACAGGATAAGAGGGAATCTGCTCAAGCTCCGTCAGGGGAGATTTAGGCTAGATATAAGGCAGAAGTTTTTCAAAGAAAGGGTGATTGGGCATTGGAATAGGCTGCCCAGGGAGGTGTTCGATTTACCTTCCCTGGAGCTGTTTAAGAGGTGATGGATAAGGTCCTGAGGGTCATGGTTTAGTGTTTGATAGGAATGGTTGGACTTGATGATCAGATGGGTCTCTTCCAACCTGGTGATTCTATGATTCTATGATTCGTCCCGGGGAAGAGAGTCAAGTGTCTGCTTTCCAGGGGAGCTGGCATCAGAGGTGTGGGTAGTGGTGCATGAATCAGGGGCAAGCTTTGCCTGGACAAGCGAAGGGCCTGTGTCATGTTCTGGAAGTGTCCCTGTGCTGTTCTGTGTTACGATTGTGGCTGGGGACATAGAGCCTAGGAGGAGATTTTAACCGCTTTCAAGACACTCCAATGGGCATTATAGCCCTGGCTTTGTGCTGGATGAGGTTGGAAGGAGCCTGTGAGAAGAAGTAAGAGGAGGCTTCTCAGGCTGGGATGCAGGAAAACTTTATTGAGTGGGTGCAGAAATGGAGAAGACAGAAGCATCAAGTGGAAAGGAGGTAGTCTGAGGTGTAAGGAGTTGCAACCTCAAGCCGTGGTATGGCTTCCAGGGTGTGGGAGGTTGTTGTCAAGGGTGGTGGAGAGAACCCTTAGCAGGGGTAGCAGCCTCTCCTGCCACCGAACCAGCCCAGACCTCTACCACCATAGCAGCCCAGACCTCCCAAACCATAGCCGTAGCCGTAGCCAAAGGCTCCATTGGAGATGGGCACTCCCTGGTAGCTGAGTTCACTGCCCACGGCAGCCGATGCGGAAGATCCGACGGTGGAGCTCTGTGGGAAGGAGGTGAGGATGGGTCCTGGCAGGGTGACCTGCACAGTGGGAGGCTGGATGACGACGGTGGAGTCCTGGCACTGCCTGACGCAGGGCTCGTTGCAGCTGTTGGCCAGCGGGGAGGGTGCGCAGGGGGAGCACAGGTTGTTGCAGGCCATGGCTGTGGTGTGGAGGGTCCCTGGAAGAGAGTGTGTTAGAGAAGCATCAGGTCATGTGGGTGCAAGGAGCAGAGTGTGAGGAGGGCAAGGGAGTGGGGAGGTGTCGGGGTGGTCTATCCGGAGTGCAGCAGTGGGGAGGCATGCGGGATGGGGAATCTAGGGCAGAGCATGGTGGAAGAGAGGGTTTAGATGGGATAGGAAGAGGAGGCTGAGGGAGTTTAGGCTCACCTTGAGTATGGAGGAGAAGGTGTGCAGAGAAGGTTGTGAGGGAGAGAGGCCCTGGGACTGGCTTTTATGGTGGTGCAGAATGGGCGGGACATGCTTTGTGCATGAGTGCATTTTGCAGGCAGCAGCTGTGTCCTGGCCCAGCATGGTAAGTCATGAGGTGGGGTGTGTTTTCCTTGTCCGACTTCTTCAATGTCATGTCCTCCTCTTGAGGATGTGTCCACTTGGTGGTGGCGGCATCTTTGAAGTGAGAGTATCAGAGGCCAAAGGTTTGGTGATGATGGCACTTGTCATGGAAAGCAGGAGATGAATGCATTGCAGATTTGGGGTTTTGTCAGCGGTGTCATCGCGTGGCACTCACGTGCTGTAGTTTGTGGGTGCACTGTCAAGCGGAAACCAAAGTTCCTCCCAGCCACAGCAGGTGCTGGTAGACCCTGATCCAGAAGGTTCATGGGGAGGTGTCAACATGGATTTGGGAGGGGTAGATATAATGTGTTACCAAGCTCTATATTTTGTACATCAAAGTGACTAGGTATGTGAATGACAAAACGACTTATGTGGTGTTGCCCTTGAGTTTTGATAAAGCTTTAGAGTAAACCTGCTCGACATGCTATGCCCAACCTCCATTCACCTGCAAACTGCCATCTTGGGCTTGTAAGATATTTGGAATGGCAGGCAGCTCCTTCCAGACCAAGGAAGCATGCTTCCCTCAAGCAGACAGCAAAACCCGAGATCCCTCTGGTGAACAAGTACCAGGTGTTGCAGGTGGAATCTAATCCTGAGCATGATGGCTACCATAGCCTAGAATCTTTCCCTAGGCCACACCATCCTCAGAAAAAAAACGATAACATGTTCCATTAAGAAGAAGAGCAAGGTGATTGTTTTAGGAGACTCCCTCCTCAAAGGAACGGAAGGACCCATTTGCAGACCTGACCTGCTCCACAGAGACGTCTGCTGTTTAGCAGAGGCATCAGTGAAGGAGGTAGCTAGAAAACTTCCTTAGAATCATAGAATCATAGAACAACCAGGTTGGAAGGGACCCATCGGATCTTCTAGTCCAACCATTCCTATCAAACACTAAACCACTAAGCCCTTGCTAAAAACTTAGCTAAGCTCAGAAATTGAGCTTTATACTAGAGAGGGAGGGGGAGGGGATTGAGAGGAGGCTATGTAAGAGCGAGCCTGGACGTGGGGCACTAGGGATTCAGAGAGGGTGTGCTGGTGAGGACCACCAGCACATCACCACACAGAAAGTGGGGAAGAGTGCACCTTGGAGCAGTAAAGGAGATACAGGCAGTCTAGTGCAAGCTACTCCAGTTACCAGGCAATTGGGAACAAACACTGTTCCTTCTAAGAGGGCTGAAGGCTCGACAGGTCAGCTGAAGTGCATTTACATCAATGCAGGCAGCATGGGGAAAAAGAAAGAAGGGCTGGAAGCTGACATAGGGCAAGGAGGCTATGTTGTTGCCATCATGGAAACATGGTGGGATGACTCATAGAACAGGAGTACAGGTATTGTGGGGTACAAACACTTCAGGTGTGATAGGAAGGGTAGGAGAGGAGGCAGGGTAGCCCTCTTTGTAAGGGAGGACTTGGACATTGTCCAGATGGATTGTGGTGATGAGGAGATTGAGTGTCTGTGGGTTAAAATCAGAGGAGCCCCTAAGAAGGTAGATTTTGTGCTGGGAGCCTGTTACAGGCCACCCAGCCAAGGAGAAGCAGCTGATGAGCTCTTCTATAAACAGCTGGGGTTAATCTCCAGATCAATGCCTCTCGTTCTTGTGGGAGACTTCAATCTTCCTCGTATCTGCTGGAAGTACAATAGAGCAGAAAGGAAGCAGTCTGGGAGGTTCCTGGAGTGCATGGAAGACAATTTCCTAGTGCAGCTGGTGAATGAAGCAACAAGGGAAGGTGCCCTCCTAGACCTGCTGTTTGGATTGAAGCAGGCCTCGTGCGGGATGTGGCAGGAGGAGGACGCCTAGAACTAAGCGATCACAAGATGATAGGGTTTTCTTTTCTAGGTGAAGTGAAGAGGGTAATTAGCAAGACAGTAGCATTAAATTTCCAGAGGGCAGACTTTAAAGTCTGTAGAAGGCTGGTTGGCAAAGTGTCATGGGAGAGAGTACTTAAGGGCAAGGGAGCCCATGAGGGATGGGAACTCTTCAAAAAGGAGATCCTAGTATCTCAGGAGAAAGCAATCCCCATGTTCTGGAAATAAAGCCGTCAGGGGCAAAAGCCAGCTTGGTTGAACACAGAGATCTTTAGTGATATCAAGAAGAAGAGAAATGTTAATGAGTTTTGGAAGAGGGGGCAGGACTCTTGGGTGGACTACAGAAAGGAAGTAAGACTGATAGCTATGAGTTTTAAAATATGATGGACAGTGTGTGGGCAACCACATCTTCGAAATCCCTTAGGACTCTGGGAGGCTTCTCATCAGGTCTAATAGACTTCTAAATGATCAGGTTCTTCATGTGGATGTGAAACTACTTCTGCACTACAGAGAGAGAGGGGACTCGTCCTGAGAAAGAGTATCAAGTGCCTGCTTTCCTGGGGATCTGGAATCAGAGGTGTGGACAGTGGTGCATGAGCAGGGGCATGATTTGCCTGGGCAAGCAAGGGGCTTGTGTCATGTTCTGAGAGTGTCCTGTGCTGCTCTGTGTTGTACTTGTGTCTGGGTACATAAAGCCTAGGAGGAGGTTGTAATCTCTTCGTAGCAGACCAATGGCCACTGTAAGGCTGGCTTTGTGCTGGGTGGTGTTGGAAGGAGCTTGGAAGAAGAAGTTAGAGTAGTCTTCTGAGGCTGGGATGCAGGAAAACTTTATTGGGTGGGTGCAGAAATGTAGAAGACAGAAGCATCAATTTGAAAGGAGGAGATATGAGGGATAAGGAGTTGCATCCTGAAGCCATATTGTGGCTTCCAGGGTGTAGGTTGTTGTTATCAAGGGTGGTGGAGAGGAGCCTTAGCAGGGGTAGCAGCCTCTCCTGCCACCAAACCAGCCCAGACCTCTGCCACCATACATCACGTGGTACATTTCCTGTGTTTTGCAAGTGTTTTGTGGTGATGGGAGCCCATTTCCTAGCAGCTTGACCCAGCTCAGCCAGAATCAGGACAGGCAAGGAGGTCAACAACATGTTGTAAGAGCTGGTCAAAGGATTGATTTCTGTCTCAACATTTTCTCATGTTTACCCTCAGAACTTGACTGTATAAATCATAAATGCAGGTCTCAGAAAACAGCCAGAGCTGGTTCGGAAGGAATGCTTTGAACCTTAACCACCTGTAACTGCCTCCTTATCTCAAAACTATTTTGTACCCGTCTTCAAGCCTCCTTGCTCCCTAGCAGCCATTCCGTGCCAGCTCTGATCCTAGCATGGTGACAAATCCTGGTGGATTGAGGCTCGTGTTTGCCTTCGGTTTTAGTTGGAGGCTTTGATGATTTCTCTCCCCACATTCTCCTAAAAAGCTTCCTCTCAAAAAGCTTTCCTTGTGAGAGTGATGGTGCACTGGAATTGGCTGAGAGACCCTGGTAGCTTTTCCCTGGAGAAGAGAAGAGTGAGATGAGAACCCATCAAAGGTGATCAATATGCAAAGGGAGGGGTCAAGAGGAAGGTGCCAGACTCTTCTTAGTGGAGCCGAGCTACCGGACAAGGGCCACAGACACAAAGTGGAGCATGGGAATTTCCACCTAAACATGAGGAAAGCCTGATTTACTGGAAGGTAAACACTGGAGATGTGGCTAGTGGTGCATTACCATGGGACTGCTTTGTGTGGGCAAGTGAAGGTCTTGTGTCATGTTCTAGAAGTGTCTCTGTGCTGCTCTGTGTTGTTGTGGCTGTGGACACAAACCATAGGAGGAGATTGCAACATCTTTCCATCCACCCCAATGGCCACTGAAGCCTTGGTGTTGTGCCAGGTGAGGTGGGAGGAACCTCAAAAGAAAAGGAGAGAGGAGTCACCTAAGCTTGAATGCAGGAGAACTTTATTGATGGGGAGAGAAGCTGAGGAGGCAGGAGAAGTAAGTGGAAGAGAGCAGGTCTCAGGTACAAGGATGTGCATCTTTAACATGTGATGTGGCTTCCCAGGTGTGGGTGGATGTTGTCAAGGGTGTTGGAGAGGAACCTTAGCAGGGGTAGCAGCCTCCCCTGCCACCAAACCAGCCCAGACCTCTACCACCATAGCAGCCCAGTCCTCCCAAGCCATAGCCATAGCCGTAGCCAAAGGCCCCGTTGGAGATGGGCACTCCCTGGTAGCTGAGTTCGCTGCCCACAGCAGCTGTTGCGGAGGATCCGACGGTGGTGCTCTGGGGAGAGGAGGTGAGGATGGGTCCTGGCAGGGTGACCTGCACGGTGGGAGGCTGGATGACAACGATGGAGTCCTGGCACTTCCTGACGCAGGGCTCGTTGCAGCTGTCGGCCAGCGGGGCGGGTGCACAGAGGTTGTTGCAGGCCATGGGTGTGGTGTGGAGAGTCCCTGGAAGAAAAGGTGTTAGAGAAGTGTCAGGTCATGTGGGTGCAAGGAACAGAGTGTGAGGAGGGCAAGGGAGTGGAGAGGTGTCGGGGTGGTCTATCCGGAGTGTAGCAGTGGGGAGGCATGCGGGATGGGGAATCTCGGTCAGAGTGTGGTGGAAGAGAGCATTTAGATGGGATAGGAGGAGGAGGCTGAGGGAGTTGAGGCTCACCTTGTTGAGTCTGGAGGAGAAGGTGTGCAGAGAAGGTTGTGATGGAGAGAGGCCCTGGGCTGGCTTTTATGGTGGTGCAGTAGGGGCGGGACATGCTTTGTGCATGAGTGCATTTTTCAGACAGCAGCTGTGTCCTGGCCCAGTGTGGTGACTCATGAGGTGGGGTGTGTTTTCCTTGCCCCACTTCTTCAATGTCATGTTGTCCTCTTGAGGACGTGTCCACTTGGTGGTGGCGGCATCTTTGAAGTGAGAGCATCAGAAGCCCAAGGTTTGGTGATGATGACGCATATCCTGGAAAGCAGGAGATGAAAGCATTGCAGATTTGGACTTTTGTCAGTGGTGTCATTGCGTGGCACTCATGTCCTGTAGTTCATGGGTGCACTGTGAAGAGGAAACCAAACTTCCTACCAGACACTGCAGGTGCTGGTAGACCGTGATCTAAAGAATTGATAGGAAGGTGTCAACATGGATTTGGGAGGAGTAGACATCATGTGAGACCAAGCTCTATGTTTTGTCCATCTAAGCGACTAGGTGTGTGAATGTCAAAAGAACTTAGGCTGATGTTGCCCTTGAGTTTTGAGTAAAGCTTTTGATGATTTCTCCCAATGCATCGTTATGGACAAGGCAAAAAGGTATGGATTGGGTAAGTGTCCGGTGAGGTGGACTGCAAAGAGGTTGAATGTTTGTTCCCAGAGTCTTGAGCTGAGTGTTGAGAAATGCCTCTGGAGGGTAGTCTTAAGTGGCCTGGGCCCAGGACTTGGGTCTATGGCACTGACACCGTTGTTCATCCTCCTCTGCTAAGCCAGTGCTCTGTGGGATGGAGTGAAGCCTCAGGAAGGTGACAGATGATAGGCCTCATTTGAAAGAGGCCAAAAAGGGAGACTCAAGTAAACTAGGAGCTTGTCAGTGTCCCCTCTCTTTCTGGAATGCTCACAAACCCTGGTGGATCCTGCTGGATATTATGTCCACGAAGATGGAAAACTGTGGAGGTGATAGCTGAAAGGCAAGAGAGCTTCCCAGAAGTCAAATTGTTGTTGATAAGTCTTGAGGCTTTCTGCAGTGGGGCTACAGCACTGGGGGAGAAGGGAAGAGCAAGTGATGCTATCTACATGGTCTTGCACAAAGAATTTGATCCAGTTGCACACAGCATCCTTGTTTATATGATGGAGGAACTCTTAAAGAAGGATACAGGCCCCTTGTTGCATGGATTGTGAGTTTTCCTGTGGAGAAGGGTCTGTGAGTAGTGCTGGATGAGAAAGTGACCTTGAGGCAGCAATGTGCCCTTGTGGCCAAGGAGACCAAGAATATCGTGGGGAGCATGAAGAAGAGTGTATCAAGCAGCTGAGGGGAGATTCTCCTCCCTGTCTACTCTGTCATAGTCAGGCTGCAGCTGGTGTCCTGTGTCCCGTTGCATGCTCCCCAACTCAAGACTGGGAAGGCAACAGTGGGGAAATCACCGTAGAGTACAAGATGCTGTTTGGATTGGAATTTGTTTCTCGTAAGGAGAGGCAGAGACGTGGGTGTGTTTATGGTGGAGAAGAGAAGAGCAAGGGACTCCTATCAATGCTTATGACTATAGCCAGGGCCTAGGCCAACAGGATGGGCCCAGGTCATTTTGAGTGTTTCCTTACGACAGGACAAGTGGCATCAGGTACAAAGCGGAACTTGTGATGTTCCATGTGAACTTCTGGAAATGCTGTTCTTGTGAGTTTGTGCTGCTTGGACTGGAATTGTCTGGCCAGAGAGGGAATAGAGTCTTGTTCCCTGGAGATAGTGAAATCCAATGTGGACACCTTCCTGTCCAGCCTGATGGAGGTGACCCTGCTTTAGCAGGAGGTTTGGACGGGGAGATCTCCAGAGATCTCTTCCAACCCAACCCAACCCAAACCAACCCAACCCAACCCAACCCAACCCAACCCAACCCAACCCAACCCAAGCATTCTGTGATTGTGCAGTTCTGTGATTTTGCTTCTGTGGTAGCCAGAGATTTGTTGTGGGGAAGAATAAAGTGTTTGTTAGCTAGGGAAGCTGGCATCAGAGGTCTGGATAGTGGTTCATTAGCAGGGGCATGATTTGCCAGATTAAGAACTGTCATATTGTGGAAGTGTCCCTGTGCTACTCTGTGTTGTTGTTGTGTCTGGGGACATAAAGCCTAGGAGGAGGAGGAGGAGGTTGTAATTTCTTTGTAGCCAAGCAATGGCCACTGTAAGGCTGTCATTGTGCTGGGTGGTTTTGGAAGGATCTTGGGAGAAGAAGTAAGAGGAGTCTTGTCAGGTTGGGATGCAGGTAAACTTTATTGGGTATATTTGTCAAAGGTGGTGGAGAGGAGCCTTAGCAGGGGTAGCAGCCTCTCCTGCCACCGAACCAGCCCAGACCTCTGCCACCATAGCAGCCCAGACCTCCCAAGCCATAGCCGTAGCCAAAGGCCCCATTGGAGACGGGCACTCCCTGGTAGCTGAGTTCGCTGCCCACGGCAGCCGATGCGGAGGATCCAACAGTGGAACTCTGAGGGAAGGAGGTGAGGATGGGTCCTGGCAGGGTGACCTGCACGGTGGGAGGCTGGATGACGACGGTGGAGGCCTCGCACTGCCTGACGCAGGGCTCGTTGCAGCTGTTGGCCAGCGGGGCGGGTGCGCAGGGGCGGCAGAGGTCGTTGCAGGCCATGGGTGTGGTGTGGAGGGTCCCTGGAAGAAAAGGTGTTAGAGGTGGTGTGGGTGCAAGGAGCGGAGTGTGAGGAGGGCAAGGGAGTGGGGAGGCCTTAGCTGAGACTATCTGGAGTGTGACCGTGGGGAGACATGTGGGCTGGGGAATCTGGGGCAGAGCGTGGTGGAGGAGAGGGTTTGGGTAGGAGAGAAGGAGGAGACCGAGGGAGTTGAGGCTCACCTTGTTGAGTCTGGAGGAGAAGGTGTGTAGAGAAGGTTGTGAGGGAGAGAGGCCCTGGGACGGCTTTTATGGTGGTGCACGAGGGGCGGGACATGCTTTGTGCATGAGTGCATTTTTCAGGCAACAGCTGTGTCCTGGCCCAGTGTGGCGACTCATGAGGTGGGGTGTGTTTTCCTTGCCCCACTTCTTCAATGTCATGTTGTCCTCTTGAGGACGTGTCCACTTGGTGGTGGCGGTATCTTTGAAGTGAGAGCATCAGAGGCCCAAGGTTCGGTGATGATGGCACGTGTCCTGGTAAGCAGGAGATGAAAGCATTGCAGATTTGGAGTTTTGTCAGTGGTGTCATCGCGTGGCACTCATGCGCTGTAGTTCATGGGTACACTGTGAAGAGGAAACTAAACTTCCTCCCAGCCACAACCGCAGGTGCTACAGCCTGGTCAACGTGGCAGATGTCAACATGGATTTGGGAGGGCTAAACGTCATGTGTGACCAAGCTCTGTGTTTTCTACATCAAAGCGACTAGGTGTGTGAATGACAAAAGAACTTAGGCTAGTGTTGGCCTTGAATTTTGAGTAAAGCTTTTGATGATTACTCCCAATGCATCGTTACGGACAAGGCAAAAACATATGGATTGGGTAAGTGTCTGCCGAGGTGTACTGCAAAGAGGTTGAATGTTTGTTCCCAGAGTCTTGAGATGAGTGTTGAGAAATGCCTCTGGAGGGTCGTCGTAAGTGGACTTGGCCCAGGACTTGGGTTTACAGGACTCACCCTGTTGTAGATCCTCGTCAATGAACCAGTGCTGAGTGGGACGGGATGACACCTGAGGAAAGTGGCAGATGCTAAGCCTCATTGGAAAGAGGCCACAAAGGGAGACTCAAGTAATCTCGGAGCCTGTTACAGTGTCCCCTCTCCTTCTGTCATGGTCCATTTGGCAACAGCAGCAGCTTTGAAGAGAGAGTGTTAGAGGCCAAAATTTTGGTGTTTATGGTGTGTTTCGTGGCAGGCAGAAGAGGAGAATTAAGCAGTGGAGAGGTGTAGTGTGGTCAGTCAGGTCATCACCTGGCACATTTCTTGTGTGGTTTGCGGGTGCTTTGTTGTGATGGGTATCATTTTCCTAGCAGCTCGACCCAACTCAGCCAGAATCAGGACAGAGAAGTTTGTCAATGAGTCATGCCATCTTCTTGGCCCTGGTGGCAGCTTTTAAGGCAACGGTTTGAAGGTCTACGTCTTGCTGGTAATGGTTAATTTCAGGATGGACCTAAGAAGAAACCAAAACATCGCAGACTTGGGATGTTGTCAGGGATGATCATGGTGTGGTACTTGCATGGCATGGTTTGGTGGTACATTGCTAAAGAGGGACTCCATTCCGGCAGGCCTAATGCTGTCGGACACCGAAGAGACAAGAAGGTTGTTGGTGGTACTGAGCGTGTCATTTCAACAGGGACATTGTGTTTGACAAGTGTCTATGTCTTATACACCAAAGTGGCTAAGTTTTTAGAGAAGGAAAGAACCAAGGCTGGATTTTTCCTTAAGTTTTGAGTAAATGCTTTGATGATTTCTTGCCTCCCATGCTCCTAGACAAGACAAAAATGTATGTGTTGCCAAAGTGACCTGTGATATGGACTGCAAATGGGAGACCTAAGTCAGCTACCAGCCTGTCACTGTCAGCTTTGTTCCTATCATGGTGATAAATCCTGGTGGATCGAAGCTGGTGTTTGCCTTGAGTTTTAGGTAGAGCCTTTGATGATTTCTCTCCCCGTATTCTCCTAAGAAGTTTACTCTCAGAAAGCTTTCCTTGCGAAAGTGATGGTGCAATGGTATTGGCTGAGAGACCCTGGTAGCTTTTCCCTGGAGAAGAGAAGAGTGAGATGAGAGCCCATCAAAGGTGATCAATATGCAAAGGGAGGGGTCAAGAGGAAGGGGCCAGACTCTTCTTAGTGGAGCCTACCTACCGGACAAGGGCCACAGGCACAAAGCGGAGCACGGGAAGTTCCACCTAAACATGAGGAAAGCCTGATTAACTGTAAGGTGAGAGAGCACTGGAACAGGCTGCCCAGGGAGGCTGTGGAGTCTCCTTCCCTGGAGATACTGAAATACAACCTGGATGTGTTCTGTACAGCTTTATTGATGTGACACTGCAGTAGCAGGGGGCTAGCGTTGATGATCTGCAGAGATCCCTTCCAACCCAATCCTTCTGTGATTGTGCTTTGTGTGGTGACCATAGAGTTGTCCTGGGGAAGAAAGCAATGTTTGTTACCTAGGAGAGGTGGCATCGGAGGTGTGGCTAGTGGTGCATTACCATGGGACTGCTTTGTGTGGGCAAGTGAAGGGCTTGTGTCAGGTTCTAGAAGTGTCTCTGTGCTGCTCTGTGTTGTTGTGGCTGTGGACACAAACCATAGGAGGAGATTGCAACATCTTTCCATCCACCCCAATGGCTACTGAAGCCTTGGTTTTGTGCCGGGTGAGGTTGGGGGAACCTCAAAAGAAAAGAAGAGAGGAGTCATCTAAGGTTGAATGCAGGAGAACTTTATTGATGGGGAGAGAAACTGAGGAGGCAGGAGAAGTAAGTGGAAGGGAGCAGGTGTCAGGTACAAGGATGTGCATCTTCAACACGTGATGTGGCTTCCAAGGTGTGGGTGGATGTTGTCAAGGGTGTAGGAGAGGAACCTTAGCAGGTGTAGCAGCCTCCCCTGCCACCGAACCAGCCCAGACCTCTGCCACCATAGCAGCCCAGTCCTCCCAAGCCATAGCCATAGCCGTAGCCAAAGGCCCCGTTGGAGATGGGCACTCCCTGGTAGCTGAGTTCGCTGCCCACAGCAGCCGATGCAGAGGATCCGACGGTGGTGCTCTGGGGAGAGGAGGTGAGGATGGGTCCTGGCAGGGTGACCTGCACGGTGGGAGGCTGGATGACAACGATGGAGTCCTGGCACTTCCTGACGCACGGCTCGTTGCAGCTGTCGGCCAGCGGGGCGGGTGCGCAGAGGTTGTTGCAGGCCATGGGTGTGGTGTGGAGAGTCCCTGGAAGAAAAGGTGTTAGAGAAGTGTCAGGTCATGTGGGTGCAAGGAACAGAGTGTGAGGAGGGCAAGGGAGTGGAGAGGTGTCGGGGTGGTCTATCCGGAGTGTAGCAGTGGGGAGGCATGCGGGATGGGGAATCTCGGTCAGAGTGTGGAGGAAGAGAGGATTTAGATGGGATAGGAGGAGGAGGCTGAGGGAGTTGAGGCTCACCTTGTTGAGTCTGGAGGAGAAGGTGTGCAGAGAAGGTTGTGATGGAGAGAGGCCCTGGGCTGGCTTTTATGGTGGTGCGAGAGGGGCGGGACAGCCTTTGTGCATGAGTGCATTTTTCAGGCAGCAGCTGTGGCCTGGCCCAATGTGGCGACTCATGAGGTGGGGTGTGTTTTCCTTGCCCCACTTCTTCAATGTCATGTTGTCCTCTTGAGGACGTGTCCACTTGGTGGTGGCGGCATCTTTGAAGTGAGAGCATCAGAAGCCCAAGGTTTGGTGATGATGACGCATATCCTGGAAAGCAGGAGATGAAAGCATTGCAGATTTGGACTTTTGTCAGTGGTGTCATCGCGTGACACTCATGTGCTGTAGTTCATGGGTGCACTGTGAAGAGGAAACCAAACTTCCTACCAACCACTGCAGGTGCTGGTAGACCGTGATCCAAAGAATTGATAGGAAGGTGTCAACATGGATTTGGGAGGAGTAGACATCATGTGAGACCAAGCTCTGTGTTTTGTCCATGTAAGCGACTAGGTGTGTGAATGACAAAAGAACTTAGGCTGATGTTGCCCTTGAGTTTTGAGTAAAGCTTTTGATGATTTCTCCCAATGCTTCGTTACGGACAAGGCAAAAATGTATGGATTGGGTAAGTGTCCGGTGAGGTGTGGCGAATCATGAGGTGCAGTGTGTTTTCCTTGCCCCACTTCTTCAATGTCATGTCCTTCTCTTGAGGATGTGTCCACTTGGTGGTGGCGGCATCTTTGAAGTGAGAGCATCATAGGCCAAAGGTTTGGTGATGACGGCCCCCATCCTGGAAAACCACAGAAGAAAACATTGCAGATTTGGAGTTTTGTCAGTGGTGTCATCGTGTGGCACTCATGTGCTGTAGTTTGTGGGTACACTGTCAAGCAGAAACCAAACTTCCTGCCAACCACAGCAGGTGCTGGTAGACCCTGATCATAAAAGTTGATGGGAAGGTTTCAACATGTATTTGGGAGGGGTAGACATCATGTGTGACCAAGCTATATGTTTTGTCCATCAAATTGACTAGGTGTGTGAATGACAAAAGAAATTAGGCTGGTGTTGCCCTTGAGTTTCTAGTAAAGCTTTTGATGATTTCTCCCAATGCATCGTTATGGACAATTTAAAAATGTAGGGTTTGGTTAAGTGTCCAGTGAGGTGGACTGCAAAGAGGTTGAATGGTTGGTCCCAGAGTCTTGAGATGAGTGTTGAGAAATGTGTCTGGAGGGTAGTCTCAAGTGATGTAGCCCAGGACTTGGGTCTATGGGACCGACGCTGTTGTACATCCTCCTCAATGAGCCAGTGCTGAGTGTGACAGAGTGAAGCCTCAGGAAGGTGACAGATGATAAGCCTCGCTTGAAAGAGGCTAATAAGGGAGACTCAAGTAAACTAGGAGCCTGTCAGTGTCCCCTCTCTTTCTGGCACTGTCACAAATGCTGTTGGATCCTGGTGGATATTATGTCTAGGAAGATGGAAAAATCTGGAGGCAATAGGTGAATGGCAAGAGAGCTTCCCAGAAGTCAAATTGTTGTTGACAATTCTTGAGGCTTTCTGCAGTGGCGCTATAGCACTGAGGTAGAAGGGAAGAGCAAGTGATGTTATCTACATGGTCTTGCACAAAGCATTTGATCCTGTTGCACACAGCATCCTTGCCTGTATGATGGAGGAACTCCTAAAGAAGGAAACAGGCTACTTGTTGCATGGATTGTGAGTTTTCCTGTGGAGAAGGATCTGTGCATATTGGTGGTTGAAAAAGTGACCCTGAGGCAGCAATGTGCCCTTGTGGCAATGGAGACCAAGAATATCGTGGGGAGCATGAAGAAGAGTGTATCAAGCAGCTGAGGGGAGATTCTCCTCCCTGTCTACTCTGTCATAGTCAGGCTGCATCTGGTGTCTTGTGTCCCGTTGCGTGCTCCCCAACTCAAGACAGGAAAGGAAGCAGTGGAGAAATTACAGTAGAGTACAAGATGCAGTTTGGAGAGGAATTTGTTTCTTGTAAGGAGAGGCAGAGACGTGGGTGTGTTTAATCTGGAGAAGAGAAGGACGAGGGGCTCCTATCAATGCTTACGACTATAGCCAGGGCCTAGGTCAAGAGGATTTTGAGTGTTTCCCTGCGACAGGACAAGGGGCATCAGGTACAAAATTGAAGTTGCAATGTTCTATGTGAAAATCTTGAAATGTTCTTCTTGCGAGAGCGATGATGCTTTGACGTGAATTGTCTGGCTGGAGATGGAATGGAGTCTTGTTCCGTGGAGACAGTGAAATCCAATGTGGACGCATTTCTGTCCAGCCTGATCAAGGTCACTCTGCTTTAGCAGGAGGTAAGGACTGGGAGATCTCCAGAGATCTTTTCCAACCCAACCCAACCCAAGCCAAGCCAACCATTCTGTGTTTCTGCAGTTCTGTGATTTTGCTTCTGTAGTAGCCAGACATTAATTGTGCTGAAGCGTGACATGTTTGTTCCCTAGGGAAGGTGACATTGGAGTTGTGGATAGTGGTGCATGAGCAGGGGCATGATTTTCCTGGGTAAGCAAAGGGCTTGTGTCATGTTCTGGAAGTGTCCCTGTGCTGTTCTGTGTTGTTCTTGTGTCTGGGGACGTAGAGCCTAGGAGGAGCTTTTAACCTCCTTCAAGCCATCGCAATGGGCATTGTCGCCCTGTCTTTGTACTGGATGAGGTTGGAAGGAGCCTGGGAGAAGAAGTAAGAGGAGGCTTCTCAAGCTGTAATGCAGAAAAACTTTATTGAGTGGGTGCGGAAATGGAGAAGACAGAAGAATCAAGTGAAAGGAGGTAGTCTGAGGCTTAAGGAGTTGCAACCTCCAGCCATGGTGTGGCTTCCAGGGAGTGGGTGTTTGTTGTCAAGGGTGGTGGAGAGGAGCCTTAGCAGGGGTAGCAGCCTCTCCTGCCACCGAACCAGCCCAGGCCTCTACCACCATAGCAGCCCAGACCTCCCAAGCCATAGCCGTAGCCAAAGGCCCCGTTGGAGATGGGCACTCCCTGGTAGCTGAGTTCGCTGCCCACAGCAGCCGATGCAGAGGATCCGACGGTGGAGCTCTGTGGGAAGGAGGTGAGGATGGGTCCTGGCAGGGTGACCTGCACAGTGGGAGGCTGGATGACGACAGTGGAGTCCTGGCACTGCCTGACGCAGGGCTCGTTGCAGCTGTTGGCCAGCGGGGCGGGTGCGCAGGGGCGGCAGAGGTTATTGCAGGCCATGGGTGTGATGTGGAGGGCCCCTGGAACAGAGTGTGTTAGAGAAGCGTCAGGTCATGTGTGTGCAAGGAGCAGAGTGTGAGGAGGGCAAGGGAGGGTGGAGGTGTCGAGGTAGTCTATCTGGAGTGTGTCAGTAGGGATTGCACAGGTCTTGGAAAGCAGGAGATGAAAGCATTGCAGATTTGGAGTTTTGTCAGCTGTGTCATCGCGTGATACTCATGTGCTGTGGTTTGTGGGTGCTCTGTGAAGAGGAAACCAAAGTTCCTCCCAGCCACAGTAGGTCCTGGTAGACCCTGATCCAAAAAGTTGATGGGAAGGTGTCAACATGGATTTGGGAGGGGTAGACATCATGTGTGACCAAGCTCCATGTTTTGTACATCAAAGCGACTAGGTGTGTGAATGACAAAAGAACTTAGACTGCAAAGAGGTTGAATGTTTGAGCCCAGAGTTTTCAGATGAGTGTTGATAAATTGCTCTGGAGGGTGGTCTCAAGTCATGTAGCCCAGGACTTGGGTCTACGGGACCGACACTGTTGTAGATACTCGTCAATAAGGCAGTGGTCAGTGGGACGGGGCGAAGCCTCAGGAAGGTGACAGATGATAATCGTCATTTGAAAGAGGTCAAAAAGGGAGTCTGAAGTAAACTAGGAGCCTGTCAGTGTCCCCTCTCTTCCTGGTGTGATCGATTTGGCACCGGCAGCAGCTTTGAAGTGAGACTGGTAGATGCCAAATGCTTGGTGTTAATGGCATGTTTTTGGCAGGCAGAAGAGGAGACCGTTGGAAGCATCGAAGAGGTGCTGTGTTGTCAGTCAGGTCATCACGTGGCACATTTCTTGTGTGGTCTGTGCTTGTGTTGTGATGATGGGAGTCCTTTTCCAAGCAGCTCAGGCCAGCTCAGTCAGAATCAGGAGAGGGGAGATCATCAACGAGTCATGCTACCTTCTTGGCCCTGCTGGCAGCTTTTAAGGCAATGGTTGGAGGTCAAAGTGTTCATGTTGATGGTTAATATCAGGGTGGGATAAAGAAGAAAACAAAACATCACAGACTTGGGATGTTGTCAGGGAGGTCATGGTGTGGCACTTGCATGGTGTGGTTAAGTGTTACACTGGGAGGGAGGCTGACAATGCTGGCAGGCCTAGTACTGTGAGACACAGAAGAGACAAGAAGGTTGTGCTGAGCATGTCGTTTCAAAGGGTACATGGTGTTTGACAAGCATCTGTGTCTTCTGCACCTGAGTGGCTAGGTCTGTAGAGAAGCAAAGAACCAAGGCTGGTGTTTTCTTTGAGTTTTGAGTAAATCCTTTGATGATTTCTCACCTAACATGCTCCTAGACAAGACAAAAATATGTGTTGCCTAAGTGACCTGTTAGATGGACTGCAATGGGAGACGTAAGTCAGCTACCAGCCATTCGGTGTGAGCTTTGTTCCTAGCAAGGTGACAAATCCTGGTGGATGAAAGCTGATGTTTGCCTTTAATTTTAGGTAGAGCCTTTGATGATTTCTCTCCCCACATTCCTTTCAGAAGTTTACTCTCAGAAAGCTTTCCTTGTGAGAGTGATGGTGCACTGGAACTGGCTGAGAGATCCTGGTAGCTTTTCCCTGGAGAAGAGAAGAGTGAGATGACAACTCATCAAAGGTGATCAATTTGCAAAGGGAGGGGTTAAGAGGAAGGGGCCAGACTCTTCGTAGTGGAGCCGAGCTACCGGACAAGGGCCACAGACAAAAAAAGGAGCACGGGAAGTTCAACCTGAACATGAGGAAAGCCGGATTTACTGGAAGGTAAACATTGGAGGTGTGGATAATGGTGCATTACCATGGGACTGCTTTGTCTGGGCAAGTGAAGGTCTTGTGTCATGTTCTAGAAGTGTCTCTGTGCTGCTCTGTGTTGTTGTGGCTGTGGACACAAACCATAGGAGGAGATTGCAACATCTTTCTAAACACCCCAATGGTCACAGTAGTCTTGGTGTTGTGCCAGGTGAGGTTGGGGGAACCTCAAAAGAAAGGAAGAGAGGAGTCATCTCAAGCTTGAATGCAGGAGAACTTTATTGATAGAGAGAGAACCTGAGAAGGCAGGAGAAGTAAGTGGAAGGGAGCAGGTCTCAGGTAGAAGGATGTGCATCTTCAACAAGTGATGTGGCTTCCAGGGTGTGGTTGGATGTTGTCAAGGGTGTTGGAGAGGATCCTTAGCAGGTGTAGCAGCCTCTCCTGCCACCAAACCAGCCCAGACCTCCCAAGCCATAGCCATAGCCGTAGCCAAAGGCCCCATTGGAGACAGGCACTCCCTGGTAGCTGAGTTCGCTGCCCACAGCAGCCGATGCAGAGGATCCGACGGCAGTGCTCTGTGGGAAGGAGGTGAGGATGGGTCCTGGCAGGGTGACCTGCACGGTGGGAGGCTGGATGACAATGATGGAGTCCTGGCACTTTCTGACGCAGGGCTCGTTGCAGCTGTCGGCCAGCGGGGCGGGTGCGCAGAGGTTGTTGCAGGCCATGGGTGTGGTGTGGAGGGTCCCTGGAAGAAAAGTTGTTAGAGAAGCGTCAGGTGTTGTGGGTGCAAGGAGCGGAGTGAGAAGAGGGCAAGAGAGTGGGGAGGTGTCGGGGTGGTCTATTGGGAGTGTGTCAGTAGGGAGCCATATGGGATGGGGCATCTAGGGCAGAGCGTTGTGGAAGAGAGGGTTTAGATGGGAGAGGAGGAGGAGGCTGAGGGAGTTGAGGCTCACCTTGTTGAGTCTGGAGGAGAAGGTGTGCAGAGAAGGTTGTGAGGGAGAGAGGCCCTGGGCCGGCTTTTATGGTGGTGCACGAGGGGCGGGACATGCTTTGTGCATGAGTGCATTTTTCAGGCAGCAGCTGTGTCCTGGCCCAGTGTGGCGACTCATGAGGTGGGGTGTGTTTTCCTTGCCCCACTTCTTCAATGTCATGTTGTCCTCTTGAGGACGTGTCCACTTGGTGGTGGCGGCATCTTTGAAGTGAGAGCATCAGAAGCCCAAGGTTTGGTGATGATGACGCATATCCTGGAAAGCAGGAGATGAAAGCACTGCAGATTTGGAGTTTTGTCAGTGGTGTCATCGCGTGGCACTCATGTGCTGTAGTTCATGGGTGCACTGTGAAGAGGAAACCAAACTTCCTACCAGCCACTGCAGGTGCTGGTAGACCGTGATTCAAAGAATTGATAGGAAGGTGTCAACATGGATTTGGGAGGGGTAGACATCATGTGAGACCAAGCTCTGTGTTTTGTCCATCTAAGCGACTAGGTGTGTGAATGACAAAAAAACTTAGGCTGATGTTGCCCTTGAGTTTTGAGTAGAGCTTTTGATGATTTCTCCCAATGCATCGTTATGGACAATACAAAAAGGTATGGATTGGGTAAGTGTCCAGTGAGGTGGACTGCAAAGAGGTTGAATGTTTGTTCCCAGAGTCTTGAGCTGAGTGTTGAGAAATGCCTCTGGAGGGTAGTGTTAAGTGGCCTGGGCCCCGGACTTGGGTCTATGGCACTGACACAGTTGTTCATCCTCCTCTGCTAAGCCAGTGCTCTGTGGGATGGAGTGAAGCCTCAGGAAGGTGACAGATGATAAGCCTCATTTGAAAGAGGCCAAAAAGGGAGACTCAAGTAAACTAGGAGCTTGTCAGTGTTCCCTCTCTTTCTGGAATACTCACAAACCCTGGTGGATCCTGCTGGATATTATGTCTAGGAAGACGGAAAAATCTGGAGGCAATAGGTGAACAGCAAGAGAGCTTCCCAGAAGTCAAATTGTTGTTGACAAGTCTTGAGGCTTTCTGCAGTGGCGCTATAGCACTGAGGTAGAAGGGAAGAGCAAGTGATATTATCTACATGGTCTTGCACAAAGCATTTGATCCTGTTGCACACAGCATCCTTGTCTGTATGATGGAGGAACTCTTAAAGAAGGATACAGGCTCCTTGTTGCATGGATTGTGAGTTTTCCTGTGGAGAAGAATCTGTGCATATTGGTGGTTGAAAAAGTGACCCTGAGGCAGCAATGTGCCCTTGTGGCAATGGATACCAAGAATATCGTGGGGAGCATGAAGAAGAGTGTATCAAGCAGCTGAGGGGAGATTCTCCTCCCTGTCTACTCTGTCATAGTGAGGCTGCATCTGGTGTCTTGTGTCCCGTTGCGTGCTCCCCTACTCAAGACTGGGAAGGCAACAGTGGGGAAATCACCGTAGAGTACAAGATGCTGTTTGGATTGGAATTTGTTTCTCGTAAGGAGAGGCAGAGACGTGGGTATGTTTATGGTGGAGAAGAGAAGAGCAAGGGACTCCTATCAATGCTTATGACTATAGCCAGGGCCTAGGCCAGCAGGGTGGGCCTGTATCATTTTGAGTGTTTCCCTGCGACAGGACAAGTGGCATCAGGTACAAAGCGGAACTTGTGATGTTCCATGTGAACTTCTGGAAATGCTCGTCTTGTGAGGGTGTGCTGCTTGGACTGGAATTGTCTGGCCAGAGAGGGAATAGAGTCTTTTTCCCTGGAGATAGTGAAATCCAAGGTGGACACCTTCCTGTCCAGCCTGATGGAGGTGACCCTGCTTTAGCAGGTGGTTTGGACTGGGAGATCTCCAGAGAACTCTTCCAACCCAACCCAACCAAACCCAAGCATTCTGTGATTGTGCAGTTCTGTGATTTTGCTTCTGTGGTAGCCAGAGATTTGTTGTGGGGAAGAATAAAGTGTTTGTTAGCTAGGGAAGCTGGCATCAGAGGTCTGGATAGTGGTGCATTAGCAGGGGCATGATTTGCCAGATTAAGAACTGTCATATTGTGGAAGTGTCCCTGTGCTGCTCTGTGTTGTTCTTGTGTGTGGGGACATAAAGCCTAGGAGGAGGCTGTAATTTCTTTGTAGCCAAGCAAGGGCCACTGTAAGGCTGTCATTGTGCTGGGTGGTGTTGGAAGGATCTTGGGAGAAGAAGTAAGAGGAGTCTTGTCAGGTTGGGATGCAGGTGAACTTTATTGGGTATATTTGTCAAAGGTGGTGGAGAGGAGCCTTAGCAGGGGTAGCAGCCTCTCCTGCCACCGAACCAGCCCAGACCTCTGCCACCATAGCAGCCCAGACCTCCCAAGCCATAGCCATAGCCGTAGCCAAAGGCCCCGTTGGAGACGGGCACTCCCTGGTAGCTGAGTTCGCTGCCCACGGCAGCCGATGCGGAGGATCCAACGGTGGAGCTCTGAGGGAAGGAGGTGAGGATGGGTCCTGGCAGGGTGACCTGCACGGTGGGAGGCTGGATGACGACGGTGGAGGCCTCGCACTGCCTGACGCAGGGCTCGTTGCAGCTGTCGGCCAGCGGGGCAGGTGCGCAGGGGCGGCAGAGGTCGTTGCAGGCCATGGCTGTGGTGTGGAGGGTCCCTGGAAGAAAAGGTGTTAGAGGTGGTGTGGGTGCAAGGAGCGGAGTGTGAGGAGGGCAAGGGAGTGGGGAGGCCTTAGCTGAGACTATCTGGAGTGTGACCGTGGGGAGACATGTGAGCTGGGGAATCTGGGGCAGAACGTGGTGGAGGAGAGGGTTTGGATAGGAGAGAAGGAGGAGGCTGAGGGAGTTGAGGCTCACCTTGTTGAGTCTGGAGGAGAAGGTGTGCAGAGAAGGTTGTGAGGGAGAGAGGCCCTGGGACGGCTTTTATTGTGGTGCAGACTGGGCGGGACAGCCTTTGTGCATGAGTGCATTTTGCAGGCAGCAGCTGTGTCCTGGCCCAGCGTGGTGACTCATGAGGTGGGGTGTGTTTTCCTTGCCCCACTTCTTCAATGTCATGTCCTTCTCTTGAGGATGTGTCCACTTGGTGGTGGCGGCATCTTTGAAGTGAGAGTATCAGAGGCCAAAGGCTTGGTGATGATGGCACGTGTCCTGGAAAGCAGGAGATGAAAGCATTGCAGATTTGGAGTTTTGTCAGTGGTGTCATCGCGTGGCACTCATGCACTGTAGTTCAGGGGTACACTGTGAAGAGGAAACTAAACTTCCTCCCAGCCACAACCGCAGGTGCTACAGCCTGGTCAACGTGGCAGATGTCAACGTGGATTTGGGAGGGCTAAACGTCATGTGTGACCAAGCTCTGTGTTTTCTACATCAAAGCGACTAGGTGTGTGAATGACAAAAGAACTTAGGCTAGTGTCGCCCTTGAATTTTGGGTAAAGCTTTTGATGATTACTCCCAATGCATCGTTACGGACAAGGCAAAACCATATGGATTGGGTAAGTGTCTGCTGAGGTGTACTGCAAAGAGGTTGAATGTTTGTTCCCAGAGTCTTGAGCTGAGTGTTGAGAAATGCCTCTGGAGGGTAGTCGTAAGTGGACTTGGCCCAGGACTTGGGTTTACAGGACTCACCCTGTTGTAGATCCTCATCAATGAACCAGTGCTGAGTGGGACGGGATGACACCTGAGGAAAGTGGCAGATGCTAAGCCTCATTGGAAAGAGGCCACAAAGGGAGACTCAAGTAATCTATGAGCCTGTTACAGTGTCCCCTCTCCTTCTGTCATGGTCCATTTGGCAACAGCAGCAGCTTTGAAGAGAGAGTGTTAGAGGCCAAAATTTTGGTGTTTATGGTGTGTTTCGTGGCAGGCAGAAGAGGAGAATTAAGCAGTGGAGAGGTGTAGTGTGGTCAGTCAGGTCATCACCTGGCACATTTCTTGTGTGGTTTGCGGGTGCTTTGTTGTGATGGGTATCATTTTCCTAGCAGCTCGACCCAACTCAGCCAGAATCAGGACAGAGAAGTTTGTCAATGAGTCATGCCATCTTCTTGGCCCTGGTGGCAGCTTTTAAGGCAACGGTTTGAAGGTCTACGTCTTGCTGGTAATGGTTAATTTCAGGATGGGCCTAAGAAGAAACCAAAACATCGCAGACTTGGGATGTTGTCAGGGATGATCATGGTGTGGTACTTGCATGGCATGGTTTGTTGGTACATTGGTAAAGAGGGACTCCATTCCGGCAGGCCTAATGCTGTCGGACACCGAAGAGACAAGAAGGTTGTTGGTGGTAGTGAGCGTGTCATTTCAACAGGGACACTGTGTTTGACGAGTGTCTGTGTCTTATACACCAAAGTGGCTAAGTTTTTAGAGAAGGAAAGAACCAAGGCTGGATTTTTCCTTAAGTTTTGAGTAAATGCTTTGATGATTTCTTGCCTCCCATGCTCCTAGACAAGACAAAAATGTATGTGTTGCCAAAGTGACCTGTGAGATGGACTGCAAAAGGGAGACCTAAGTCAGCTACCAGCCTGTCACTGTCAGCTTTGTTCCTATGATGGTGATAAATCCTGGTGGATTGAGGCTGGTGTTTTCCTTGAGTTTTAGGTAGAGCCTTTGATGATTTCTCTCCCCGTATTCTCCTAAGAAGTTTACACTCAGAAAGCTTTCCTTGAGAGAGTGATGGTGCAATGGGATTGGCTGAGAGACCCTGGTAGCTTTTCCCTGGAGAAGAGAAGAGTGAGAGGAGAACCCATCAAAGGTGATCAATATGCAAAGGGAGGGGTCAAGAGGAAGGGGCCAAACTCTTCTTAGTGGAGCCAAGCTACCGGACAAGGGTCACAGGCACAAACTGGAGCATGAGGAAAACATGATTAAACATGAGGAAAGCCTGATTTACTGTAAGGTGAGAGAGCACTGGAACAGGCTGCCCAGGGAGGCTGTGGAGTCTCCTTCTCTGGAGATACTGAAATACAACCTGGATGTGTTCTGTACAGCTTTATTGATGTGACACTGCAGTAGCAGGGGGCTAGCGTTGATGATCTGCAGAGATGCCTTCCAACCCAATCCTTCTGCGATTCTGCTTTCCGAGGTGACCATAGAGTTGTCCTGGGGAAGAAAGCAATGTTTGTTACCTAGGAGAGGTGGCATCGGAGGTGTGGATAGCGGTGCATTACCATGGGACTGCTTTGTGTGGGCAAGTGAAGGGCTTGTGTCAGGTTCTAGAAGTGTCTCTGTGCTGCTCGGTGTTGCTGTGGCTGTGGACACAAACCATAGGAGGAGATTGCAACATCTTTCCATCCACCCAAATGGCTACTGAAGCCTTGGTGTTGTGCTGGGTGAGGTTGGGGGAACCTCAAAAGAAAAGAAGAGAGGAGTCATCTAAGCTTGAATGCAGGAGAACTTTATTGATGGGGAGAGAAACAGAGGAGGCAGGAGAAGTAAGTGGAAGGGAGCAGGTCTCAGGTACAAGGATGTGCATCGTTAACATGTAATGTGGCTTCCAAGGTGTGGGAGGATGTTGTCAAGGGAGTTGGAGAGGAACCTTAGCAGGTGTAGCAGCCTCCCCTGCCACCGAACCAGCCCAGACCTCTGCCACCATAGCAGCCCAGTCCTCCCAAGCCATAGCCATAGCCGTAGCCAAAGGCCCCGTTGGAGATGGGCACTCCCTGGTAGCTGAGTTCGCTGCCCACAGCAGCCGATGCGGAGGATCCGACGGTGGTGCTCTGGGGAGAGGAGGTGAGGATGGGTCCTGGCAGGGTGACCTGCACGGTGGGAGGCTGGATGACAACGATGGAGTCCTGGCACTTCCTGACGCAGGGCTCGTTGCAGCTGTCGGCCAGCGGGGCAGGTGCGCAGAGGTTGTTGCAGGCCATGGCTGTGGTGTGGAGAGTCCCTGGAAGAAAAGGTGTTAGAGAAGTGTCAGGTCATGTGGGTGCAAGGAACAGAGTGTGAGGAGGGCAAGGGAGTGGGGAGGCGTCGTGGTGGTCTATCCGGAGTGTAGCAGTGGGGAGGCATGCTGGATGGGGAATCTCGGTCAGAGTGTGGTGGAAGGGAGGATTTAGATGGGATAGGAGGAGGAGGCTGAGGGAGTTGAGGCTCACCTTGTTGAGTCTGGAGGAGAAGGTGTGCAGAGAAGGTTGTGAGGGAGAGAGGCCCTGGGACGGCTTTTATGGTGGTGCGACAGGGGCGGGACAGCCTTTGTGCATGAGTGCATTTTTCAGGCAGCAGCTGTGTCCTGGCCCAATGTGGCGACTCATGAGGTGGGGTGTGTTTTCCTTGCCCCACTTCTTCAATGTCATGCTGTCCTCTTGAGGACGTGTCCACTTGGTGGTGGCGGCATCTTTGAAGTGAGAGCATCAGAAGCCCAAGGTTTGGTGATGATGATGCATATCCTGGAAAGCAGGAGATGAAAGCATTGCAGATTTGGAGTTTTGTCAGTGGTGTCATCGCGTGGCACTCATGTGCTGTAGTTCATGGGTGCACTGTGAAGAGGAAACCTAACTTCCTACCAGCCACTGCAGGTGCTGGTAGGCCGTGATCCAAAGAATTGATAGGAAGGTGTCAACATGGATTTGGGAGGAGTAGACATCATGTGAGACCAAGCTCTATGTTTTGTCCATCTAAGCGACTAGGTGTGTGAATGACAAAAGAACTTAGGCTGATGTTGCCCTTGAGTTTTGAGTAAAGCTTTTGATGATTTCTCCCAATGCATCGTTATGGACAAGGCAAAAAGGTATGGATTGGGTAAGTGTCCGGTGAGGTGGACTGCAAAGAGGTTGAATAGTTGGTCCCAGAGTCTTGAGCTGAGTGTTGAGAAATGCCTCTGGAGGGTAATCTTAAGTGGCCTGGGCCCAGGACTTGGGTCTATGGCACTGACACCGTTGTTCATCCTCCTCTGCTAAGCCAGTGCTCTGTGGGATGGAGTGAAGCCTCAGGAAGGTGACAGATGATAAGCCTCATTTGAAAGAGGCCAAAAAGGGAGACTCAAGTAAACTAGGAGCTTGTCAGTGTCCCCTCTCTTTCTGGAATGCTCACAAACCCTGCTGGATCCTGCTGGATATTATGTCTAGGAAGACGGAAAAATCTGGAGGCAATAGGTGAATGGCAAGAGAGCTTCCCAGAAGTCAAATTGTTGTTGACAAGTCTTGAGGCTTTCTGCAGTGGGGCTATAGCACTGAGGTAGAAAGGAAGAGCAAGTGATGTTATCTACATGGTCTTGCACAAAGCATTTGATCCTGTTGCACACAGCACCCTTGTCTGTATGATGGAGGAACTCCTGAAGAAGGATACAGGCTCCTTGTTGAATGGATTGTGAGTTTTCCTGTGGAGAAGGATCTGTGAGTAGTGCTGGATGAGAAACTGACCTTGAGGCAGCAATGTGCCCTTGTGGCCAAGGAGACCAAGAATATCGTGGGGAGCATGAAGAAGAGTGTAGCAAGCAGCTGAGGGGAGATTCTCCTCCCTGTCTACTCTGTCATAGTGAGGGTGCATCTGGTGTCTTGTGTCCCGTTGCGTGCTCCCCAACTCAAGACAGGAAAGGAAGCAGTGGAGAAATTACAGTAGAGTACAAGATGCAGTTTGGATTGGAATTTGTTTCTTGTAAGGTGAGGAAGAGACGTGGGTGTGTTTAATCTGGAGAAGAGAAGGACGAGGGGCTCCTATCAATGCTTACGACTATAGCCAGGGCCTAGGTCAAGAGGATTTTGAGTGTTTCCCTGCGACAGGATAAGGGGCATTAGGTACAAAATTGAAGTTGTAATGTTCTGTGTGAAAATCTTGAAACGTTCTTCTTGCGAGAGTGATGATGCTTTGACGTGAATTGTCTGGCTGGAGATGGAATGGAGTCTTGTTCCGTGGAGACAGTGAAATCCAATGTGGACGCATTTCTGTCCAGCCTGATCAAGGTCACTCTGCTTTAGCAGGAGGTAAGGACTGGGAGATCTCCAGAGATCTTTTCCAACCCAACCCAACCCAAGCCAACCATTCTGTGTTTCTGCAGTTCTGTGATTTTGCTTCTGTAGTAGCCAGACATTAATTGTGCTGAAGAGTGACATGTTTGTTCCCTAGGGAAGGTGACATTGGAGTTGTGGATAGTGGTGCATGATGAGGGGTATGATCTGTCTGGCCAAGCAAAGGGCTTGTGTCATGTTCTGGAAGTGTCCCTGTGCTGTTCTGTGTTGTTCTTGTGTCTGGGGACGTAGAGCCTAGGAGGAGCTTTTAACCTCCTTCAAGCCATCGCAATGGGCATTGTAGCCCTGTCTTTGTGCTGGATGAGGTTGGAAGGAGCCTGTGAGAAGAAGTAAGAGGAGGCTTCTCAAGCTGTAATGCAGAAAAACTTTATTGAGTGGGTGCGGAAATGGAGAAGACAGAAGAATCAAGTGAAAGGAGGTAGTCTGAGGCTTAAGGAGTTGCACCCTCAAGCCATGGTGTGGCTTCCAGGGAGTGGGTGTTTGTTGTCAAGGGTGGTGGAGAGGAGCCTTAGCAGGGGTAGCAGCCTCTCCTGCCACCGAACCAGCCCAGGCCTCTACCACCATAGCAGCCCAGACCTCCCAAGCCATAGCCGTAGCCAAAGGCCCCGTTGGAGATGGGCACTCCCTGGTAGCTGAGTTCACTGCCCACAGCAGCTGATGCGGAGGATCCGACGGTGGAGCTCTGTGGGAAGGAGGTGAGGATGGGTCCTGGCAGGGTGACCTGCACAGTGGGAGGCTGGATGACGACAGTGGAGTCCTGGCACTGCCTGACGCAGGGCTCGTTGCAGCTGTTGGCCAGCGGGTCGGGTGCGCAGGGGCGGCAGAGGTCGTTGCAGGCCATGGGTGTGATGTGGAGGGCCCCTGGAACAGAGTGTGTTAGAGAAGTGTCAGGTCATGTGTGTGCAAGGAGCAGAGTGTGAGGAGGGCAAAGGAGGGTGGAGGTGTCGAGGTAGTCTATCTGGAGTGTGTCAGTAGGGAGGCATATGGGATGGGGAAGCTCGGGTAGAGCATAGTGGAAGAGAGGGTTTAGATGGGAGAGGAGGAGGAGGCTGAGGGAGTTGAGGCTCACCTTGTTGATTATGGAGGAGAAGGTGTGCAGAGAAGGTTGTGAGGGAGAGAGGCCCTGGACCGGCTTTTATGGTGGTGCACGAGGGGCGGGACAGCCTTTCTGCGTGAGTGCATTTTTCAGGCAGCAGCTTTGTCCTGGCCCAGTGTGGCGACTCATGAGGTGGGGTGTGTTTTCCTTGCCCCACTTCTTCAATGTCATGTTGTCCTCTTGAGGACGTGTCCATTTGGTGGTGGCGGCATCTTTGAAGTGACACCATCAGAGGCCAAAGCTTGGTGATGATTGCACAGGTCTTGGAAAGCAGGAGATGAAAGCATTGCAGATTTGGGGTTTTGTCAGCGGTGTCATCGCGTGACACTCATGTGCTGTGGTTTTTGGGTGCTCTGTGAAGAGGAAACCAAAGTTCCTCCCAGCCACAGTAGGTCCTGGTAGACCCTGATCCAAAAAGTTGATGGGAAAGTGTCAACATGGATTTGGGAGGGGTAGACATCATGTGTGACCAAGCTCCATGTTTTGTACATCAAAGCGACTAGGTGTGTGAATGACAAAAGAACTTAGACTGCAAAGAGGTTGAATGTTTGAGCCCAGAGTTTTCAGATGAGTGTTGATAAATTGCTCTGGAGGGTGGTCTCAAGTCATGTAGCCCAGGACTTGGGTCTACGGGACCGACACTGTTGTAGATACTCGTCAATAAGGCAGTGCTCAGTGGGACGGGGCGAAGCCTCAGGAAGGTGACAGATGATAATCGTCATTTGAAAGAGGTCAAAAAGGGAGTCTGAAGTAAACTAGGAGCCTGTCAGTGTCCCCTCTCTTCCTGGTGTGATCGATTTGGCACCGGCAGCAGCTTTGAAGTGAGACTGGTAGATGCCAAATGCTTGGTGTTAATGGCATGTTTTTGGCAGGCAGAAGAGGAGACCATTGGAAGCATTGAAGAGGTGCTGTGTTGTCAGTCAGGTCATCACGTGGCACATTTCTTGTGTGGTCTGTGCTTGTGTTGTGATGATGGGAGTCCTTTTCCAAGCAGCTCAGGCCAGCTCAGTCAGAATCAGGACAGGGGAGATCATCAACGAGTTATGCTACCTTCTTGGCTCTGCTGGCAGCTTTTAAGGCAATGGTTTCAAGGTCAAAGTGTTCATGTTGATGGTTAATATCAGGGTGGGATAAAGAAGGAAAAGAAAACATCGGAGACTTGGTATGTTGTCAGTGAGGTCATGGTGTGGCACTTGCATGGTGTGGTTAAGTGTTACACTGGGAGGGAGGCCCCCAGTGCTGGCAGGCCTAGTACCGTCAGACACAGAAGAGACAAGAAGGTTGTGCTGAGCATGTCGTTTCAAAGGGTACATGGTGTTTGACAAGCATCTGTGTCTTCTGCACCTGAGTGGCTAGGTCTGTAGAGAAGTAAAGAACCAAGGCTGGTGTTTTCCTTGAGTTTGGAGTAAATCCTTTGACTATTTCTCACCTAACATGCTCCTAGACAAGACAAAAATATGTGTTGCCTAAGTGACATGTTAGATGGACTGCAATGGGAGACGTAAGTCAGCTACCAGCCATTCGGTGTGAGCTTTGTTCCTAGCAAGGTGACAGATCCTGGTGGATGAAAGCTGGTGTTTGCCTTTAATTTTAGGTAGAGCCTTTGATGATTTCTCTCCCCACATTCCTTTCAGAAGTTTACTCTCAAAAAGTTTTCCTTGTGAGAGTGATGGTGCACTGGAACTGGCTGAGAGACCCTGGTAGCTTTTCCCTGGAGAAGAGAAGAGTGAGATGAGAACTCATCAAAGGTGATCAATATGCAAAGGGAGGGGTCAAGAGGAAGGGGCCAGACTCTTCTTAGCGGAGCCGAGGTACCGGACAAGGGCCACAGACAAAAATAGGAGCACGGGAAGTTCCACCTGAACATGAGGAAAGCCGGATTTACTGGAAGGTAAACATTGGAGGTGTGGATAATGGTGCATTTCCATGGGACTGCTTTGTGTGGGCAAGTGAAGGTCTTGTGTCATGTTTTAGAAGTGTCTCTGTGCTGCTCTGTGTTGTTGTGGCTGTGGACACAAACCATAGGAGGAGATTGAAACATCTTTCCAAACACCCCAATGGCCACAGTAGTCTTGGTGTTGTGCCGGGTGAAGTTGGGGGAACCTGAAAAGAAAGGAAGAGAGGAGTCATCTCAAACTTGAACGCAGGAGAACTTTATTGATGGAGAGAGAACCTGAGAAGGCAGGAGAAGTAAGTGGAAGGGAGCAGGTGTCAGATGCAAGGATGTGCATCTTAAACATGTGATGTGGCTTCCCGGGTGTGGGTGGATGTTGTCAAGGGTGGTGGAGAGGACCCTTAGCAGGGGTAGCAGCCTCTTCTGCCACCATAGCAGCCCAGACCTCCCAAGCCATAGCCGTAGCCGTAGCCAAAGGCCCCATTGGAGACGGGCACGCCCTGGTAGCTGAGTTCGCTGCCCACAGCAGCGAACTGAGGGAGAAGGGAAGAGCAAATGATGTTATCTACATGGTCTTGCACAAAGCATTTGATCCTGTTGCACACAGCATCCTTGTCTGTATGATGGAGGAACTCCTGAAGAAGGATACAGGCCCCTTGTTGCATGGATTGTGAGTTTTCCTGTGGAGAAGAATCTGTGCATAGTGGTGGATGAAAAAGTGACCATGAGGCAGCAATGTGCCCTTGTGGCCAAGGAGACCAAGAGTATCCTTGGGAGCATGAAGAAGAGTGTAGCAAGTAGCTGAGGGGAGATTCTCCTCCCTTTCTACTCTGTCATAGTCAGGCTGCATCTGGAGTTTTGTGTCCCGTTGCATGCTCCCCAACTCAAGACAGGAAAGGAAGCAGTGGAGAAATTACAGTAGAGTACAAGATGCTGTTTGGATTGGAATTTGTTTCTCGTAAGGAGAGGCAGAGACGTGGGTGTGTTTAATCTGGAGAAGAGAAGGACTTGGGGCTCCTATAAATGCTTACGACTATCGCCAGGACCTAGGCCAACAGGGTAGGCCTGTATTATTTTCAGTGTTTCCCTACGACAGTCATCAGGTACAAAATGGAACTTGCAATGTTCGACGAGAACATCTTGAAATGCTCTTGTTGTTGGAGTGACGGTGCACTGGAATTGTCTGGCCAGAGAGGGAGTGGAGTCTTGTTCCGTGGAGACAGGGAAATCCAATCTGGACGCCTTCCTGTCCAGCCTGATGGAGGTGACCCTGCTTTATCAGGACGTTTGGACTGGGAGATATCCAGAGATCTCTTCCAACCAAGCCCAACCCAACCCAAGCATGCTGTGATTGTGCAGTTCTGTGATTTTGCTTCTGTGATAACCAGAGATTTGTTGTGGGGAAGAATCAAGTGTTTGTTCCCTAGGGGAGGTGATATTGGAGGTGTGGATAGTGGTGCACGAGCAGGGGCATGATTTTCCTGGGTAAGCAAAGGGCTTGTGTCATGTTCTGGAAGTCTCCCTGTGCTGCTCTGTGTTGTTCTTGTGTCTGGGGATGTAGAGCCTAGGAGGAGCTTTTAACCTCCTTCAAACCACCGCAACAGGCATTGTAGCCCTGTCTTTGTGCTGGATGAGGTTGGAAGGAGCCTGTGAGAAGAAGTAAGAGGAGGCTTCTCAAGCTGTAATGCAGAAAAACTTTATTGAGTGGGTGCAGAAATGGAGAAGGCAGAGGCATCAAGTGAAAGGAGGTAGTCTGAGGCGTAAGGAGTTGCACCCTCAAGCCGTGGTATGGCTTCCAGGGAGTGGGTGTTTGTTTTCAAGGGTGGTGGAGAGGATCCTTAGCAGGGGTAGCAGCCTCTCCTGCCACCGAACCAGCCCAGGCCTCTACCACCATAGCAGCCCAGACCTCCCAAGCCATAGCCGTAGCCGTAGCCAAAGGCCCCGTTGGAGATGGGCACTCCCTGGTAGCTGAGTTCGCTGCCCACAGCAGCCGATGCGGAGGATCCGACGGTGGAGCTCTGTGGGAAGGAGGTGAGGATGGGTCCTGGCAGGGTGACCTGCACAGTGGGAGGCTGGATGACAACGATGGAGTCCTGGCACTTCCTGACGCAGGGCTCGTTGCAGCTGTCGGCCAGTGGGGCAGGTGCACAGACGTTGTTGCAGGCCATGGGTGTGGTGTGGAGGGTCCCTGGAAGAAAAGGTGTTAGAGAAGCGTCAGGTCATGTGGGTGCAAGGAAAGGAGTGTGAGGAGGGCAAGAGAGTGGGTAGGCGTCGAGGTGGTCTATCGGGAGTGTGTCAGTAGGGAGGCAGGCGTGATGGGGAAGGTGGGTCAGAGCGTGTTGGAAGAGAGGTTTTAGATGGGAGAGGAGAAGGAGGCTGAGAGAATAGAGGCTTACCTACCTGAGCACGGAGGAGAAGGTGTGCAGAGAAGGTTGTGAGGGAGAGAGGCCCTGGGCTGGCTTTTATGGTGGTGCGATAGGGGTGGGACATGCTTTGTGCATGAGTGCATTTTTCAGGCAGCAGCTGTGTCCTGGCCCAGTGTGGCGACTCATGAGGTGGGGTTTGTTTTCCTTGCCCCACTTCTTCAATGTCATGTTGTCCTCTTGAGGACGTGTCCACTTGGTGGTGGTGGCATCTTTGAAGTGATAGCATCAGAGGCCAAAGGCTTAGTGATGATGGTACGTGTCCTGGAAAGTAGGAGATGAAAACATTGCAGATTTGGAGTTTTGTCAGCAGTGTCATCGCGTGGCACTCATGTGCTGTAGTTTGTGGGTGCACTGTGAAGTCCTAACCACAATTGCTCACAGCCACAGCAGGTGCTGGTAGACCCTGATCGCAAAAGTTGATGGGAAGGTGTCAACATGGATTTGGGAGGAGTAGATATCATGTGCGACCAAGCTCTATGTTTAGTCCATCAAAGCGACTAGGTGTGTTAATGACAAAAGAAGTTAGGCTGGTGATGCCCTTGAGGTTTTAGTAAAACTTTTGATGACTTCTCCCAATGCATTATTGAGGGGAAGACATAAGGTTATGAATTGAATAAGTGTCCAGTGAGGTGGACTGCAAGGAGGTTGAATGGTTGGTTCCAGAGTCTTGAGATGAGTGTTGAGAAATGCCTCTGGAGGGTAGTCACAAGTGATGTAGCCTTGGAGTTGGGTCTACAGCTGGGTGACAGATGATAAGCCTCATTTGAAAGAGGCCAAAAGAGGAGACTCAAGTAAACTAGGAGCTTGTCAGTGTCCCCTCTCTTTCTGGAATGCTCACAAACCCTGCTGGATCCTGCTGGATATTATGTCTAGGAAGATGGAAATATCTGGAGGCAATAGGTGAAAGGAAAGAGAGCTTCCCAGAAGTCAAATTGTTGTTGACAAGTCTTGAGGCTTTCTGCAGTGGGGCTACAGCACTGGGGGAGAAGGGACGAGCAAGTGATGCTATCTACATGGCCTTGCACAAAGAATTTGATGCTGTTGCACGCAGCATCCTTGTCTATATGATGGAGGAACTCTTAAAGAAGGATACAGGCCCCTTGTTGCATGGATTGTGAGTTTTCCTGTGGAGAAGGATCTGTGAGTAGTGCTGGATGAGAAAGTGACCTTGAGGCAGCAATGTGCCCTTGTGGCCAAGGAGACCAAGAATATCGTGGGGAGCATGAAGAAGAGTGTAGCAAGCAGCTGAGGGGAGATTCTCCTCCCTGTCTACTCTGTCATAGTCAGGCTGCATCTGGTGTCTTGTGTCCCGTTGCGTGCTCCCCAACTCAAGACTGGAAAGGCAACAGTGGGGAAATCACCGTAGAGTACAAGATGCTGTTTGGATTGGAATTTGTTTCTCGTAATGAGAGGCAGAGACGTGGGTATGTTTATGGTGGAGAAGAGAAGAGCAAGGGACTCCTATCAATGCTTATGACTATAGCCAGGGCCTAGGCCAACAGGATGGGCCCAGGTCATTTTGAGTGTTTCCCTACGACAGGACAAGTGGCATCAGGTACAAAGCGGAACTTGTGATGTTCCATGTGAACTTCTGGAAATGCTCGTCTTGTGAGGGTGTGCTGCTTGGACTGGAATTGTCTGGCCAGAGAGGGAATAGAGTCTTTTTCCCTGGAGATAGTGAAATCCAATGTGGACACCTTCCCGTCCAGCCTGATGGAGGTGACCCTGCTTTAGCAGGCGGTTTGGACTGGGAGATCTCCAGAGATCTCTTCCAACCCAACCCAACCCAACTCAACCCAAGCATTCTGTGATTGTGCAGTTCTGTGATTTTGCTTCTGTGGTAGCCAGAGATTTGTTGTGGGGAAGAATAAAGTGTTTGTTAGCTAGGGAAGCTGGCATCAGAGGTCTGGATAGTGGTGCATTAGCGGGGGCATGATTTGCCAGATTAAGAACTGTCATATTGTGGAAGTGTCCCTGTGCTGCTCTGTGTTGTTCTTGTGTGTGGGGACATAAAGCCTAGGAGGAGGCTGTAATTTCTTTGTAGCCAAGCAATGGCCACTGTAAGGCTGTCATTGTGCTGGGTGGTGTTGGAAGGATCTTGGGAGAAGAAGTAAGAGGAGTCTTGTCAGGTTGGGATGCAGGTAAACTTTATTGGGTATATTTGTCAAAGGTGGTGGAGAGGAGCCTTAGCAGGGGTAGCAGCCTCTCCTGCCACCGAACCAGCCCAGACCTCTGCCACCATAGCAGCCCAGACCTCCCAAGCCATAGCCGTAGCCAAAGGCCCCGTTGGAGACGGGCACTCCCTGGTAGCTGAGTTCGCTGCCCACGGCAGCCGATGCGGAGGATCCAACGGTGGAGCTCTGAGGGAAGGAGGTGAGGATGGGTCCTGGCAGGGTGACCTGCACGGTGGGAGGCTGGATGACGACGGTGGAGGCCTCGCACTGCCTGACGCAGGGCTCGTTGCAGCTGTTGGCCAGCGGGGCGGGTGCGCAGGGGCGGCAGAGGTCGTTGCAGGCCATGGGTGTGGTGTGGAGGGTCCCTGGAAGAAAAGGTGTTAGAGGTGGTGTGGGTGCAAGGAGCGGAGTGTGAGGAGGGCAAGGGAGTGGGGAGGCCTTAGCTGAGACTATCTGGAGTGTGACTGTGGGGAGACATGTGGGCTGAAGAATCTGGGGCAGAGCATGGTGGAGGAGAGGGTTTGGATAGGAGAGAAGGAGGAGGCTGAGGGAGTTGAGGCTCACCTTGTTGAGTATGGAGGAGAAGGTGTGCAGAGAAGGTTGTGAGGGAGAGAGGCCCTGGGACGGCTTTTATGGTGGTGCGACAGGGGCGGGACAACCTTTGTGCATGAGTGCATTTTTCAGGCAGCAGCTGTGTCCTGGCCAAGCGTGGTGACTCATGAGGTGGGGTGTGTTTTCCTTGCCCCACTTCTTCAATGTCATGTCCTTCTCTTGAGGATGTGTCCACTTGGTGGTGGCGGCATCTTTGAAGTGAGAGTATCAGAGGCCAAAGGCTTGGTGATGATGGCACGTGTCCTGGAAAGCAGGAGATGAAAGCATTGCAGATTTGGAGTTTTGTCAGCGGTGTCATCGCGTGGCACTCATGCACTGTAGTTCACGGGTACACTGTGAAGAGGAAACTAAACTTCCTCCCAGCCACAACCGCAGGTGCTGCAGCCTGGTCAACGTGGCAGATGTCAACGTGGATTTGGGAGGGCTAAACGTCATGTGTGACCAAGCTCTGTGTTTTCTACATCTAAGCGACTAGGTGTGTGAATGACAAAAGAACTTATGCTAGTGTTGCCCTTGAATTTTGAGTAAAGCTTTTGATGATTACTCCCAATGCATCGTTACGGACAAGGCAAAAACATATGGATTGGGTAAGTGTCTGCCGAGGTGTACTACAAAGAGGTTGAATGTTTGTTCCCAGAGTCTTGAGATGAGTGTTGAGAAATGCCTCTGGAGGGTAGTCGTAAGTGGACTTGGCCCAGGACTTGGGTTTACAGGACTCACCCTGTTGTAGATCCTCGTCAATGAACCAGTGCTGAGTGGGACGGGATGACACCTGAGTAAAGTGGCAGATGCTAAGCCTCATTGGAAAGAGGCCACAAAGGGAGACTCAAGTAATCTCGGAGCCTGTTACAGTGTCCCCTCTCCTTCTGTCATGGTCCATTTGGCAACAGCAGCAGCTTTGAAGAGAGAGTGTTAGAGGCCAAAATTTTGGTGTTTATGGTGTGTTTCGTGGCAGGCAGAAGAGGAGAATTAAGCAGTGAAGAGGTGTAGTGTGGTCAGTCAGGTCATCACCTGGCACATTTCTTGTGTGGTTTGCAGGTGCTTTGTTGTGATGGGTATCATTTTCCTAGCAGCTCGACCCAACTCAGCCAGAATCAGGACAGAGAAGTTTGTCAATGAGTCATGCCATCTTCTTGGCCCTGGTGGCAGCTTTTAAGGCAACGGTTTGAAGGTCTACGTCTTGCTGGTAATGGTTAATTTCAGGATGGACCTAAGAAGAAACCAAAACATCGCAGACTTGGGATGTTGTCAGGGATGATCATGGTGTGGTACTTGCATGGCATGGTTTGGTGGTACATTGCTAAAGAGGGACTCCATTCCGGCAGGCCTAATGCTGTCGGACACCGAAGAGACAAGAAGGTTGTTGGTGGTAGTGAGCGTGTCATTTCAACAGGGACATTGTGTTTGACAAGTGTCTATGTCTTATACACCAAAGTGGCTAAGTTTTTAGAGAAGGAAAGAACCAAGGCTGGATTTTTCCTTAAGTTTTGAGTAAATGCTTTGATGATTTCTTGCCTCCCATGCTCCTAGACAAGACAAAAATGTATGTGTTGCCAAAGTGACCTGTGAGATGGACTGCAAATGGGAGACCTAAGTCAGCTACCAGCCTGTCACTGTCAGCTTTGTTCCTATCATGGTGATAAATCCTGGTGGATCGAAGCTGGTGTTTGCCTTGAGTTTTAGGTAGAGCCTTTGATGATTTCTCTCCCCGTATTCTCCTAAGAAGTTTACTCTCAGAAAGCTTTCCTTGCGAAAGTGATGGTGCAATGGTATTGGCTGAGAGACCCTGGTAGCTTTTCCCTGGAGAAGAGAAGAGTGAGATGAGAACCCATCAAAGGTGATCAATATGCAAAGGGAGGGGTCAAGAGGAAGGGACCAGACTCTTCTTAGTGGAGCCTACCTACCGGACAAGGGCCACAGGCACAAAGTGGAGCACGGGAAGTTCCACCTGAACATGAGGAAAGCCTGATTTACTGTAAGGTGAGAGAGCACTGGAAGAGGCTGCCCAGGGAGGCTGTGGAGTCTCCTTCCCTGGAGATACTGAAATACAACCTGGATGTGTTCTGTACAGCTTTATTGATGTGACACTGCAGTAGCAGGGGGCTAGCGTTGATGATCTGCAGAGATCCCTTCCAACCCAATCCTTCTGCGATTCTGCTTTCCGTGGTGACCATAGAGTTGTCCTGGGGAAGAAAGCAATGTTTGTTACCTAGGAGAGGTGGCATCGGAGGTGTGGATAGTGGTGCATTACCATGGGACTGCTTTGTGTGGGCAAGTGAAGGGCTTGTGTCAGGTTCTAGAAGTGTCTCTGTGCTGCTCTGTGTTGTTGTGGCTGTGGACACAAACCATAGGAGGAGATTGCAACATCTTTCCATCCACCCCAATGGCTACTGAAGCCTTGGTTTTGTGCCGGGTGAGGTTGGGGGAACCTCAAAAGAAAAGAAGAGAGGAGTCATGTCAAGCTTGAATGCAGGAGAACTTTATTGATGGGGAGAGGAACTGAGGAGGCAGGAGAAGTAAGTGGAAGGGAGCAGGTGTCAGGTACAAGGATGTGCATCTTCAACACGTGATGTGGCTTCCAAGGTGTGGGTGGATGTTGTCAAGGGTGTAGGAGAGGAACCTTAGCAGGTGTAGCAGCCTCCCCTGCCACCGAACCAGCCCAGACCTCTGCCACCATAGCAGCCCAGTCCTCCCAAGCCATAGCCATAGCCGTAGCCAAAGGCCCCGTTGGAGATGGGCACTCCCTGGTAGCTGAGTTCGCTGCCCACAGCAGCCGATGCAGAGGATCCGACGGTGGTGCTCTGGGGAGAGGAGGTGAGGATGGGTCCTGGCAGGGTGACCTGCACGGTGGGAGGCTGGATGACAACGATGGAGTCCTGGCACTTCCTGACACAGGGCTCGTTGCAGCTGTCGGCCAGCGGGGCGGGTGCGCAGAGGTTGTTGCAGGCCATGGGTGTGGTGTGGAGAGTCCCTGGAAGAAAAGGTGTTAGAGAAGTGTCAGGTCATGTGGGTGCAAGGAACAGAGTGTGAGGAGGGCAAGGGAGTGGAGAGGTGTTGGGGTGGTCTATCCGGAGTGTAGCAGTGGGGAGGCATGCGGGATGGGGAATCTCGGTCAGAGTGTGGTGGAAGAGAGGATTTAGATGGGATAGGAGGAGGAGGCTGAGGGAGTTGAGGCTCACCTTGTTGAGTCTGGAGGAGAAGGTGTGCAGAGAAGGTTGTGAGGGAGAGAGGCCCTGGGCTGGCTTTTATGGTGGTGCGAGAGGGGCGGGACAGCCTTTGTGCATGAGTGCATTTTTCAGGCAGCAGCTGTGTCCTGGCCCAATGTGGCGACTCATGAGGTGGGGTGTGTTTTCCTTGCCCCACTTCTTCAATGTCATGTTGTCCTCTTGAGGACGTGTCCACTTGGTGGTGGCGGCATCTTTGAAGTGAGAGCATCAGAAGCCCAAGGTTTGGTGATGATCACGCATATCCTGGAAAGCAGGAGATGAAAGCATTGCAGATTTGGAGTTTTGTCAGTGGTGTCATCGCGTGACACTCATGTGCTGTAGTTCATGGGTGCACTGTGAAGAGGAAACCAAACTTCCTACCAACCACTGCAGGTGCTGGTAGACCGTGATCCAAAGAATTGATAGGAAGGTGTCAACATGGATTTGGGAGGAGTAGACATCATGTGAGACCAAGCTCTGTGTTTTGTCCATCTAAGCGACTAGGTGTGTGAATGACAAAAGAACTTAGGCTGATGTTGCCCTTGAGTTTTGAGTAAAGCTTTTGATGATTTCTCCCAATGCTTCGTTACGGACAAGGCAAAAATGTATGGATTGGGTAAGTGTCCGGTGAGGTGTGGCGAATCATGAGGTGCAGTGTGTTTTCCTTGCCCCACTTCTTCAATGTCATGTTGTCCTCTTGAGGATGTGTCCACTTGGTGGTGGCGGCATCTTTGAAGTGAGAGCATCAGAGGCCAAAGGTTTGGTGATGACGACCCCCATCCTTGAAAGCCACAGAAGAAGACATTGCAGATTTGGAGTTTTGTCAGTGGTGTCATCGTGTGGCACTCATGTGCTGTAGTTTGTGGGTACACTGTCAAGCAGAAACCAAACTTCCTGCCAACCACAGCAGGTGCTGGTCGACCCTGATCATAAAAGTTGATGGGAAGGTTTCAACATGTATTTGGGAGGGGTAGACATCATGTGTGACCAAGCTCTATGTTTTGTCCATCAAATTGACTAGGTGTGTGAATGACAAAAGAAATTAGGCCGGTGTTGCCCTTGAGTTTCTAGTAAAGCTTTTGATGATTTCTCCCAATGCATCGTTATGGACAATTTAAAAATGTAGGGTTTGGTTAAGTGTCCAGTGAGGTGGACTGCAAAGAGGTTGAATGGTTGGTCCCAGAGTCTTGAGATGAGTGTTGAGAAATGCCTCTGGAGGGTAGTCTCAAGTGATGTAGCCCAGGACTTGGGTCTATGGGACCGACGCTGTTGTACATCCTCCTCAATGAGCCAGTGCTGAGTGTGACAGAGTGAAGCCTCAGGAAGGTGACAGATGATAAGCCTCGCTTGAAAGAGGCTAATAAGGGAGGCTCAAGTAAACTAGGAGCCTGTCAGTGTCCCCTCTCTTTCTGGCACTGTCACAAATGCTGTTGGATCCTGGTGGATATTATGTCTAGGAAGATGGAAAAATCTGGAGGCAATAGGCGAATGGCAAGAGAGCTTCCCAGAAGTCAAATTGTTGTTGACAAGTCTTGAGGCTTTCTGCAGTGGCGCTATAGCACTGAGGTAGAAGGGAAGAGCAAGTGATGTTATCTACATGGTCTTGCACAAAGCATTTGATCCTGTTGCACACAGCATCCTTGCCTGTATGATGGAGGAACTCCTAAAGAAGGAAACAGGCTCCTTGTTGCATTGATTGTGAGTTTTCCTGTGGAGAAGGATCTGTGCATATTGGTGGTTGAAAAAGTGACCCTGAGGCAGCAACGTGCCCTTGTGGCAATGGAGACCAAGAATATCGTGGGGAGCATGAAGAAGAGTGTATCAAGCAGCTGAGGGGAGATTCTCCTCCCTGTCTACTCTGTAATAGTGAGGCTGCATCTGGTGTCTTGTGTCCAGTTGCGTGCTCCCCAACTCAAGACAGGAAAGGAAGCAGTGGAGAAATTACAGTAGAGTACAAGATGCAGTTTGGATTGGAATTTGTTTCTTGTAAGGAGAGGCAGAGACGTGGGTGTGTTTAATCTGGAGAAGAGAAGGACGAGGGGCTCCTATCAATGCTTACGACTATAGCCAGGGCCTAGGTCAAGAGGATTTTGAGTGTTTCCCTGCGACAGGACAAGGGGCATCAGGTACAAAATTGAAGTTGCAATGTTCTATGTGAAAATCTTGAAATGTTCTTCTTGCGAGAGTGATGATGCTTTGACGTGAATTGTCTGGCTGGAGATGGAATGGAGTCTTGTTCCGTGGAGACAGTGAAATCCAATGTGGACGCATTTCTGTCCAGCCTGATCAAGGTCACTCTGCTTTAGCAGGAGGTAAGGACTGGGAGATCTCCAGAGATCTTTTCCAACCCAACCCAACCCAAGCCAAGCCAACCATTCTGTGTTTCTGCAGTTCTGTGATTTTGCTTCTGTAGTAGCCAGACATTAATTGTGCTGAAGAGTGACATGTTTGTTCCCTAGGGAAGGTGACATTGGAGTTGTGGATAGTGGTGCATGATCAGGGGCATGATTTTCCTGGGTAAGCAAAGGGCTTGTGTCATGTTATGGCAGTGTCCCTGTGCTGTTCTGTGTTGTTCTTGTGTCTGGGGACGTAGAGCCTAGGAGGAGCTTTTAACCTCCTTCAAGCCATCACAATGGGCATTGTAGCCCTGTCTTTGTGCTGGATGAGGTTGGAAGGAGCCTGGGAGAAGAAGTAAGAGGAGACTTCTCAAGCTGTAATGCAGAAAAACTTTATTGAGTGGGTGCAGAAATGGAGAAGGCAGAGGCATCAAGTGAAAGGAGGTAGTCTGAGGCGTAAGGAGTTGCACCCTCAAGCCGTGGTATGGCTTCCAGGGAGTGGGTGTTTATTTTCAAGGGTGGTGGAGAGGAGCCTTAGCAGGGGTAGCAGCCTCTCCTGCCACCGAACCAGCCCAGGCCTCTACCACCATAGCAACCCAGACCTCCCAAGCCATAGCCATAGCCATAGCCGAAGGCCCCATTGGAGATGGGCACTCCCTGGTAGCTGAGTTCACTGCCCACAGCAGCCGATGCAGAGGATCCGACGGTGGAGCTCTGTGGGAAGGAGGTGAGGATGGGTCCTGGCAGGGTGACCTGCACGGTGGGAGGCTGGATGACAACGATGGAGTCCTGGCACTGCCTGACGCATGGCTCGTTGCAGCTGTCGGCCAGCGGGGAGGGTGCGCAGAAGTTGTTGCAGGCCATGGCTGTGGTGTGGAGGGTCCCTAGAAGAAAAGTTGTTAGAGAAGCGTCAGGTGTTGTGGGTGCAAGGAGCGGAGTGAGATGAGGGCAAGAGAGTGGGGAGGTGTCGGGGTGGTCTATTGGGAGTGTGTCAGTAGGGAGCCATATGGGATGGGGCAGCTAGGGCAGAGCGTTGTGGAAGAGAGGGTTTAGATGGGAGAGGCGGAGGAGGCTGAGGGAGTTAAGGCTCACCTTGTTGAGTCTGGAGGAGAAGGTGTGCAGAGAAGGTTGTGAGGGAGAGAGGCCCTGGGCCGGCTTTTATGGTGGTGCACGAGGGGCGGGACATGCTTTGTGCATGAGTGCATTTTTCAGGCAGCAGCTGTGTCCTGGCCCAGTGTGGCGAGTCATGAGGTGGGGTGTGTTTTCCTTGCCCCACTTCTTCAATGTCATGTTGTCCTCTTGAGGACGTGTCCACTTGGTGGTGGCGGCATCTTTGAAGTGAGAGCATCAGAAGCCCAAGGTTTGGTGATGATCACGCATATCCTGGAAAGCAGGAGATGAAAGCATTGCAGATTTGGAGTTTTGTCAGTGGTGTCATCGCGTGGCACTCATGTGCTGTAGTTCATGGGTGCACTGTGAAGAGGAAACCAAACTTCCTCCCAGCCACTGCAGGTGCTGGTAGACCGTGATCCAAAGAATTGATAGGAAGGTGTCAACATGGATTTGGGAGGAGTAGACATCATGTGAGACCAAGCTCTGTGTTTTGTCCATCTAAGCGACTAGGTGTGTGAATGACAAAAGAACTTAGGCTGATGTTGCCCTTGAGTTTTGAGTAGAGCTTTTGATGATTTCTCCCAATGCATCGTTATGGACAATGCAAAAATGTATGGATTGGGTAAGTGTCCGGTGAGGTGGACTGCAAAGAGGTTGAATGTTTGTTCCCAGAGTCTTGAGCTGAGTGTTGAGAAATGCTTCTGGAGGGTAGTCTTAAGTGGCCTGGGCCCAGGACTTGGGTCTATGGCACTGACACCGTTGTTCATCCTCGTCTGCTAAGCCAGTGCTCTGTGGGATGGAGTGAAGCCTCAGGAAGGTGACAGAGGATAAGCTTCATTTGAAAGAGGCCAAAAAGGGAGACTCAAGTAAACTAGGAGCTTGTCAGTGTTCCCTCTCTTTCTGGAATACTCACAAACCCTGGTGGATCCTGCTGGATATTATGTCTAGGAAGACGGAAAAATCTGGAGGCAATAGGTGAATAGCAAGAGAGCTTCCCAGAAGTCAAATTGTTGTTGACAAGTCTTGAGGCTTTCTGCAGTGGCGCTATAGCACTGAGGTAGAAGGGAAGAGCAAGTGATGTTATCTACATGGTCTTGCACAAAGCATTTGATCCTGTTGCACACAACATCCTTGTCTGTATGATGGAGGAACTCTTAAAGAAGGATACAGGCTCCTTGTTGCATGGATTGTGAGTTTTCCTGTGGAGAAGAATCTGTGCATATTGGTGGTTGAAAAAGTGACCATGAGGCAGCAATGTGCCCTTGTGGCAATGGATACCCAGAATATCATGGGGAGCATGAAGAAGAGTGTATCAAGCAGCTGAGGGGAGATTCTCCTCCCTGTCTACTCTGTCATAGTGAGGCTGCATCTGGTGTCTTGTGTCCCGTTGCGTGCTCCCCTACTCAAGACTGGGAAGGCAACAGTGGGGAAATCACCGTAGAGTACAAGATGCTGTTTGGATTGGAATTTGTTTCTCGTAAGGAGAGGCAGAGACGTGGGTATGTTTATGGTGGAGAAGAGAAGAGCAAGGGACTCCTATCAATGCTTATGACTATAGCCAGGGCCTAGGCCAGCAGGGTGGGCCTGTATCATTTTGAGTGTTTCCCTACGACAGGACAAGTGGCATCAGGTACAAAGCGGAACTTGTGATGTTCCACGTGAACTTCTGGAAATGCTCGTCTTGTGAGGGTGTGCTGCTTGGACTGGAATTGTCTGGCCAGAGAGGGAATAGAGTCTTTTTCCCTGGAGATAGTGAAATCCAATGTGGACACCTTCCTGTCCAGCCTGATGGAGGTGACCCTGCTTTAGCAGGAGGTTTGGACTGGGAGATCTCCAGAGATCTCTTCCAACCCAACCCAACCCAACCCAAGCATTCTGTGATTGTGCAGTTCTGTGATTTTGCTTCTGTGGTAGCCAGAGATTTGTTGTGGGGAAGAATAAAGTGTTTGTTAGCTAGGGAAGCTGGCATCAGAGGTCTGGATAGTGGTGCATTAGCAGGGGCATGATTTGCCAGATTAAGAACTGTCATATTGTGGAAGTGTCCCTGTGCTGCTCTGTGTTGTTCTTGTGTGTGGGGACATAAAGCCTAGGAGGAGGTTGTAATTTCTTTGTAGCGAAGCAATGGCCACTGTAAGGCTGTCTTTGTGCTGGGTGGTGTTGGAAGGATCTTGGGAGAAGAAGTAAGAGGAGTCTTGTCAGGTTGGGATGCAGGTAAACTTTATTGGGTATATTTGTCAAAGGTGGTGGAGAGGAGCCTTAGCAGGGGTAGCAGCCTCTCCTGCCACCGAACCAGCCCAGACCTCTGCCACCATAGCAGCCCAGACCTCCCAAGCCATAGCCGTAGCCAAAGGCCCCGTTGGAGATGGGCACTCCCTGGTAGCTGAGTTCGCTGCCCATGGCAGCCGATGCAGAGGATCCAACGGTGGAGCTCTGAGGGAAGGAGGTGAGGATGGGTCCTGGCAGGGTGACCTGCACGGTGGGAGGCTGGATGACGACGGTGGAGGCCTCGCACTGCCTGACGCAGGGCTCGTTGCAGCTGTTGGCCAGCGGGGCGGGTGCGCAGGGGCGGCAGAGGTCGTTGCAGGCCATGGGTGTTGGTGTGGAGGGTCCCTGGAAGAAAAGGTGTTAGAGGTGGTGTGGGTGCAAGGAGCGGAGTGTGAGGAGGGCAAGGGAGTGGGGAGGCCTTAGCTGAGACTATCTGGAGTGTGACCGTGGGGAGACATGTGGGCTGGGGAATCTGGGTCAGAGCGTGGTGGAGGAGAGGGTTTGGATAGGAGAGAAGGAGGAGGCTGAGGGAGTTGAGGCTCACCTTGTTGAGTCTGGAGGAGAAGGTGTGCAGAGAAGGTTGTGAGGGAGAGAGGCCCTGGGACGGCTTTTATGGTGGTGCAGAATGGGCGGGACAGCCTTTGTGCATGAGTGCATTTTTCAGGCAGCAGCTGTGTCCTGGCCCAGCGTGGTGACTCATGAGGTGGGGTGTGTTTTCCTTGCCCCACTTCTTCAATGTCATGTCCTTCTCTTGAGGATGTGTCCACTTGGTGGTGGCGGCATCTTTGAAGTGAGAGTATCAGAGGCCAAAGGCTTGGTGATGATGGCACGTGTCCTGGAAAGCAGGAGATGAAAGCATTGCAGATTTGGGGTTTTGTCAGCGGTGTCATCGCGTGGCACTCATGCGCTGTAGTTCACGGGTACACTGTGAAGAGGAAACTAAACTTCCTCCCAGCCACAACCGCAGGTGCTACAGCCTGGTCAACGTGGCAGATGTCAACGTGGATTTGGGAGGGCTAAACGTCATGTGTGACCAAGCTCTGTGTTTTCTACATCTAAGCGACTAGGTGTGTGAATGACAAAAGAACTTAGGCTAGTGTTGCCCTTGAATTTTGAGTAAAGCTTTTGATGATTACTCCCAATGCATCGTTACGGACAAGGCAAAAACATATGGATTGGGTAAGTGTCTGCCGAGGTGTACTGCAAAGAGGTTGAATGTTTGTTCCCAGAGTCTTGAGATGAGTGTTGAGAAATGCCTCTGGAGGGTAGTCGTAAGTGGACTTGGCCCAGGACTTGGGTTTACAGGACTCACCCTGTTGTAGATCCTCGTCAATGAACCAGTGCTGAGTGGGACGGGATGACACCTGAGGAATGTGGCAGATGCTAAGCCTCATTGGAAAGAGGCCACAAAGGGAGACTCAAGTAATCTCGGAGCCTGTTACAGTGTCCCCTCTCCTTCTGTCATGGTCCATTTGGCAACAGCAGCAGCTTTGAAGAGAGAGTGTTAGAGGCCAAAATTTTGGTGTTTATGGTGTGTTTCGTGGCAGGCAGAAGAGGAGAATTAAGCAGTGGAGAGGTGTAGTGTGGTCAGTCAGGTCATCACCTGGCACATTCCTTGTGTGGTTTGCGGGTGCTTTGTTGTGATGGGTATCATTTTCCTAGCAGCTCGACCCAACTCAGCCAGAATCAGGACAGAGAAGTTTTTCAATGAGTCATGCCATCTTCTTGGCCCTGGTGGCAGCTTTTAAGGCAATGGTTTGAAGGTCTAAGTCTTGCTGGTAATGGTTAATTTCAGGATGGACCTAAGAAGAAACCAAAACATCGCAGACTTGGGATGTTGTCAGGGATGATCATGGTGTGGTACTTGCATGGCATGGTTTGGTGGTACATTGCTAAAGAGGGACTCCATTCCGGCAGGCCTAATGCTGTCGGACACCGAAGAGACAAGAAGGTTGTTGGTGGTAGTGAGCGTGTCATTTCAACAGGGACATTGTGTTTGACAAGTGTCTGTGTCTTATACACCAAAGTGGCTAAGTTTTTAGAGAAGGAAAGAACCAAGGCTGGATTTTTCCTTAAGTTTTGAGTAAATGCTTTGATAATTTCTTGCCTCCCATGCTCCTAGACAAGACAAAAATGTATGTGTTGCCAAAGTGACCTGTGAGATGGACTGCAAATGGGAGACCTAAGTCAGCTACCAGCCTGTCACTGTCAGCTTTGTTCCTATCATGGTGATAAATCCTGGTGGATCGAAGCTGGTGTTTGCCTTGAGTTTTAGGTAGAGCCTTTGATGATTTCTCTCCCCGTATTCTCCTAAGAAGTTTACTCTCAGAAAGCTTTCCTTGTGAGAGTGATGGTGCAATGGTATTGGCTGAGAGACCCTGGTAGCTTTTCCCTGGAGAAGAGAAGAGTGAGATGAGAACCCATCAAAGGTGATCAATATGCAAAGGGAGGGGTCAAGAGGAAGGGGCCAAACTCTTCTTAGTGGAGCCAAGCTACCGGACAAGGGCCACAGGCACAAAGTGGAGCACGGGAAGTTCCACCTGAACATGAGGAAAGCCTGATTTACTGTAAGGTGAGAGAGCACTGGAACAGGCTGCCCAGGGAGGCTGTGGAGTCTCCTTCCCTGGAGATACTGAAATACAACCTGGATGTGTTCTGTACAGCTTTATTGATGTGACACTGCAGTAGCAGGGGGCTAGTGTTGATGATCTGCAGAGATGCCTTCCAACCCAATCCTTCTGCGATTCTGCTTTCCGTGGTGACCATAGAGTTGTCCTGGGGAAGAAAGCAATGTTTGTTACCTAGGAGAGGTGGCATTGGAGGTGTGGATAGTGGTGCATTACCATGGGACTGCTTTGTGTGGGCAAGTGAAGGGCTTGTGTCAGGTTCTAGAAGTGTCTCTGTGCTGCTCTGTGTTGTTGTGGCTGTGGACACAAACCATAGGAGGAGATTGCAACATCTTTCCATCCACCCCAATGGCCACTGAAGCCTTGGTGTTGTGCCTGGTGAGGTTGGGGGAACCTCAAAAGAAAAGAAGAGAGGAGTCATGTCAAGCTTGAATGCAGGAGAACTTTATTGATGGGGAGAGGAACTGAGGAGGCAGGAGAAGTAAGTGGAAGGGAGCAGGTCTCAGGTACAAGGATGTGCATCTTCAACACGTGATGTGGCTTCCAAGGTGTGGGTGGATGTTGTCAAGGGTGTAGGAGAGGAACCTTAGCAGGTGTAGCAGCCTCCCCTGCCACCGAACCAGCCCAGACCTCTGCCACCATAGCAGCCCAGTCCTCCCAAGCCATAGCCATAGCGATAGCCAAAGGCCCCGTTGGAGATGGGCACTCCCTGGTAGCTGAGTTCGCTGCCCACAGCAGCCGATGCAGAGGATCCGACGGTGGTGCTCTGGGGAGAGGAGGTGAGGATGGGTCCTGGCAGGGTGACCTGCACGGTGGGAGGCTGGATGACAACGATGGAGTCCTGGCACTTCCTGACGCAGGGCTCGTTGCAGCTGTCGGCCAGCGGGGCGGGTGCGCAGAGGTTGTTGCAGGCCATGGCTGTGGTGTGGAGAGTCCCTGGAAGAAAAGGTGTTAGAGAAGTGTCAGGTCATGTGGGTGCAAGGAACAGAGTGTGAGGAGGGCAAGGGAGTGGGGAGGTGTCGGGGTGGTCTATCCGGAGTGTAGCAGTGGGGAGGCATGCGGGATGGGGAATCTCGGTCAGAGTGTGGTGGAAGAGAGGATTTAGATGGGATAGGAGGAGGAGGCTGAGGGAGTTGATGCTCACCTTGTTGAGTCTGGAGGAGAAGGTGTGCAGAGAAGGTTGTGAGGGAGAGAGGCCCTGGGCCGGCTTTTATGGTGGTGCGAGAGGGGCGGGACAGCCTTTGTGCATGAGTGCATTTTTCAGGCAGCAGCTGTGTCCTGGCCCAGTGTGGCGACTCATGAGGTGGGGTGTGTTTTCCTTGCCCCACTTCTTCAATGTCATGTTGTCCTCTTGAGGACGTGTCCACTTGGTGGTGGCGGCATCTTTGAAGTGAGAGCATCAGAAGCCCAAGGTTTGGTGATGATGACGCATATCCTGGAAAGCAGGAGATGAAAGCATTGCAGATTTGGAGTTTTGTCAGTGGTGTCATCGCGTGACACTCATGTGCTGTAGTTCATGGGTGCACTGTGAAGAGGAAACCAAACTTCCTACCAGCCACTGCAGGTGCTGGTAGACCGTGATCCAAAGAATTGATAGGAAGGTGTCAACGTGGATTTAGGAGGAGTAGACATCATGTGAGACCAAGCTCTATGTTTTGTCCATTTAAGCGACTAGGTGTGTGAATATCAAAAGAACTTAGGCTGATGTTGGCCTTGAGTTTTGTGTAAAGCTTTTGATGATTTCTCCCAATGCATCGTTATGGACAAGGCAAAAAGGTATGGATTGGGTAAGTGTCCGGTGAGGTGGACTACAAAGAGGTTGAATGTTTGTTCCCAGAGTCTTGAGCTGAGTGTTGAGAAATGCTTCTGGAGGGTAGTCTTAAGTGGACTGGGCCCAGGACATGGGTCTATGGCACTGACACCGTTGTTCATCCTCCTCTGCTAAGCCAGTGCTCTGTGGGATGGAGTGAAGCCTCAGGAAGGTGACAGATGATAAGCCTCATTTGAAAGAGGCCAAACAGGGAGACTCAAGTAAACTAGGAGCTTGTCAGTGTCCCCTCTCTTTCTGGAATACTCACAAACCCTGGTGGATCCTGCTGGATATTAAGTCTAGGAAGACGGAAAAATCTGGAGGCAATAGTTGAATGGCAAGAGAGCTTCCCAAAAGTCAAATTGTTGTTGACAAGTCTTGAGGCTTTCTGCAGTGGGGCTACAGCACTGAGGGAGAAGGGAAGAGCAAGTGATGTTATGTATGTGGCCTTGTGCAAAGCATTTGATCCTGTTGCACACAGCACCCTTGTCTGTATGATGGAGGAACTCCTGAAGAAGGATACAGGCTCCTTGTTGCATGGATTGTGAGTTTTCCTGTGGAGAAGGATCTGTGCATATTGGTGGTTGAAAAAGTGACCATGAGGCAGCAATGTGCCCTTGTGGCCAAGGAGACCAAGAATATCGTGGGGAGCATGAAGAAGAATGTAGCAAGTAGCTGAGGGGAGATTCTCCTCCCTGTCTACTCTGTCATAGTCAGGCTGCACCTGGAGTCTTGTGTCCCGTTGCATGCTTCCCAACTCAAGACAGGAAAGGATGCAGTGGAGAAATTACAGTAGATTACAAGATGCAGTTTGGATTGGAATTTGTTTCTCGTAAGGAGAGGCAGAGATGTGGGTGTGTTTAATCTGGTGAAGAGAAGGACGTGGGGCTCCTATAAATGCTTACAACTATGGCCAGGGCCTAGGCCAGCAGGGTGGGCCTGTATCATTTTGAGTGTTTCCCTGCGACAGGACAAGGGGCATCAGGTACAAAGTAGAACTTGTGATGTTCCACGAGAACATCTTGAAATGCTCTTCTTGTTGGAGTGACGGTGCACTGGAATTGTCTGGCCAGAGAGGGAGTGGAGTCTTGTTCCCTGGAGACAGGGAAATCCAATCTGGATGCCTTCCTGTCCAGCCTGATGGAGGTGACCCTGCTTTATCAGGACGTTTGGACTGGGAGATCTTCAGAGATCTCTTCCAAGCAAACCCAACCCAACCCAAGCATTCTGTGATTGTGCAGTTCTGTGATTTTGCTTCTGTGGTAACCAGAGATTGGTTGTGGGGAAGAATCAAGTGTTTTTTACGTAGGGGAGGTGGCATTAGAGGTGTGGATAGTGGTGCATGAGTAGGGGCATGATTTGCCTGGGCAAGCAAAGGGCTTGTGTCATGTTCTGGAAGTGTCCCTGTGCTGCTCTGTGTTGTTCTTGTGTCTGGGGAGGTAGAGGAGGAGTTTTTAACCTCCTTCAAGCCACCGCAATGGGCATTGTAGCCCTGGCTTTGTGCTGGGTAGGGTTGGAAGGAAGTTGGGAGAAGAAGTAAGAGGAGGCTTCTCAAGCTGTAATGCAGAAAAACTTTATTGAGTGGGTGCAGAAATGGAGAAGACAGAAGCATAAAGTGGAAAGGAGGTAGTCTGAGGCGTAAGGAGTTGCACTCTCAAGCCATGGTATGGCTTCCAGGGAGTGGGTGTTTGTTGTCAAGGGTGGTGGAGAGGTACGTTAGCAGGGGTAGCAGCCTCCCCTGCCACCGAACCAGCCCAGACCTCTACCACCATAGCAGCCCAGACCTCCCAAGCCATAGCCGTAACCATAGCCGAAGGCCCCATTGGAGATGGGCACTCCCTGGTAGCTGAGTTCGCTGCCCACGGCAGCCGATGCGGAGGATCCGACGGTGGAGCTCTGTGGGAAGGAGGTGAGGATGGGTCCTGGCAGGGTGACCTGCACGGTGGGAGGCTGGATGACGACGGTGGAGTCCTGGCACTTCCTGACGCAGGGCTCGTTGCAGCTGTCGGCCAGCGGGGCAGGTGCACAGAGGTTGTTGCAGGCCATGGCTGTGGTGTGGAGGGTCCCTGGAAGAGAGTGTGTTAGAGAAGCGTCAGGTGTTGTGGGTGCAAGGAGCAGAGTGTAAAGAGGGCAAGGGAGTGCGGAGGTGTTGGGGTGGTCTATTGGGAGTGTGTAAGTAGGGAGACATGCGGGATGGGGCAGCTGGGTCAGAGCGTGGTGGAGGAGAGTGTTTAGATAGGAGAAGAGGAGGAGGAGGCTGAGGGAGTTGAGGCTCACCTTGTTGAGTCTGGAGGAGAAGGTGTGCAGAGAAGGTTGTGAGGGAGAGAGGCCCTGGGACGGCTTTTATGGTGGTGCACGAGGGGCGGGACATGCTTTGTGCATGAGTGCATTTTGCAGGTAGTAGCTGTGTCCTGGCCCAGCGTGGCGACTCATGAGGTGGAGTGTGTTTTCCTTGCCCCACTTCTTCAATGTCATGTTGTCCTCTTGAGGACGTGTCCACTTGTTGGTGGCGGCATCTTTGAAGTGAGAGTATCAGAGGCCAAAGGTTTGGTGATGATGGCACATGTCCTGGAAAGTAGGCGATGATAGCATTGCAGATTTGGAGTTTTGTCAGCGGTGTCATCGCGTGGCACTCATGTGCTGTAGTTCGTGGGTGCACTGTGAAGTCGTAAGCGCAATTCCTCACAACACAGCAGGTGCTGGTAGACCCTGATCACAAAAGTTGATGGGAAGGTGTCAAGATGGATTTAGGAGGGGTAGACATCATGTGTGACCAAGCTCTATGTTTTGTATGTCAAGGCGACTAGGTGTGTTAATGACAAAAGAAGTTAGGCTGGTGTTGCCCTTGAGTTTTGAGTAACGCTTTTGATGATTTCTCCCTGTGCGTTGTTATGGACATGGCAAAAATATAGGATTTGTGTAAGTGTCCCGTGAGGTGGACTGCAAAGCGGTTGAATGGTTGATCCCAGAATCTTGTGATGACTTTTGAGAAACCCTTCTGGAGGGTGGTCTCAAGTGATGTAGCCCAGGACTTGGGTGTACGGGACCAACAATGTTGTACATCGTCCTCAATGAGCCAGTGCTCAGTGGGAAAGAGTGAAGGCTGAGGAAGGTGACAGATGATAATCGTCATTTGAAAGAGGCCAAAAAGGGAGTCTGAGGTAAACTAGGAGCCTATGAGTGTCCCCTCTCTTTCTGGCATGGGCGATTTGACCCTTGCAGCAGCTTTGAAGAGATAGTGTTAGAGGCCACAATTTTGGTGTTTATGGCGTGTTTCTTGGCAGGCAGAAGAGGAGACCATTGGAAGCATTGGAGATGTGCTTTGTTGTCAGTCAGGTCGTCACCTGTCACATTTATTGTGTGGTTTGTTGGTGTTTTGTGATGATGGGAGCCTGTTTCCTAGCAGCTCGACCCAGCTCAGACAGAATCAGGACAGGGAGGGTCATCAACGAGTCATGCCATCTTCTTGGCCCTGCTGTCAGCTTTTAAGGAAAAGGTTTGGAGGTCAAAGTGTTGTTGTTGATGGTTAATTTCAGGGAGGGCCTAAGAAGAAACCAAAGCGTTGAAGACTTGGGATGTTGTCAGGGAGGTCATGGTGTGGCTCTTGCATGGTGTGGTTCGGTGTTAGACTGGGAGGGAGGCCCCCAGTGCTGGCAGGCCTAGTACTGTCAGACAAAGAACAGACAAGAAGGTTGTGGGTAGTCATTAGCCTGTAATTTCAAAGGGGACATGGTATTTTTCGAGCATCTCTGTCTTCTACACCCAAGTGGCTAGGTTTGTAGAGAAGCAAAGAACCAAGGCTGGTGTTTTCCTTGAGTTTGGAGTCAAGCCTTTGATGATTTCTAACCTGACATGCTCCCAGACAAGACAAACATGTATGTGTTGCCTAAATGACCTGTGAGATGGACTGCAAAAGGGAGACCGAAGTCAGCTACCAGCCTGTCAGTGTCAGCTTTGTTCCTATCATGGTCACAAATCCTGGTGGATTGAGGCTGGTGTTTTCCTTGAGTTTTAGGTAGAGCCTTTGATGATTTCTCTCCCCGTATTCTCCTAAGAAGTTTACTCTCAAAAAACTTCCTTGTGAGAGTGATGGTGCACTGGAATTGGCTGAGAGACCCTGGTAGCTTTTCCCTGGAGAAGAGAAGAGAAGAGAAGAGAAGAGAAGAGAAGAGAAGAGAAGAGAAGAGAAGAGAAGAGAAGAGAAGAGAAGAGAAGAGAAGAGAAGAGAAGAGAAGAGAAGAGAAGAGAAGAGAAGAGAAGAGAAGAGAAGAGAAGAGAAGAGAAGAGAAGAGAAGAGAAGAGAAGAGAAGAGAAGAGAAGAGAAGAGAAGAGAAGAGAAGAGAAGAGTGACATGAGAACCCATTAAAACTGATCAATATGCAAAGGGAGGGGTTGAGAGGAAAGGGCCAGACTCTTCTTAGTGGAGCCGAGCTACCGGACAAGGACCACAGGCACAAACTGGAGCATGGGAAGTTCCACCTGAACATGAGGAAAGCCTGATTTACTGTAAGGTGAGAGAGCACTGGAACAGGCTGCCCAGGGAGGCTGTGGAGTCTCCTTCTCTGGAGATACTGAAATACAATCTTTATGTGTTTCAGTACATCTTTATTGATGTGACACTGCAGTAGCAGGGGGCTAGCGTTGATGATCTGCAGAGATGCCTTCCAACCCAATCCTTCTGCGATTGTGCTTTCTGTGCTGACCATAGATTTGTCCTAGGGAAGAGACCAGTATTTGTTACCTAGGGGAGGTGATATTGCAGGTGTGGATAACGGTGCATGACCAGGGGATTGCTTTATCTGGACAAGTGAAGGGCTTGTGTCATGTTCTAGAAGTGTCTCTGTGCTGCTCTGTGTTGTGGCTATGGACACAAATCATATGAGGAGATTGCAACATCTTTCCATCCACCCCAAGGCCAACAGTAGCATTGGTGTTGTGCTGGGTGAGGTTGGGGGAACCTGAAAAGGAAAGAAGAGAGGAGTCATCTCAAGCTTGAATGCAGGAGAACTTTATTGATAGGGAGAGAAACTGAGGAGGCAGGAGAAGTAAGTGGAAGGGAGCAGGTGTCAGGTACAAGGATGTGCATCTTCAACACGTGATGTGGCTTCCAAGGTGTGGGTGGATGTTGTCAAGGGTGTTGGAGAGGATCCTTAGCAGGGGTAGCAGCCTCTCCTGCCACCGAACCAGCCCAGGCCTCTACCACCATAGCAGCCCAGACCTCCCAAGCCATAGCCGTAGCCGTAGCCAAAGGCCCCGTTGGAGATGGGCACTCCCTGGTAGCTGAGTTCGCTGCCCACGGCAGCCGATGCGGAGGATCCGACGGTGGAGCTCTGTGGGAAGGAGGTGAGGATGGGTCCTGGCAGGGTGACCTGCACGGTGGGAGGCTGGATGACAACGATGGAGTCCTGGCACTTCCTGACGCAGGGCTCGTTGCAGCTGTCGGCCAGTGGGGCAGGTGCACAGAGGTTGTTGCAGGCCATGGGTGTGGTGTGGAGGGTCCCTGGAAGAAAAGGTGTTAGAGAAGCGTCAGGTCATGTGGGTGCAAGGAGCGGAGTGTGAGGAGGGCAAGAGAGTGGGTAGGCGTCGAGGTGGTCTATCGGGAGTGTGTCAGTAGGGAGGCAGGCGTGATGGGGAAGGTGGATCAGAGCGTGTTGGAAGAGAGGTTTTAGATGGGAGAGGAGAAGGAGGCTGAGAGAATAGAGGCTTACCTACCTGAGCACGGAGGAGAAGGTGTGCAGAGAAGGTTGTGAGGGAGAGAGGCCCTGGGCTGGCTTTTATGGTGGTGCGACAGGGGCAGGACAGCCTTTCTGCGTGAGTGCATTTTGCAGGCAGCAGCTGTGTCCTGGCCCAGTGTGGCGACTCATGAGGTGGGGTGTGTATTCCTTGCCCCACTTCTTCAATGTCATGTCGTCCTCTTGAGGACGTGTCCACTTGGTGGTGGTGGCATCTTTGAAGTGAGAGTATCAGAGGCCAAAGGCTTAGTGATGATGGCACGTGTCCTGGAAAGTAGGAGATGAAAACATTGCAGATTTGGAGTTTTGTCAGCGGTGTCATCGCGTGGCACTCATGTGCTGTAGTTTGTGGGTGCACTGTGAAGTCCTAACCACAATTGCTCACAGCCACAGCAGGTGCTGGTAGACCCTGATCGCAAAAGTTGATGGGAAAGTGTCAACATGGATTTGGGAGGAGTAGATATCATGTGTGACCAAGCTCTATGTTTAGTCCATCAAAGCGACTAGGTGTGTTAATGACAAAAGAAGTTAAGGCTGGTGATGCCCTTGAGGTTTTAGTAAAGCTTTTGATGACTTCTCCCAATGCATTATTGAGGGGAAGACAAAAGGTTATGAATTGAATAAGTGTCCAGTGAGGTGGACTGCAAGGAGGTTGAATGGTTGGTTCCAGAGTCTTGAGCTGAGTGTTGAGAAATGCCTCTGGAGGGTAGTCTCAAGTGATGTAGCCTTGGAGTTGGGTCTACAGCTGGGTGACAGATGATAAGCCTCAGTTGAAAGAGGCCAAAAGAGGAGACTCAAGTAAACTAGAAGCCTGTGAATGTCCCCTCTCTTTCTGGCATGGTCCATTTGGCCCCAGCAGCAGCTTTGAAGTGAGAGTATTAGAGGTCAAAATTTTGGTGTTTATGGTGTTTTTCTTGGCATGCAGAAGAGGAGACATAAGCATTGGAGAGGTGCTGTGTTGTCAGTCAGGTCTTCACCTGGCACATTTATTGTGTGGTTTGTTGGTGTTTTGTGATGATGGGAGCCTGTTTCCTAGCAGCTCGACCCAACTCAGCCAGAATGAGACAGGGAAGGTCATCCACAAGTCATGCCATCTTCTTGGCCGTGCTGACAGCTTTTAAGGCAAAGGATTGTAGGTCAAAGTGTTGGTGTTGATGGTTGATTTCAGGGTGGGCCTAAGAAGGAACCAAAGCATCTCAGACTTGGGATGTTGTCAGTGAGGTCATGGTGTGGCACTTGCATAGTGTGGTTCGGTGGTACACTGGGAAGGAGGCCCCCCAGGCCGGTGGACCCAGAGCTGTCAGACACAGAAGAGACAAGAAGGTTGTGGGTAGTCATTAGCCTGTAATTTCAAAGGGGACATGGTGATTGACAAGCATGTGTGTCTTCTACACCTGAGTGGCTAGGTTTGTAGAGAAACAAAGGATAAAGGCTGGTGTTTTCCTTGAGTTTGGATTCAAGCCTTTGATGATTTCTCACCTCGCATGCTCCTTCCATGTATGTGTTGCCTAAGTGACCTGTGAGATTGACTGCAAATGGGAGACCAAAGTCAGCTACCAGCTGTGTAGCTGAGTTAGTGTCAGATTTTTTCAGTGTCAGCTTTGTTCGTAGCATGGTGACGAATCCTGGTGGATTGAAGCTAGTGTTTGCCTTGAGTTTTAGGTAGAGCCTTTGATGAATTCTCTCCCCGCATTCTCCTAAAAAGCTTACTGTAAAAATGCTTTCCTTTTGAGAGTGATGGTGCACTGGAATTGGCTGAGAGACCCTGGTAGCTTTTCCCTGGAGAAGAGAAGAGTGAGAGGAGAACCCATCAAAGGTGATCAATATGCAAAGGGAGGGGTCAAGAGGAAGGGGCCAAACTCTTCTTAGTGGAGCCAAGCTACCGGACAAGGGCCACAAGCACAAACTGGAGCATGGGAATTTCCACCTAAACATGAGGAAAGCCTGATTTACTGTAAGGTGAGAGAGCACTGGAACAGGCTGCCCAGGGAGACTGTGGAGTCTCCTTCTCTGGAGATACTGAAATACAACCTGGATGTGTTCTGTAAATCTTCATTGATGTGACACTGCAGTAGCAGGGGGCTAGTGTTGATGATCTGCAGAGTTGCCTTCCAACCCAATCCTTCTGCGATTGTGCTTTGTGTGGTGACCATAGAGTTGTCCTGGGGAGGAGACTACTGTTCGTTACCTAGGGGAGGTGGCAATGGAGGTGTGGCTAGTGGTGCATTACCATGGGACTGCTTTGTGTGGGCAAGTGAAGGTCTTGTGTCATGTTTTAGAAGTGTCTCTGTGCTGCTCTGTGTTGTTGTGGCTGTGGACACAAACCATAGGAGGAGATTGCAACATCTTTCCATCCACCCCAATGGCCACTGAAGCCTTGGTGTTGTGCCGGGTGAGGTGGGAGGAACCTCAAAAGAAAAGAAGAGAGGAGTCATCTAAGCTTGAATGCAGGAGAGCTTTATTGATGGGGAGAGAAACTGAGGAGGCAGGAGAAGTAAGTGGAAGGGAGCAGGTCTCAGGTACAAGGATGTGCATCTTCAACACGTGATGTGGCTTCCAAGGTGTGGGTGGATGTTGTCAAGGGTGTTGGAGAGGAACCTTAGCAGGGGTAGCAGCCTCCCCTGCCACCGAACCAGCCCAGACCTCTGCCACCATAGCAGCCCAGTCCTCCCAAGCCATAGCCATAGCCGTAGCCAAAGGCCCCGTTGGAGATGGGCACTCCCTGGTAGCTGAGTTCGCTGCCCACAGCAGCCGTTGCGGAGGATCCGACGGTGGTGCTCTGGGGAGAGGAGGTGAGGATGGGTCCTGGCAGGGTGACCTGCACGGTGGGAGGCTGGATGACAACGATGGAGTCCTGGCACTTCCTGACGCAGGGCTCGTTGCAGCTGTCGGCCAGCGGGGCAGGTGTGCAGAGGTTGTTGCAGGCCATGGGTGTGGTGTGGAGAGTCCCTGGAAGAAAAGGTGTTAGAGAAGCGTCAGGTCATGTGGGTGCAAGGAACAGAGTGTGAGGAGGGCAAGGGAGTGGAGAGGTGTCGGGGTGGTCTATCCGGAGTGTAGCAGTGGGGAGGCATGCGGGATGGGGAATCTCGGTCAGAGTGTGGTGGAAGAGAGGATTTAGATGGGATAGGAGGAGGAGGCTGAGGGAGTTGAGGCTCACCTTGTTGAGTCTGGAGGAGAAGGTGTGCAGAGAAGGTTGTGAGGGAGAGGGGCCCTGGGCCAGCTTTTATGGTGGTGCAGAATGGGCGGGACATGCTTTGTGCATCAGTGCATTTTTCAGGCAGCAGCTGTGTCCTGGCCCAGTGTGGCGACTCATGAGGTGGGGTGTGTTTTCCTTGCCCCACTTCTTCAATGTCATGTTGTCCTCTTGAGGACGTGTCCACTTGGTGGTGGCGGCATCTTTGAAGTGAGAGCATCAGAAGCCCAAGGTTTGGTGATGATGACGCATATCCTGGAAAGCAGGAGATGAAAGCACTGCAGATTTGGAGTTTTGTCAGTGGTGTCATCGCGTGGCACTCATGTGCTGTAGTTCATGGGTGCACTGTGAAGAGGAAACCAAACTTCCTACCAGCCACTGCAGGTGCTGGTAGACCGTGATCCAAAGAATTGATAGGAAGGTGTCAACATGGATTTGGGAGGAGTAGACATCATGTGAGACCAAGCTCTGTGTTTTGTCCATCTAAGCGACTAGGTGTGTGAATGACAAAAGAACTTAGGCTGATGTTGCCCTTGAGTTTTGAGTAAAGCTTTTGATGATTTCTCCCAATGCATCGTTATGGACAAGGCAAAAAGGTATGGATTGGGTAAGTGTCCGGTGAGGTGGACTGCAAAGAGGTTGAATGTTTGTTCCCAGAGTCTTGAGCTGAGTGTTGAGAAATGCTTCTGGAGGGTAGTCTTAAGTGGACTGGGCCCAGGACAGCGTTGTTCATCCTCCTCTGCTAAGCCAGTGCTCTGTGGGATGGAGTGAAGCCTCAGGAAGGTGACAGATGATAAGCCTCATTTGAAAGAGGCCAAAAAGGGAGACTTAAGTAAACTAGGAGCTTGTCAGTGTCCCCTCTCTTTCTGGAATGCTCACAAACCATGGTGGATGCTGCTGGATATTATGTCTATGAAGATGGAAATATCTGGAGGCAATAGGTGAAAGGAAAGAGAGCTTCCCAAAAGTCAAATTGTTGTTGACAAGTCTTGAGGCTTTCTGCTGTGGGGCTACAGCACTGGCGGAGAAGGGACGAGCAAGTGATGCTATCTACATGGCCCTGCACAAAGCATTTGATCCTGTTGCACGCAGCATCCTTGTTTATATGATGAAGGAACTCTTAAAGAAGGATACAGGCCCCTTGTTGCATGGATTGTGAGTTTTCCTGTGGAGAAGGATCTGTGAGTAGTGCTGGATGAGAAACTGACCTTGAGGCAGCAATGTGCCCTTGTGGCAATGGAGACCAAGAATATCGTGGGGAGCATGAAGAAGAGTGTATCAAGCAGCTGAGGGGAGATTCTCCTCCCTGTCTACTCTGTCATAGTCAGGCTGCATCTGGTGTCTTGTGTCCCGTTGCGTGCTCCCCAACTCAAGACAGGAAAGGAAGCAGTGGAGAAATTACAGTAGAGTACAAGATGCAGTTTGGATTGGAATTTGTTTCTTGTAAGGTGAGGAAGAGACGTGGGTGTGTTTAATCTGGAGAAGAGAAGGACGAGGGGCTCCTATCAATGCTTACGACTATAGCCAGGGCCTAGGTCAAGAGGATTTTGAGTGTTTCCCTGCGACAGGATAAGGGGCATTAGGTACAAAATTGAAGTTGCAATGTTCTATGTGATCACCTTGAAATGTTCTTCTTGCGAGAGCGATGATGCTTTGACGTGAATTGTCTGGCTGGAGATGGAATGGAGTCTTGTTCCGTGGAGACAGTGAAATCCAATGTGGACGCATTTCTGTCCAGCCTGATCAAGGTCACTCTGCTTTAGCAGGAGGTAAGGACTGGGAGATCTCCAGAGATCTTTTCCAACCCAACCCAACCCAAGCCAACCATTCTGTGTTTCTGCAGTTCTGTGATTTTGCTTCTGTAGTAGCCAGACATTAATTGTGCTGAAGAGTGACATGTTTGTTCCCTAGGGAAGGTGACATTGGAGTTGTGGATAGTGGTGCATGATGAGGGGTATGATCTGTCTGGCCAAGCAAAGGGCTTGTGTCATGTTCTGGAAGTGTCCCTGTGCTGTTCTGTGTTGTTCTTGTGTCTGGGGACGTAGAGCCTAGGAGGAGCTTTTAACCTCCTTCAAGCCATTGCAATGGGCATTGTAGCCCTGTCTTTGTGCTGGATGAGGTTGGAAGGAGCCTGTGAGAAGAAGTAAGAGGAGGCTTCTCAAGCTGTAATGCAGAAAAACTTTATTGAGTGGGTGCGGAAATGGAGAAGACAGAAGAATCAAGTGAAAGGAGGTAGTCTGAGGCTTAAGGAGTTGCAACCTCCAGCCATGGTGTGGCTTCCAGGGAGTGGGTGTTTGTTGTCAAGGGTGGTGGAGAGGAGCCTTAGCAGGGGTAGCAGCCTCTCCTGCCACCGAACCAGCCCAGGCCTCTACCACCATAGCAGCCCAGACCTCCCAAGCCATAGCCGTAGCCAAAGGCCCCGTTGGAGATGGGCACTCCCTGGTAGCTGAGTTCACTGCCCACAGCAGCTGATGCGGAGGATCCGACGGTGGAGCTCTGTGGGAAGGAGGTGAGGATGGGTCCTGGCAGGGTGACCTGCACAGTGGGAGGCTGGATGACGACAGTGGAGTCCTGGCACTGCCTGACGCAGGGCTCGTTGCAGCTGTTGGCCAGCGGGGCGGGTGCGCAGGGGCGGCAGAGGTCGTTGCAGGCCATGGGTGTGATGTGGAGGGCCCCTGGAACAGAGTGTGTTAGAGAAGCGTCAGGTCATGTGTGTGCAAGGAGCAGAGTGTGAGGAGGGCAAAGGAGGGTGGAGGTGTCGAGGTAGTGTATCTGGAGTGTGTCAGTAGGGAGGCATATGGGATGGGGAAGCTCGGGTAGAGCATAGTGGAAGAGAGGGTTTAGATGGGAGAGGAGGAGGAGGCTGAGGGAGTTGAGGCTCACCTTGTTGATTATGGAGGAGAAGGTGTGCAGAGAAGGTTGTGAGGGAGAGAGGCCCTGGACCGGCTTTTATGGTGGTGCACGAGGGGCGGGACAGCCTTTCTGCGTGAGTGCATTTTTCAGGCAGCAGCTTTGTCCTGGCCCAGTGTGGCGACTCATGAGGTGGGGTGTGTTTTCCTTGCCCCACTTCTTCAATGTCATGTTGTCCTCTTGAGGACGTGTCCATTTGGTGGTGGCGGCATCTTTGAAGTGACACCATCAGAGGCCAAAGCTTGGTGATGATTGCACAGGTCTTGGAAAGCAGGAGATGAAAGCATTGCAGATTTGGGGTTTTGTCAGCGGTGTCATCGCGTGACACTCATGTGCTGTGGTTTTTGGGTGCTCTGTGAAGAGGAAACCAAAGTTCCTCCCAGCCACAGTAGGTCCTGGTAGACCCTGATCCAAAAAGTTGATGGGAAAGTGTCAACATGGATTTGGGAGGGGTAGACATCATGTGTGACCAAGCTCCATGTTTTGTACATCAAAGCGACTAGGTGTGTGAATGACAAAAGAACTTAGACTGCAAAGAGGTTGAATGTTTGAGCCCAGAGTTTTCAGATGAGTGTTGATAAATTGCTCTGGAGGGTGGTCTCAAGTCATGTAGCCCAGGACTTGGGTCTACGGGACCGACACTGTTGTAGATACTCGTCAATAAGGCAGTGCTCAGTGGGACGGGGCGAAGCCTCAGGAAGGTGACAGATGATAATCGTCATTTGAAAGAGGTCAAAAAGGGAGTCTGAAGTAAACTAGGAGCCTGTCAGTGTCCCCTCTCTTCCTGGTGTGATCGATTTGGCACCGGCAGCAGCTTTGAAGTGAGACTGGTAGATGCCAAATGCTTGGTGTTAATGGCATGTTTTTGGCAGGCAGAAGAGGAGACCATTGGAAGCATTGAAGAGGTGCTGTGTTGTCAGTCAGGTCATCACGTGGCACATTTCTTGTGTGGTCTGTGCTTGTGTTGTGATGATGGGAGTCCTTTTCCAAGCAGCTCAGGCCAGCTCAGTCAGAATCAGGACAGGGGAGATCATCAACGAGTTATGCTACCTTCTTGGCTCTGCTGGCAGCTTTTAAGGCAATGGTTTCAAGGTCAAAGTGTTCATGTTGATGGTTAATATCAGGGTGGGATAAAGAAGGAAAAGAAAACATCGGAGACTTGGTATGTTGTCAGTGAGGTCATGGTGTGGCACTTGCATGGTGTGGTTAAGTGTTACACTGGGAGGGAGGCCCCCAGTGCTGGCAGGCCTAGTACCGTCAGACACAGAAGAGACAAGAAGGTTGTGCTGAGCATGTCGTTTCAAAGGGTACATGGTGTTTGACAAGCATCTGTGTCTTCTGCACCTGAGTGGCTAGGTCTGTAGAGAAGTAAAGAACCAAGGCTGGTGTTTTCCTTGAGTTTGGAGTAAATCCTTTGACTATTTCTCACCTAACATGCTCCTAGACAAGACAAAAATATGTGTTGCCTAAGTGACATGTTAGATGGACTGCAATGGGAGACGTAAGTCAGCTACCAGCCATTCGGTGTGAGCTTTGTTCCTAGCAAGGTGACAGATCCTGGTGGATGAAAGCTGGTGTTTGCCTTTAATTTTAGGTAGAGCCTTTGATGATTTCTCTCCCCACATTCCTTTCAGAAGTTTACTCTCAAAAAGTTTTCCTTGTGAGAGTGATGGTGCACTGGAACTGGCTGAGAGACCCTGGTAGCTTTTCCCTGGAGAAGAGAAGAGTGAGATGAGAACTCATCAAAGGTGATCAATATGCAAAGGGAGGGGTCAAGAGGAAGGGGCCAGACTCTTCTTAGCGGAGCCGAGGTACCGGACAAGGGCCACAGACAAAAATAGGAGCACGGGAAGTTCCACCTGAACATGAGGAAAGCCGGATTTACTGGAAGGTAAACATTGGAGGTGTGGATAATGGTGCATTTCCATGGGACTGCTTTGTGTGGGCAAGTGAAGGTCTTGTGTCATGTTTTAGAAGTGTCTCTGTGCTGCTCTGTGTTGTTGTGACTGTGGACACAAACCATAGGAGGAGATTGAAACATCTTTCCAAACACCCCAATGGCCACAGTAGTCTTGGTGTTGTGCCGGGTGAAGTTGGGGGAACCTGAAAAGAAAGGAAGAGAGGAGTCATCTCAAACTTGAACGCAGGAGAACTTTATTGATGGAGAGAGAACCTGAGAAGGCAGGAGAAGTAAGTGGAAGGGAGCAGGTGTCAGATGCAAGGATGTGCATCTTCAACATGTGATGTGGCTTCCCGGGTGTGGGTGGATGTTGTCAAGGGTGGTGGAGAGGACCCTTAGCAGGGGTAGCAGCCTCTTCTGCCACCATAGCAGCCCAGACCTCCCAAGCCATAGCCGTAGCCGTAGCCAAAGGCCCCATTGGAGACGGGCACGCCCTGGTAGCTGAGTTCGCTGCCCACAGCAGCGAACTGAGGGAGAAGGGAAGAGCAAATGATGTTATCTACATGGTCTTGCACAAAGCATTTGATCCTGTTGCACACAGCATCCTTGTCTGTATGATGGAGGAACTCCTGAAGAAGGATACAGGCCCCTTGTTGCATGGATTGTGAGTTTTCCTGTGGAGAAGAATCTGTGCATAGTGGTGGATGAAAAAGTGACCATGAGGCAGCAATGTGCCCTTGTGGCCAAGGAGACCAAGAGTATCCTTGGGAGCATGAAGAAGAGTGTAGCAAGTAGCTGAGGGGAGATTCTCCTCCCTTTCTACTCTGTCATAGTCAGGCTGCATCTGGAGTTTTGTGTCCCGTTGCATGCTCCCCAACTCAAGACAGGAAAGGAAGCAGTGGAGAAATTACAGTAGAGTACAAGATGCTGTTTGGATTGGAATTTGTTTCTCGTAAGGAGAGGCAGAGACGTGGGTGTGTTTAATCTGGAGAAGAGAAGGACTTGGGGCTCCTATAAATGCTTACGACTATCGCCAGGACCTAGGCCAACAGGGTAGGCCTGTATTATTTTCAGTGTTTCCCTACGACAGTCATCAGGTACAAAATGGAACTTGCAATGTTCGACGAGAGCATCTTGAAATGCTCTTGTTGTTGGAGTGACGGTGCACTGGAATTGTCTGGCCAGAGAGGGAGTGGAGTCTTGTTCCGTGGAGACAGGGAAATCCAATCTGGACGCCTTCCTGTCCAGCCTGATGGAGGTGACCCTGCTTTATCAGGACGTTTGGACTGGGAGATATCCAGAGATCTCTTCCAACCAAGCCCAACCCAACCCAAGCATGCTGTGATTGTGCAGTTCTGTGATTTTGCTTCTGTGATAACCAGAGATTTGTTGTGGGGAAGAATCAAGTGTTTGTTCCCTAGGGGAGGTGATATTGGAGGTGTGGATAGTGGTGCACGAGCAGGGGCATGATTTTCCTGGGTAAGCAAAGGGCTTGTGTCATGTTCTGGAAGTCTCCCTGTGCTGCTCTGTGTTGTTCTTGTGTCTGGGGATGTAGAGCCTAGGAGGAGCTTTTAACCTCCTTCAAACCACCGCAACAGGCATTGTAGCCCTGTCTTTGTGCTGGATGAGGTTGGAAGGAGCCTGGGAGAAGAAGTAAGAGGAGGCTTCTCAAGCTGTAATGCAGAAAAACTTTATTGAGTGGGTGCGGAAATGGAGAAGGCAGAGGCATCAAGTGAAAGGAGGTAGTCTGAGGCGTAAGGAGTTGCACCCTCAAGCCGTGGTATGGCTTCCAGGGAGTGGGTGTTTGTTTTCAAGGGTGGTGGAGAGGATCCTTAGCAGGGGTAGCAGCCTCTCCTGCCACCGAACCAGCCCAGGCCTCTACCACCATAGCAGCCCAGACCTCCCAAGCCATAGCCGTAGCCGTAGCCAAAGGCCCCGTTGGAGATGGGCACTCCCTGGTAGCTGAGTTCGCTGCCCACAGCAGCCGATGCGGAGGATCCGACGGTGGAGCTCTGTGGGAAGGAGGTGAGGATGGGTCCTGGCAGGGTGACCTGCACAGTGGGAGGCTGGATGACAACGATGGAGTCCTGGCACTTCCTGACGCAGGGCTCGTTGCAGCTGTCGGCCAGTGGGGCAGGTGCACAGACGTTGTTGCAGGCCATGGGTGTGGTGTGGAGGGTCCCTGGAAGAAAAGGTGTTAGAGAAGCGTCAGGTCATGTGGGTGCAAGGAAAGGAGTGTGAGGAGGGCAAGAGAGTGGGTAGGCGTCGAGGTGGTCTATCGGGAGTGTGTCAGTAGGGAGGCAGGCGTGATGGGGAAGGTGGGTCAGAGTGTGGTGGAAGAGAGGTTTTAGATGGGAGAGGAGAAGGAGGCTGAGAGAATAGAGGCTTACCTACCTGAGCACGGAGGAGAAGGTGTGCAGAGAAGGTTGTGAGGGAGAGAGGCCCTGGGCTGGCTTTTATGGTGGTGCGATAGGGATGGGACATGCTTTGTGCATGAGTGCATTTTTCAGGCAGCAGCTGTGTCCTGGCCCAGTGTGGCGACTCATGAGGTGGGGTTTGTTTTCCTTGCCCCACTTCTTCAATGTCATGTTGTCCTCTTGAGGACGTGTCCACTTGGTGGTGGTGGCATCTTTGAAGTGATAGCATCAGAGGCCAAAGGCTTAGTGATGATGGCACGTGTCCTGGAAAGTAGGAGATGAAAACATTGCAGATTTGGAGTTTTGTCAGCAGTGTCATCGCGTGGCACTCATGTGCTGTGGTTTGTGGGTGCACTGTGAAGTCCTAACCACAATTGCTCACAGCCACAGCAGGTGCTGGTAGTCCCTGATCGCAAAAGTTGATGGGAAGGTGTCAACATGGATTTTGGAGGAGTAGATATCATGTGCGACCAAGCTCTATGTTTAGTCCATCAAAGCGACTAGGTGTGTTAATGACAAAAGAAGTTAGGCTGGTGATGCCCTTGAGGTTTTAGTAAAACTTTTGATGACTTCTCCCAATGCATTATTGAGGGGAAGACATAAGGTTATGAATTGAATAAGTGTCCAGTGAGGTGGACTGCAAGGAGGTTGAATGGTTGGTTCCAGAGTCTTGAGATGAGTGTTGAGAAATGCCTCTGGAGGGTAGTCACAAGTGATGTAGCCTTGGAGTTGGGTCTACAGCTGGGTGACAGATGATAAGCCTCATTTGAAAGAGGCCAAAAAGGGAGACTCAAGTAAACTAGGAGCTTGTCAGTGTCCCCTCTCTTTCTGGAATGCTCACAAACCCTGCTGGATCCTGCTGGATATTATGTCTAGGAAGATGGAAATATCTGGAGGCAATAGGTGAAAGGAAAGAGAGCTTCCCAGAAGTCAAATTGTTGTTGACAAGTCTTGAGGCTTTCTGCAGTGGGGCTACAGCACTGGGGGAGAAGGGACGAGCAAGTGATGCTATCTACATGGCCTTGCACAAAGAATTTGATGCTGTTGCAGGCAGCATCCTTGTCTATATGATGGAGGAACTCTTAAAGAAGGATACAGGCCCCTTGTTGCATGGATTGTGAGTTTTCCTGTGGAGAAGGATCTGTGAGTAGTGCTGGATGAGAAAGTGACCTTGAGGCAGCAATGTGCCCTTGTGGCCAAGGAGACCAAGAATATCGTGGGGAGCATGAAGAAGAGTGTAGCAAGCAGCTGAGGGGAGATTCTCCTCCCTGTCTACTCTGTCATAGTCAGGCTGCATCTGGTGTCTTGTGTCCCGTTGCGTGCTCCCCAACTCAAGACTGGAAAGGCAACAGTGGGGAAATCACCGTAGAGTACAAGATGCTGTTTGGATTGGAATTTGTTTCTCGTAAGGAGAGGCAGAGACGTGGGTATGTTTATGGTGGAGAAGAGAAGAGCAAGGGACTCCTATCAATGCTTATGACTATAGCCAGGGCCTAGGCCAACAGGATGGGCCCAGGTCATTTTGAGTGTTTCCCTACGACAGGACAAGTGGCATCAGGTACAAAGCGGAACTTGTGATGTTCCATGTGAACTTCTGGAAATGCTCGTCTTGTGAGGGTGTGCTGCTTGGACTGGAATTGTCTGGCCAGAGAGGGAATAGAGTCTTTTTCCCTGGAGATAGTGAAATCCAATGTGGACACCTTCCCGTCCAGCCTGATGGAGGTGACCCTGCTTTAGCAGGAGGTTTGGACTGGGAGATCTCCAGAGATCTCTTCCAACCCAACCCAACCCAACTCAACCCAAGCATTCTGTGATTGTGCAGTTCTGTGATTTTGCTTCTGTGGTAGCCAGAGATTTGTTGTGGGGAAGAATAAAGTGTTTGTTAGCTAGGGAAGCTGGCATCAGAGGTCTGGATAGTGGTGCATTAGCGGGGGCATGATTTGCCAGATTAAGAACTGTCATATTGTGGAAGTGTCCCTGTGCTGCTCTGTGTTGTTCTTGTGTGTGGGGACATAAAGCCTAGGAGGAGGAGGCTGTAATTTCTTTGTAGCCAAGCAATGGCCACTGTAAGGCTGTCATTGTGCTGGGTGGTGTTGGAAGGATCTTGGGAGAAGAAGTAAGAGGAGTCTTGTCAGGTTGGGATGCAGGTAAACTTTATTGGGTATATTTGTCAAAGGTGGTGGAGAGGAGCCTTAGCAGGGGTAGCAGCCTCTCCTGCCACCGAACCAGCCCAGACCTCTGCCACCATAGCAGCCCAGACCTCCCAAGCCATAGCCGTAGCCAAAGGCCCCGTTGGAGACGGGCACTCCCTGGTAGCTGAGTTCGCTGCCCACGGCAGCCGATGCGGAGGATCCAACGGTGGAGCTCTGAGGGAAGGAGGTGAGGATGGGTCCTGGCAGGGTGACCTGCACGGTGGGAGGCTGGATGACGACGGTGGAGGCCTCGCACTGCCTGACGCAGGGCTCGTTGCAGCTGTTGGCCAGCGGGGCGGGTGCGCAGGGGCGGCAGAGGTCGTTGCAGGCCATGGCTGTGGTGTGGAGGGTCCCTAGAAGAAAAGGTGTTAGAGGTGGTGTGGGTGCAAGGAGCGGAGTGTGAGGAGGGCAAGGGAGTGGGGAGGCCTTAGCTGAGACTATCTGGAGTGTGACCGTGGGGAGACATGTGGGCTGAAGAATCTGGGGCAGAGCATGGTGGAGGAGAGGGTTTGGATAGGAGAGAAGGAGGAGGCTGAGGGAGTTGAGGCTCACCTTGTTGAGTATGGAGGAGAAGGTGTGCAGAGAAGGTTGTGAGGGAGAGAGGCCCTGGGACGGCTTTTATGGTGGTGCGACAGGGGCGGGACAACCTTTGTGCATGAGTGCATTTTTCAGGCAGCAGCTGTGTCCTGGCCAAGCGTGGTGACTCATGAGGTGGGGTGTGTTTTCCTTGCCCCACTTCTTCAATGTCATGTCCTTCTCTTGAGGATGTGTCCACTTGGTGGTGGCGGCATCTTTGAAGTGAGAGTATCAGAGGCCAAAGGCTTGGTGATGATGGCACGTGTCCTGGAAAGCAGGAGATGAAAGCATTGCAGATTTGGAGTTTTGTCAGTGGTGTCATCGCGTGGCACTCATGCACTGTAGTTCACGGGTACACTGTGAAGAGGAAACTAAACTTCCTCCCAGCCACAACCGCAGGTGCTGCAGCCTGGTCAACGTGGCAGATGTCAACGTGGATTTGGGAGGGCTAAACGTCATGTGTGACCAAGCTCTGTGTTTTCTACATCTAAGCGACTAGGTGTGTGAATGACAAAAGAACTTATGCTAGTGTTGCCCTTGAGTTTTGAGTAAAGCTTTTGATGATTTCTCCCAATGCATCGTTATGGACAAGGCAAAAACATATGGATTGGGTAAGTGTCTGCTGAGGTGTACTGCAAAGAGGTTGAATGTTTGTTCCCAGAGTCTTGAGCTGAGTGTTGAGAAATGCCTCTGGAGGGTCGTCGTAAGTGGACTTGGCCCAGGACTTGGGTTTACAGGACTCACCCTGTTGTAGATCCTCGTCAATGAACCAGTGCTGAGTGGGACGGGATGACACCTGAGGAAAGTGGCAGATGCTAAGCCTCATTGGAAAGAGGCCACAAAGGGAGACTCAAGTAATCTCGGAGCCTGTTACAGTGTCCCCTCTCCTTCTGTCATGGTCCATTTGGCAACAGCAGCAGCTTTGAAGAGAGAGTGTTAGAGGCCAAAATTTTGGTGTTTATGGTGTGTTTCGTGGCAGGCAGAAGAGGAGAATTAAGCAGTGGAGAGGTGTAGTGTGGTCAGTCAGGTCATCACCTGGCACATTTCTTGTGTGGCTTGCGGGTGCTTTGTTGTGATGGGTATCATTTTCCTAGCAGCTCGACCCAACTCAGCCAGAATCAGGACAGAGAAGTTTGTCAATGAGTCATGCCATCTTCTTGGCCTTGGTGGCAGCTTTTAAGGCAACGGTTTGAAGGTCTACGTCTTGCTGGTAATGGTTAATTTCAGGATGGGCCTAAGAAGAAACCAAAACATCGCAGACTTGGGATGTTGTCAGGGATGATCATGGTGTGGTACTTGCATGGCATGGTTTGGTGGTACATTGCTAAAGAGGGACTCCATTCCGGCAGGCCTAATGCTGTCGGACACCGAAGAGACAAGAAGGTTGTTGGTGGTAGTGAGCGTGTCATTTCAACAGGGACATTGTGTTTGACAAGTGTCTATGTCTTATACACCAAAGTGGCTAAGTTTTTAGAGAAGGAAAGAACCAAGGCTGGATTTTTCCTTAAGTTTTGAGTAAATGCTTTGATGATTTCTTGCCTCCCATGCTCCTAGACAAGACAAAAATGTATGTGTTGCCAAAGTGACCTGTGAGATGGACTGCAAATGGGAGACCTAAGTCAGCTACCAGCCTGTCACTGTCAGCTTTGTTCCTATGATGGTGATAAATCCTGGTGGATCGAAGCTGGTGTTTGCCTTGAGTTTTAGGTAGAGCCTTTGATGATTTCTCTCCCCGTATTCTCCTAAGAAGTTTACTCTCAGAAAGCTTTCCTTGAGAGAGTGATGGTGCAATGGTATTGGCTGAGAGACCCTGGTAGCTTTTCCCTGGAGAAGAGAAGAGTGAGATGAGAACCCATCAAAGGTGATCAATATGCAAAGGGAGGGGTCAAGAGGAAGGGGCCAGACTCTTCTTAGTGGAGCCAAGCTACCGGACAAGGGCCACAGGCACAAAGTGGAGCACGGGAAGTTCCACCTGAACATGAGGAAAGCCTGATTCACTGTAAGGTGAGAGAGCACTGGAACAGGCTGCCCAGGGAGGCTGTGGAGTCTCCCTCCCTGGAGATACTGAAATACAACCTGGATGTGTTCTGTACATCTTTATTGATGTGACACTGCAGTAGCAGGGGGCTAGCGTTGATGATCTGCAGAGATCCCTTGCAACCCAATCCTTCTGCGATTCTGCTTTCCGTGGTGACCATAGAGTTGTCCTGGGGAAGAAAGCAATGTTTGTTACCTAGGAGAGGTGGCATCGGAGGTGTGGATAGTGGTGCATTACCATGGGACTGCTTTGTGTGGGCAAGTGAAGGGCTTGTGTCAGGTTCTAGAAGTGTCTCTGTGCTGCTCTGTGTTGTTGTGGCTGTGGACACAAACCATAGGAGGAGATTGCAACATCTTTCCATCCACCCCAATGGCCACTGAAGCCTTGGTGTTGTGCCGGGTGAGGTTGGGGGAACCTCAAAAGAAAAGAAGAGAGGAGTCATGTCAAGCTTGAATGCAGGAGAACTTTATTGATGGGGAGAGAAACTGAGGAGGCAGGAGAAGTAAGTGGAAGGGAGCAGGTCTCAGGTACAAGGATGTGCATCTTCAACACGTGATGTGGCTTCCAAGGTGTGGGTGGATGTTGTCAAGGGTGTTGGAGAGGAACCTTAGCAGGTGTAGCAGCCTCCCCTGCCACCGAACCAGCCCAGACCTCTGCCACCATAGCAGCCCAGTCCTCCCAAGCCATAGCCATAGCCGTAGCCAAAGGCCCCGTTGGAGATGGGCACTCCCTGGTAGCTGAGTTCGCTGCCCACAGCAGCCGTTGCGGAGGATCCAACGGTGGTGCTCTGGGGAGAGGAGGTGAGGATGGGTCCTGGCAGGGTGACCTGCACGGTGGGAGGCTGGATGACAACGATGGAGTCCTGGCACTTCCTGACGCAGGGTTCGTTGCAGCTGTCGGCCAGCGGGGCGGGTGCGCAGAGGTTGTTGCAGGCCATGGGTGTGGTGTGGAGAGTCCCTGGAAGAAAAGGTGTTAGAGAAGTGTCAGGTCATGTGGGTGCAAGGAACAGAGTGTGAGGAGGGCAAGGGAGTGGAGAGGTGTCGGGGTGGTCTATCCGGAGTGTAGCAGTGGGGAGGCATGCGGGATGGAGAATCTCGGTCAGAGTGTGGTGGAAGAGAGGATTTAGATGGGATAGGAGGAGGAGGCTGAGGGAGTTGAGGCTCACCTTGTTGAGTCTGGAGGAGAAGGTGTGCAGAGAAGGTTGTGAGGGAGAGAGGCCCTGGGCTGGCTTTTATGGTGGTGCGAGAGGGGCGGGACAGCCTTTGTGCATGAGTGCATTTTTCAGGCAGCAGCTGTGTCCTGGCCCAATGTGGCGACTCATGAGGTGGGGTGTGTTTTCCTTGCCCCACTTCTTCAATGTCATGTTGTCCTCTTGAGGACGTGTCCACTTGGTGGTGGCGGCATCTTTGAAGTGAGAGCATCAGAAGCCCAAGGTTTGGTGATGATGACGCATATCCTGGAAAGCAGGAGATGAAAGCATTGCAGATTTGGAGTTTTGTCAGTGGTGTCATCGCGTGGCACTCATGTGCTGTAGTTCATGGGTGCACTGTGAAGAGGAAACCAAACTTCCTCCCAGCCACTGCAGGTGCTGGTAGACCGTGATCCAAAGAATTGATAGGAAGGTGTCAACATGGATTTGGGAGGAGTAGACATCATGTGAGACCAAGCTCTGTGTTTTGTCCATCTAAGCGACTAGGTGTGTGAATGACAAAAGAACTTAGGCTGATGTTGCCCTTGAGTTTTGAGTAAAGCTTTTGATGATTTCTCCCAATGCTTCGTTACGGACAAGGCAAAAATGTATGGATTGGGTAAGTGTCCGGTGAGGTGTGGCGAATCATGAGGTGCAGTGTGTTTTCCTTGCCCCACTTCTTCAATGTCATGTCCTTCTCTTGAGGATGTGTCCACTTGGTGGTGGCGGCATCTTTGAAGTGAGAGCATCAGAGGCCAAAGGTTTGGTGATGACGACCCCCATCCTTGAAAGCCACAGAAGAAGACATTGCAGATTTGGAGTTTTGTCAGTGGTGTCATCGTGTGTCACTCATGTGCTGAAGTTTGTGGGTACACTGTCAAGCAGAAACCAAACTTCCTGCCAACCACAGCAGGTGCTGGTAGACCCTGATCATAAAAGTTGATGGGAAGGTTTCAACATGTATTTGGGAGGGGTAGACATCATGTGTGACCAAGCTATATGTTTTGTCCATCAAATTGACTAGGTGTGTGAATGACAAAAGAAATTAGGCTGGTGTTGCCCTTGAGTTTCTAGTAAAGCTTTTGATGATTTCTCCCAATGCATCGTTATGGACAATTTAAAAATGTAGGGTTTGGTTAAGTGTCCAGTGAGGTGGACTGCAAAGAGGTTGAATGGTTGGTCCCAGAGTCTTGAGATGAGTGTTGAGAAATGCGTCTGGAGGGTAGTCTCAAGTGATGTAGCCCAGGACTTGGGTCTATGGGACCGACGCTGTTGTACATCCTCCTCAATGAGCCAGTGCTGAGTGTGACAGAGTGAAGCCTCAGGAAGGTGACAGATGATAAGCCTCGCTTGAAAGAGGCTAATAAGGGAGGCTCAAGTAAACTAGGAGCCTGTCAGTGTCCCCTCTCTTTCTGGCACTGTCACAAATGCTGTTGGATCCTGGTGGATATTATGTCTAGGAAGATGGAAAAATCTGGAGGCAATAGGTGAATAGCAAGAGAGCTTCCCAGAAGTCAAATTGTTGTTGACAAGTCTTGAGGCTTTCTGCAGTAGCGCTATAGCACTGAGGTAGAAGGGAAGAGCAAGTGATGTTATCTACATGGTCTTGCACAAAGCATTTGATCCTGTTGCACACAGCACCCTTGCCTGTATGATGGAGGAACTCCTAAAGAAGGAAACAGGCTCCTTGTTGCATGGATTGTGAGTTTTCCTGTGGAGAAGGATCTGTGCATATTGGTGGTTGAAAAAGTGACTCTGAGGCAGCAATGTGCCCTTGTGGCAATGGGGACCAAGAATATCGTGGGGAGCATGAAGAAGAGTGTAGCAAGCAGCTGAGGGGAGATTCTCCTCCCTGTCTACTCTGTCATAGTCAGGCTGCATCTGGTGTCTTGTGTCCCGTTGCGTGCTCCCCAACTCAAGACAGGAAAGGAAGCAGTGGAGAAATTACAGTAGAGTACAAGATGCAGTTTGGAGAGGAATTTGTTTCTTGTAAGGAGAGGCAGAGACGTGGGTGTGTTTAATCTGGAGAAGAGAAGGACGAGGGGCTCCTATCAATGCTTACGACTATAGCCAGGGCCTAGGTCAAGAGGATTTTGAGTTTTTCCCTGCGACAGGACAAGGGGCATCAGGTACAAAATTGAAGTTGCAATGTTCTATGTGAAAATCTTGAAATGTTCTTCTTGCGAGAGTGATGATGCTTTGACGTGAATTGTCTGGCTGGAGATGGAATGGAGTCTTGTTCCGTGGAGACAGTGAAATCCAATGTGGATGCATTTCTGTCCAGCCTGATCAAGGTCACTCTGCTTTAGCAGGAGGTAAGGACTGGGAGATCTCCAGAGATCTTTTCCAACCCAACCCAACCCAAGCCAAGCCAACCATTCTGTGTTTCTGCAGTTCTGTGATTTTGCTTCTGTAGTAGCCAGACATTAATTGTGCTGAAGCGTGACATGTTTGTTCCCTAGGGAAGGTGACATTGGAGTTGTGGATAGTGGTGCATGAGCAGGGGCATGATTTTCCTGGGTAAGCAAAGGGCTTGTGTCATGTTCTGGCCGTGTCCCTGTCCTGTTCTGTGTTGTTCTTGTGTCTGGGGACGTAGAGCCTAGGAGGAGCTTTTAACCTCCTTCAAGCCATCACAATGGGCATTGTAGCCCTGTCTTTGTGCTGGATGAGGTTGGAAGGAGCCTGGGAGAAGAAGTAAGAGGAGACTTCTCAAGCTGTAATGCAGAAAAACTTTATTGAGTGGGTGCAGAAATGGAGAAGGCAGAGGCATCAAGTGAAAGGAGGTAGTCTGAGGCGTAAGGAGTTGCACCCTCAAGCCGTGGTATGGCTTCCAGGGAGTGGGTGTTTATTTTCAAGGGTGGTGGAGAGGAGCCTTAGCAGGGGTAGCAGCCTCTCCTGCCACCGAACCAGCCCAGGCCTCTACCACCATAGCAACCCAGACCTCCCAAGCCATAGCCATAGCCATAGCCGAAGGCCCCATTGGAGATGGGCACTCCCTGGTAGCTGAGTTCACTGCCCACAGCAGCCGATGCAGAGGATCCGACGGCGGTGCTCTGTGGGAAGGAGGTGAGGATGGGTCCTGGCAGGGTGACCTGCACGGTGGGAGGCTGGATGACAACGATGGAGTCCTGGCACTTCCTGACGCAGGGCTCGTTGCAGCTGTCGGCCAGCGGGGCGGGTGCGCAGAGGTTGTTGCAGGCCATGGGTGTGGTGTGGAGGGTCCCTAGAAGAAAAGTTGTTAGAGAAGCGTCAGGTGTTGTGGGTGCAAGGAGCGGAGTGAGATGAGGGCAAGAGAGTGGGGAGGTGTCGGGGTGGTCTATTGGGAGTGTGTCAGTAGGGAGCCATATGGGATGGGGCAGCTAGGGCAGAGTGTGGTGGAAGAGAGGATTTAGATGGGATAGGAGGAGGAGGCTGAGGGAGTTGAGGCTCACCTTGTTGAGTCTGGAGGAGAAGGTGTGCAGAGAAGGTTGTGAGGGAGAGAGGCCCTGGGCCGGCTTTTATGGTGGTGCACGAGGGGCGGGACATGCTTTGTGCATGAGTGCATTTTGCAGGCAGCAGCTGTGTCCTGGCCCAGTGTGGCGACTCATGAGGTGGGGTGTGTTTTCCTTGCCCCACTTCTTCAATGTCATGTTGTCCTCTTGAGGACGTGTCCACTTGGTGGTGGCGGCATCTTTGAAGTGAGAGCATCAGAAGCCCAAGGTTTGGTGATGATGACGCATATCCTGGAAAGCAGGAGATGAAAGCATTGCAGATTTGGAGTTTTGTCAGTGGTGTCATCGCGTGACACTCATGTGCTGTAGTTCATGGGTGCACTGTGAAGAGGAAACCAAACTTCCTCCCAGCCACTGCAGGTGCTGGTAGACCGTGATCTAAAGAATTGATAGGAAGGTGTCAACATGGATTTGGGAGGGGTAGACATCATGTGAGACCAAGCTCTGTGTTTTGTCCATCTAAGCGACTAGGTGTGTGAATGACAAAAGAACTTAGGCTGATGTTGCCCTTGAGTTTTGAGTAGAGCTTTTGATGATTTCTCCCAATGCATCGTTATGGACAATACAAAAAGGTATGGATTGGGTAAGTGTCCAGTGAGGTGGACTGCAAAGAGGTTGAATGTTTGTTCCCAGAGTCTTGAGCTGAGTGTTGAGAAATGCCTCTGCAGGTTAGTGTTAAGTGGCCTGGGCCCAGGACTTGGGTCTATGGCACTGACACCGTTGTTCATCCTCCTCTGCTAAGCCAGTGCTCTGTGGGATGGAGTGAAGCCTCAGGAAGGTGACAGAGGATAAGCTTCATTTGAAAGAGGCCAAAAAGGGAGACTCAAGTAAACTAGGAGCCTGTCAGTGTTCCCTCTCTTTCTGGAATACTCACAAACCCTGGTGGATCCTGCTGGATATTATGTCTAGGAAGACGGAAAAATCTGGAGGCAATAGGTGAATAGCAAGAGAGCTTCCCAGAAGTCAAATTGTTGTTGACAAGTCTTGAGGCTTTCTGCAGTGGCGCTATAGCACTGAGGTAGAAGGGAAGAGCAAGTGATGTTATCTACATGGTCTTGCACAAAGCATTTGATCCTGTTGCACACAGCATCCTTGTCTGTATGATGGAGGAACTCTTAAAGAAGGATACAGGCTCCTTGTTGCATGGATTGTGAGTTTTCCTGTGGAGAAGAATCTGTGCATATTGGTGGTTGAAAAAGTGACCCTGAGGCAGCAATGTGCCCTTGTGGCAATGGATACCAAGAATATCGTGGGGAGCATGAAGAAGAGTGTATCAAGCAGCTGAGGGGAGATTCTCCTCCCTGTCTACTCTGTCATAGTCAGGCTGCATCTGGTGTCTTGTGTCCCGTTGCGTGCTCCCCTACTCAAGACTGGGAAGGCAATAGTGGGGAAATCACCGTAGAGTACAAGATGCTGTTTGGATTGGAATTTGTTTCTCGTAAGGAGAGGCAGAGACGTGGGTATGTTTATGGTGGAGAAGAGAAGAGCAAGGGACTCCTATCAATGCTTATGACTATAGCCAGGGCCTAGGCCAGCAGGGTGGGCCTGTATCATTTTGAGTGTTTCCCTGCGACAGGACAAGTGGCATCAGGTACAAAGCGGAACTTGTGATGTTCCACGTGAACTTCTGGAAATGCTGTCCTTGTGAGGGTGTGCTGCTTGGACTGGAATTGTCTGGCCAGAGAGGGAATAGAGTCTTTTTCCCTGGAGATAGTGAAATCCAAGGTGGACACCTTCCTGTCCAGCCTGATGGAGGTGACCCTGCTTTAGCAGGTGGTTTGGACTGGGAGATCTCCAGAGAACTCTTCCAACCCAACCCAACCAAACCCAAGCATGCTGTGATTGTGCAGTTCTGTGATTTTGCTTCTGTGGTAGCCAGAGATTTGTTGTGGGGAAGAATAAAGTGTTTGTTAGCTAGGGAAGCTGGCATCAGAGTTCTGGATAGTGGTGCATTAGCAGGGGCATGATTTGCCAGATTAAGAACTGTCATATTGTGGAAGTGTCCCTGTGCTGCTCTGTGTTGTTGTTGTGTGTGGGGACATAAAGCCTAGGAGGAGGAGGCTGTAATTTCTTTGTAGCCAAGCAATGGCCACTGTAAGGCTGTCATTGTGCTGGGTGGTTTTGGAAGGATCTTGGGAGAAGAAGTAAGAGGAGTCTTGTCAGGTTGGGATGCAGGTAAACTTTATTGGGTATATTTGTCAAAGGTGGTGGAGAGGAGCCTTAGCAGGGGTAGCAGCCTCTCCTGCCACCGAACCAGCCCAGACCTCTGCCACCATAGCAGCCCAGACCTCCCAAGCCATAGCCATAGCCGTAGCCAAAGGCCCCGTTGGAGACGGGCACTCCCTGGTAGCTGAGTTCGCTGCCCACGGCAGCCGATGCGGAGGATCCAACGGTGGAGCTCTGAGGGAAGGAGGTGAGGATGGGTCCTGGCAGGGTGACCTGCACGGTGGGAGGCTGGATGACGACGGTGGAGGCCTCGCACTGCCTGACGCAGGGCTCGTTGCAGCTGTTGGCCAGCGGGGCGGGTGTGCAGGGGCGGCAGAGGTCGTTGCAGGCCATGGCTGTGGTGTGGAGGGTCCCTGGAAGAAAAGGTGTTAGAGGTGGTGTGGGTGCAAGGAGCGGAGTGTGAGGAGGGCAAGGGAGTGGGGAGGCCTTAGCTGAGACTATCTGGAGTGTGACCGTGGGGAGACATGTGGGCTGAAGAATCTGGGGCAGAGCGTGGTGGATGAGAGGGTTTGGATAGGAGAGAAGGAGGAGGCTGAGGGAGTTGAGGCTCACCTTGTTGAGTATGGAGGAGAAGGTGTGCAGAGAAGGTTGTGAGGGAGAGAGGCCCTGGGCTGGCTTTTATGGTGGTGCGACAGGGGCGGGACAGCCTTTGTGCATGAGTGCATTTTTCAGGCAGCAGCTGTGTCCTGGCCCAGCGTGGTGACTCATGAGGTGGGGTGTGTTTTCCTTGCCCCACTTCTTCAATGTCATGTCCTTCTCTTGAGGATGTGTCCACTTGGTGGTGGCGGCATCTTTGAAGTGAGAGTATCAGAGGCCAAAGGCTTGGTGATGATGGCACGTGTCCTGGAAAGCAGGAGATGAAAGCATTGCAGATTTGGGGTTTTGTCAGTGGTGTCATCGCGTGGCACTCATGCGCTGTAGTTCACGGGTACACTGTGAAGAGGAAACTAAACTTCCTCCCAGCCACAACCGCAGGTGCTGCAGCCTGGTCAGCGTGGCAGATGTCAACGTGGATTTGGGAGGGCTAAACGTTATGTGTGACCAAGCTCTGTGTTTTCTACATCAAAGCGACTAGGTGTGTGAATGACAAAAGAACTTAGGCTAGTGTTGCCCTTTAATTTTGAGTAAAGCTTTTGATGATTTCTCCCAATGCATCGTTATGGACAAGGCAAAAACATATGGATTGGGTAAGTGTCTGCCGAGGTGTACTGCAAAGAGGTTGAATGTTTGTTCCCAGAGTCTTGAGCTGAGTGTTGAGAAATGCCTCTGGAGGGTCGTCGTAAGTGGACTTGGCCCAGGACTTGGGTTTACAGGACTCACCCTGTTGTAGATCCTCGTCAATGAACCAGTGCTGAGTGGGACGGGATGACACCTGAGGAAAGTGGCAGATGCTAAGCCTCATTGGAAAGAGGCCACAAAGGGAGACTCAAGTAATCTCGGAGCCTGTTACAGTGTCCCCTCTCCTTCTGTCATGGTCCATTTGGCAACAGCAGCAGCTTTGAAGAGAGAGTGTTAGAGGCCAAAATTTTGGTGTTTATGGTGTGTTTCGTGGCAGGCAGAAGAGGAGAATTAAGCAGTGGAGAGGTGTAGTGTGGTCAGTCAGGTCATCACCTGGCACATTTCTTGTGTGGTTTGCGGATGCTTTGTTGTGATGGGTATCATTTTCCTAGCAGCTCGACCCAACTCAGCCAGAATCAGGACAGAGAAGTTTGTCAATGAGTCATGCCATCTTCTTGGCCCTGGTGGCAGCTTTTAAGGCAATGGTTTGAAGGTCTAAGTCTTGCTGGTAATGGTTAATTTCAGGATGGGCCTAAGAAGAAACCAAAACATCGCAGACTTGGGATGTTGTCAGGGATGATCATGGTGTGGTACTTGCATGGCATGGTTTGGTGGTACATTGGTAAAGAGGGACTCCATTCCGGCAGGCCTAATGCTGTCGGACACCGAAGAGACAAGAAGGTTGTAGGTGGTAGTGAGCGTGTCATTTCAACAGGGACATTGTGTTTGACAAGTGTCTGTGACTTATACACCAAAGTGGCTAAGTTTTTAGAGAAGGAAAGAACCAAGGCTGGTTTTTTCCTTAAGTTTTGAGTAAATCCTTTGATAATTTCTTGCCTCCCATGCTCCTAGACAAGACAAAAATGTATGTGTTGCCAAAGTGACCTGTGAGATGGACTGCAAATGGGAGACCTAAGTCAGCTACCAGCCTGTCACTGTCAGCTTTGTTCCTATCATGGTGATAAATCCTGGTGGATCGAAGCTGGTGTTTGCCTTGAGTTTTAGGTAGAGCCTTTGATGATTTCTCTCCCCGTATTCTCCTAAGAAGTTTACTCTCAGAAAGCTTTCCTTGAGAGAGTGATGGTGCAATGGGATTGGCTGAGAGACCCTGGTAGCTTTTCCCTGGAGAAGAGAAGAGTGAGAGGAGAACCCATCAAAGGTGATCAATATGCAAAGGGAGGGGTCAAGAGGAAGGGGCCAGACTCTTCTTAGTGGAGCCAAGCTACCGGACAAGGGCCACAGGCACAAAGTGGAGCACGGGAAGTTCCATCTGAACATGAGGAAAGCCTGATTTACTGTAAGGTGAGAGAGCACTGGAACAGGCTGCCCAGGGAGGCTGTGGAGTCTCCTTCCCTGGAGATACTGAAATACAACCTGGATATGTTCTGTACAGCTTTATTGATGTGACACTGCAGTAGCAGGGGGCTAGCGTTGATGATCTGCAGAGATGCCTTCCAACCCAATCCTTCTGCGATTGTGCTTCCTGTGGTGACCATAGAGTTGTCCTGGGGAAGAAAGCAATGTTTGTTACCTAGGAGAGGTGGCATCGGAGGTGTGGATAGTGGTGCATTACCATGGGACTGCTTTGTGTGGGCAAGTGAAGGGCTTGTGTCAGGTTCTAGAAGTGTCTCTGTGCTGCTCTGTGTTGTTGTGGCTGTGGACACAAACCATAGGAGGAGATTGCAACATCTTTCCATCCACCCCAATGGCCACTGAAGCCTTGGTGTTGTGCCGGGTGAGGTTGGGGGAACCTCAAAAGAAAAGAAGAGAGGAGTCATCTAATCTTGAATGCAGGAGAACTTTATTGATGGGGAGAGAAACTGAGGAGGCAGGAGAAGTAAGTGGAAGGGAGCAGGTGTCAGGTACAAGGATGTGCATCTTCAACACGTGATGTGGCTTCCAAGGTGTGGGTGGATGTTGTCAAGGGTGTAGGAGAGGAACCTTAGCAGGTGTAGCAGCCTCTCCTGCCACCGAACCAGCCCAGACCTCTGCCACCATAGCAGCCCAGTCCTCCCAAGCCATAGCCATAGCCGTAGCCAAAGGCCCCGTTGGAGACGGGCACTCCCTGGTAGCTGAGTTCGCTGCCCACAGCAGCCGTTGCGGAGGATCCGACGGTGGTGCTCTGGGGAGAGGAGGTGAGGATGGGTCCTGGCAGGGTGACCTGCACGGTGGGAGGCTGGATGACAACGATGGAGTCCTGGCACTTCCTGACGCAGGGCTCGTTGCAGCTGTCGGCCAGCGGGGCGGGTGCGCAGAGGTTGTTGCAGGCCATGGGTATGGTGTGGAGAGTCCCTGGAAGAAAAGGTGTTAGAGAAGTGTCAGGTCATGTGGGTGCAAGGAACACAGTGTGAGGAGGGCAAGGGAGTGGAGAGGTGTCGGGGTGGTCTATCCGGAGTGTAGCAGTGGGGAGGCATGCGGGATGGGGAATCTCGGTCAGAGTGTGGTGGAAGAGAGGATTTAGATGGGATAGGAGGAGGAGTCTGAGGGAGTTGAGGCTCACCTTGTTTAGTCTGGAGGAGAAGGTGTGCAGAGAAGGTTGTGAGGGAGAGAGGCCCTGGGCTGGCTTTTATGGTGGTGCGAGAGGGGCGGGACATGCTTTGTGCATGAGTGCATTTTTTAGGCAGCAGCTGTGTCCTGGCCCAATGTGGCGACTCATGAGGTGGGGTGTGTTTTCCTTGCCCCACTTCTTCAATGTCATGTTGTCCTCTTGAGGACGTGTCCACTTGGTGGTGGCGGCATCTTTGAAGTGAGAGCATCAGAAGCCCAAGGTTTGGTGATGATGACGCATATCCTGGAAAGCAGGAGATGAAAGCATTGCAGATTTGGAGTTTTGTCAGTGGTGTCATCGCGTGACACTCATGTGCTGTAGTTCATGGGTGCACTGTGAAGAGGAAACCAAACTTCCTACCAACCACTGCAGGTGCTGGTAGACCGTGATCCAAAGAATTGATAGGAAGGTGTCAACATGGATTTGGGAGGAGTAGACATCATGTGAGACCAAGCTCTGTGTTTTGTCCATCTAAGCGACTAGGTGTGTGAATGACAAAAGAACTTAGGCTGATGTTGCCCTTGAGTTTTGAGTAAAGCTTTTGATGATTTCTCCCAATGCTTCGTTACGGACAAGGCAAAAATGTATGGATTGGGTAAGTGTCCGGTGAGGTGTGGCGAATCATGAGGTGCAGTGTGTTTTCCTTGCCCCACTTCTTCAATGTCATGTCCTTCTCTTGAGGATGTGTCCACTTGGTGGTGGCGGCATCTTTGAAGTGAGAGCATCAGAGGCCAAAGGTTTGGTGATGACGACCCCCATCCTTGAAAGCCACAGAAGAAGACATTGCAGATTTGGAGTTTTGTCAGTGGTGTCATCGTGTGGCACTCATGGGCTGTAGTTTGTGGGTGCACTGTCAAGCAGAAACCAAACTTCCTGCCAACCACAGCAGGTGCTGGTAGACCCTGATCATAAAAGTTGATGGGAAGGTTTCAACATGTATTTGGGAGGGGTAGACATCATGTGTGACCAAGCTATATGTTTTGTCCATCAAATTGACTAGGTGTGTGAATGACAAAAGAAATTAGGCTGGTGTTGCCCTTGAGTTTCTAGTAAAGCTTTTGATGATTTCTCCCAATGCATCGTTATGGACAATTTAAAAATGTAGGGTTTGGTTAAGTGTCCAGTGAGGTGGACTGCAAAGAGGTTGAATGGTTGGTCCCAGAGTCTTGAGATGAGTGTTGAGAAATGCGTCTGGAGGGTAGTCTCAAGTGATGTAGCCCAGGACTTGGGTCTATGGGACCGACGCTGTTGTACATCCTCCTCAATGAGCCAGTGCTGAGTGTGACAGAGTGAAGCCTCAGGAAGGTGACAGTAAACTAGGAGCCTGTCAGTGTCCCCTCTCTTTCTGGCACTGTCACAAATGCTGTTGGATCCTGGTGGATATTATGTCTAGGAAGATGGAAAAATCTGGAGGCAATAGGTGAATGGCAAGAGAGCTTCCCAGAAGTCAAATTGTTGTTGACAAGTCTTGAGGCTTTCTGCAGTGGCGCTATAGCACTGAGGTAAAAGGGAAGAGCAAGTGATGTTATCTACATGGTCTTGCACAAAGCATTTGATCCTGTTGCACACAGCATCCTTGCCTGTATGATGGAGGAACTCCTAAAGAAGGAAACAGGCTCCTTGTTGCATGGATTGTGAGTTTTCCTGTGGAGAAGGATCTGTGCATATTGGTGGTTGAAAAAGTGACCCTGAGGCAGCAATGTGCCCTTGTGGCAATGGAGACCAAGAATATCGTGGGGAGCATGAAGAAGAGTGTAGCAAGCAGCTGAGGGGAGATTCTCCTCCCTGTCTACTCTGTCATAGTGAGGCTGCATCTGGTGTCTTGTGTCCCGTTGCGTGCTCCCCAAGTCAAGACAGGAAAGGAAGCAGTGGAGAAATTACAGTAGAGTACAAGATGCAGTTTGGAGAGGAATTTGTTTCTTGTAAGGAGAGGCAGAGACGTGGGTGTGTTTAATCTGGAGAAGAGAAGGACGAGGGGCTCCTATCAATGCTTACGACTATAGCCAGGGCCTAGGTCAAGAGGATTTTGAGTGTTTCCCTGCGACAGGACAAGGGGCATCAGGTACAAAATTGAAGTTGCAATGTTCTATGTGAAAATCTTGAAATGTTCTTCTTGCGAGAGTGATGATGCTTTGACGTGAATTGTCTGGCTGGAGATGGAATGGAGTCTTGTTCCGTGGAGACAGTGAAATCCAATGTGGACGCATTTCTGTCCAGCCTGATCAAGGTCACTCTGCTTTTGGCGGATGTGCTTTTGTTGGAGTGACTGTGCACTGGAATTGTCTGGCCAGAGAGGGAGTGGAGTCTTTTTCCCTGGAGACAGGGAAATCCAATCTGGACGCCTTCCTGTCCAGCCTGATGGAGGTGACCCTGCTTTATCAGGACGTTTGGACTGGGAGATCTTCAGAGATCTCTTCCGAGATCTTCAGAGATTTGAAAGCGGAGGTGTTGGGGTGGTCTATTGGGAGTGTGTAAGTAGGGAGACATGCGGGATGGGGCAGCTGGGTCTGAGCGTGGTGGAGGAGAGGGTTTAGATAGGAGAAGAGGAGGAGGAGGCTGAGGGAGTTGAGGCTCACCTTGTTGAGTCTGGAGGAGAAGGTGTGCAGAGAAGGTTGTGAGGGAGAGAGGCCCTGGGACGGCTTTTATGGTGGTGCACGAGGGGCGGGACATGCTTTGTGCATGAGTGCATTTTTCAGGTAGTAGCTGTGTCCTGGCCCAGCGTGGCGACTCATGAGGTGGAGTGTGTTTTCCTTGCCCCACTTCTTCAATGTCATGTTGTCCTCTTGAGGACGTGTCCACTTGTTGGTGGCGGCATCTTTGAAGTGAGAGTATCAGAGGCCAAAGGTTTGGTGATGATGGCACATGTCCTGGAAAGTAGGCGATGATAGCATTGCAGATTTGGAGTTTTGTCAGCGGTGTCATCGTGTGGCACTCATGTGCTGTAGTTTGTGGGTGCACTGTGAAGTCGTAAGCGCAATTCCTCACAACACAGCAGGTGCTGGTAGACCCTGATCACAAAAGTTGATGGGAAGGTGTCAAGATGGATTTAGGAGGGGTAGACATCATGTGTGACCAAGCTCTATGTTTTGTATGTCAAGGCGACTAGGTGTGTTAATGACAAAAGAAGTTAGGCTGGTGTTGCCCTTGAGTTTTGAGTAACGCTTTTGATGATTTCTCCCTGTGCGTTGTTATGGACATGGCAAAAATATAGGATTTGTGTAAGTGTCCCGTGAGGTGGACTGCAAAGCGGTTGAATGGTTGATCCCAGAATCTTGTGATGACTTTTGAGAAACCCTTCTGGAGGGTGGTCTCAAGTGATGTAGCCCAGGACTTGGGTGTACGGGACCAACAATGTTGTACATCGTCCTCAATGAGCCAGTGCTCAGTGGGAAAGAGTGAAGGCTGAGGAAGGTGACAGATGATAATCGTCATTTGAAAGAGGCCAAAAAGGGAGTCTGAGGTAAACTAGGAGCCTATGAGTGTCCCCTCTCTTTCTGGCATGGGCGATTTGACCCTTGCAGCAGCTTTGAAGAGATAGTGTTAGAGGCCACAATTTTGGTGTTTATGGCGTGTTTCTTGGCAGGCAGAAGAGGAGACCATTGGAAGCATTGGAGATGTGCTTTGTTGTCAGTCAGGTCGTCACCTGTCACATTTATTGTGTGGTTTGTTGGTGTTTTGTGATGATGGGAGCCTGTTTCCTAGCAGCTCGACCCAGCTCAGACAGAATCAGGACAGGGAGGGTCATCAACGAGTCATGCCATCTTCTTGGCCCTGCTGTCAGCTTTTAAGGAAAAGGTTTGGAGGTCAAAGTGTTGTTGTTGATGGTTAATTTCAGGGAGGGCCTAAGAAGAAACCAAAGCGTTGAAGACTTGGGATGTTGTCAGGGAGGTCATGGTGTGGCTCTTGCATGGTGTGGTTCGGTGTTAGACTGGGAGGGAGGCCCCCAGTGCTGGCAGGCCTAGTACTGTCAGACAAAGAACAGACAAGAAGGTTGTGGGTAGTCATTAGCCTGTAATTTCAAAGGGGACATGGTATTTTTCAAGCATCTCTGTCTTCTACACCCAAGTGGCTAGGTTTGTAGAGAAGCAAAGAACCAAGGCTGGTGTTTTCCTTGAGTTTGGAGTCAAGCCTTTGATGATTTCTAACCTGACATGCTCCCAGACAAGACAAACATGTATGTGTTGCCTAAATGACCTGTGAGATGGACTGCAAAAGGGAGACCGAAGTCAGCTACCAGCCTGTCAGTGTCAGCTTTGTTCCTATCATGGTCACAAATCCTGGTGGATTGAGGCTGGTGTTTTCCTTGAGTTTTAGGTAGAGCCTTTGATGATTTCTCTCCCCGTATTCTCCTAAGAAGTTTACTCTCAAAAAACTTCCTTGTGAGAGTGATGGTGCACTGGAATTGGCTGAGAGACCCTGGTAGCTTTTCCCTGGAGAAGAGAAGAGAAGAGAAGAGAAGAGAAGAGAAGAGAAGAGAAGAGAAGAGAAGAGAAGAGAAGAGAAGAGAAGAGAAGAGAAGAGAAGAGAAGAGAAGAGAAGAGAAGAGAAGAGAAGAGAAGAGAAGAGTGACATGAGAACCCATTAAAACTGATCAATATGCAAAGGGAGGGGTTGAGAGGAAAGGGCCAGACTCTTCTTAGTGGAGCCGAGCTACCGGACAAGGACCACAGGCACAAACTGGAGCATGGGAAGTTCCACCTGAACATGAGGAAAGCCTGATTTACTGTAAGGTGAGAGAGCACTGGAACAGGCTGCCCAGGGAGGCTGTGGAGTCTCCTTCTCTGGAGATACTGAAATACAATCTTTATGTGTTTCAGTACATCTTTATTGATGTGACACTGCAGTAGCAGGGGGCTAGCGTTGATGATCTGCAGAGATGCCTTCCAACCCAATCCTTCTGCGATTGTGCTTTCTGTGCTGACCATAGATTTGTCCTAGGGAAGAGACCAGTATTTGTTACCTAGGGGAGGTGATATTGCAGGTGTGGATAACGGTGCATGACCAGGGGATTGCTTTATCTGGACAAGTGAAGGGCTTGTGTCATGTTCTAGAAGTGTCTCTGTGCTGCTCTGTGTTGTGGCTATGGACACAAATCATATGAGGAGATTGCAACATCTTTCCATCCACCCCAAGGCCAACAGTAGCATTGGTGTTGTGCTGGGTGAGGTTGGGGGAACCTGAAAAGGAAAGAAGAGAGGAGTCATCTCAAGCTTGAATGCAGGAGAACTTTATTGATAGGGAGAGAAACTGAGGAGGCAGGAGAAGTAAGTGGAAGGGAGCAGGTGTCAGGTACAAGGATGTGCATCTTCAACACGTGATGTGGCTTCCAAGGTGTGGGTGGATGTTGTCAAGGGTGTTGGAGAGGACCTTTAGCAGGTGTAGCAGCCTCCCCTGCCACCGAACCAGCCCAGACCTCTGCCACCATAGCAGCCCAGTCCTCCCAAGCCATAGCCATAGCTGTAGCCAAAGGCCCCGTTGGAGATGGGCACTCCCTGGTAGCTGAGTTCGCTGCCCACGGCAGCCGATGCGGAGGATCCGACGGTGGTGCTCTGGGGAGAGGAGGTGAGGATGGGTCCTGGCAGGGTGACCTGCACAGTGGGAGGCTGGATGACAACGATGGAGTCCTGGCACTTCCTGACGCAGGGCTCGTTGCAGCTGTCGGCCAGCGGGGCGGGTGCGCAGAGGTTGTTGCAGGCCATGGCTGTGGTGTGGAGGGTCCCTAGAAGGAAAGTTGTTAGAGAAGCGTCAGGTGTTGTGGGTGCAAGGAGCGGAGTGAGATGAGGGCAAGGGAGTGGGGAGGTGTCGGGGTGGTCTATCGGGAGTGTGTCAGTAGGGAGCCATATGGGATGGGGCAGCTAGGGCAGAGCGTTGTTGAAGAGAGGGTTTAGATGGGATAGGAGGAGGAGGCTGAGGGAGTTGAGGCTCACCTTGTTGAGTCTGGAGGAGAAGGTGTGCAGAGAAGGTTGTGAGGGAGAGGGGTCCTGGGTCGGGTTTTATGGTGATGCGAGAGGGGCGGGACATGCTTTGTGCATGAGTGCATTCTGTGATTGTGCTGTTCTGTGATTTTGCTTCTGTGATAACCAGAGATTTGTTGTGGGGAAGAATCAAGTGTTTGTTCCCTAGGGGAGCTGACATTGGAGGTGTGGATAGTGGTGCATGAGCAGGGGCATGATTTTCCTGGGTAAGCAATGGTCTTGTGTCATGTTCTGGAAGTGTCCCTGTCCTGCTCTGTGTTGTTCTTGTGTCTGGGGACGTAGAGCCTAGGAGGAGATTTTAACCTCCTTCAAACCACCGCAATGGGCATTGTAGCCCTGTCTTTGTGCTGGATGAGGTTGGAAGGAGCCTGTGAGAAGAAGTAAGAGGAGGCTTCTCAAGCTGTAATGCAGAAAAACTTTATTGAGTGGGTGCAGAAATGGAGAAGGCAGAGGCATCAAGTGAAAGGAGGTAGTCTGAGGCGTAAGGAGTTGCACCCTCAAGCCGTGGTATGACTTCCAGGGAGTGGGTGTTTGTTTTCAAGGGTGGTGGAGACAGACCTTAGCAGGTGTAGCAGCCTCTCCTGCCACCGAACCAGCCCAGGCCTCTACCACCATAGCAGCCCAGACCTCCCAAGCCATAGCCGTAGCCGTAGCCAAAGGCCCCGTTGGAGATGGGCACTCCCTGGTAGCTGAGTTCGCTGCCCACGGCAGCCGATGCGGAGGATCCGACGGTGGAGCTCTGTGGGAAGGAGGTGAGGATGGGTCCTGGCAGGGTGACCTGCACGGTGGGAGGCTGGATGACAACGATGGAGTCCTGGCACTTCCTGACGCAGGGCTCGTTGCAGCTGTCGGCCAGTGGGGCGGGTGCGCAGAGGTTGTTGCAGGCCATGGCTGTGGTGTGGAGGGTCCCTGGAAGAAAAGGTGTTAGAGAAGCGTCAGGTCATGTGGGTGCAAGGAAAGGAGTGTGAGGAGGGCAAGAGAGTGGGTAGGCGTCGAGGTGGTCTATCGGGAGTGTGTCAGTAGGGAGGCAGGCGTGATGGGGAAGGTGGATCAGAGCGTGTTGGAAGAGAGGTTTTAGATGGGAGAGGAGAAGGAGGCTGAGAGAATAGAGGCTTACCTACCTGAGCACGGAGGAGAAGGTGTGCAGAGAAGGTTGTGAGGGAGAGAGGCCCTGGGCTGGCTTTTATGGTGGTGCGATAGGGGTGGGACAGCTTTTGTGCGTGAGTGCATTTTTCAGGCAGCAGCTGTGTCCTGGCCCAGTGTGGCGACTCATGAGGTGGGGTTTGTTTTCCTTGCCCCACTTCTTCAATGTCATGTTGTCCTCTTGAGGACGTGTCCACTTGGTGGTGATGGCATCTTTGAAGTGAGAGCATCAGAGGCCAAAGGCTTAGTGATGATGGTACGTGTCCTGGAAAGTAGGAGATGAAAACATTGCAGATTTGGAGTTTTGTCAGCAGTGTCATCGCGTGGCACTCATGTGCTGTAGTTTGTGGGTGCACTGTGAAGTCCTAACCACAATTGCTCACAGTCACAGCAGGTGCTGGTAGTCCCTGATCGCAAAAGTTGATGGGAAGGTGTCAACATGGATTTTGGAGGAGTAGATATCATGTGCGACCAAGCTCTATGTTTAGTCCATCAAAGCGACTAGGTGTGTTAATGACAAAAGAAGTTAGGCTGGTGATGCCCTTGAGGTTTTAGTAAAACTTTTGATGACTTCTCCCAATGCATTATTGAGGGGAAGACAAAAGGTTATGAATTGAATAAGTGTCCAGTGAGGTGGACTGCAAGGAGGTTGAATGGTTGGTTCCAGAGTCTTGAGATGAGTGTTGAGAAATGCCTCTGGAGGGTAGTCTCAAGTGATGTAGCCTTGGAGTTGGGTCTACAGCTGGGTGACAGATGATAAGCCTCATTTGAAAGAGGCCAAAAGAGGAGACTCAAGTAAACTAGAAGCCTGTGAATGTCCCCTCTCTTTCTGGCATGGTCCATTTGGCCCCAGCAGCAGCTTTGAAGTGAGAGTATTAGAGGTCAAAATTTTGGTGTTTATGGTGTTTTTCTTGGCATGCAGAAGAGGAGACATAAGCATTGGAGAGGTGCTGTGTTGTCAGTCAGGTCTTCACCTGGCACATTTATTGTGTGGTTTGTTGGTGTTTTGTGATGATGGGAGCCTGTTTCCTAGCAGCTCGACCCAACTCAGCCAGAATGAGACAGGGAAGGTCATCCACAAGTCATGCCATCTTCTTGGCCGTGCTGACAGCTTTTAAGGCAAAGGATTGTAGGTCAAAGTGTTGGTGTTGATGGTTGATTTCAGGGTGTGCCTAAGAAGGAACCAAAGCATCTCAGACTTGGGATGTTGTCAGTGAGGTCATGGTGTGGCACTTGCATGGTGTGGTTCGGTGGTACACTGGGAAGGAGGCCCCCCAGGCCGGTGGACCCAGAGCTGTCAGACACAGAAGAGACAAGAAGGTTGTGGATAGTCATTAGCCTGTAATTTCAAAGGGGACATGGTGATTGACAAGCATGTGTGTCTTCTACACCTGAGTGGCTAGGTTTGTAGAGAAACAAAGGATAAAGGCTGGTGTTTTCCTTGAGTTTGGATTCAAGCCTTTGATGATTTCTCACCTCGCATGCTCCTTCCATGTATGTGTTGCCTAAGTGACCTGTGAGATTGACTGCAAATGGGAGACCAAAGTCAGCTACCAGCTGTGTAGCTGAGTTAGTGTCAGATTTTTTCAGTGTCAGCTTTGTTCGTAGCATGGTGACGAATCCTGGTGGATTGAAGCTAGTGTTTGCCTTGAGTTTTAGGTAGAGCCTTTGATGAATTCTCTCCCCGCATTCTCCTAAAAAGCTTACTGTAAAAATGCTTTACTTGAGAGAGTGATGGTGCACTGGAATTGGCTGAGAGACCCTGGTAGCTTTTCCCTGGAGAAGAGAAGAGTGAGAGGAGAACCCATCAAAGGTGATCAATATGCAAAGGGAGGGGTCAAGAGGAAGGGGCCAAACTCTTCTTAGTGGAGCCAAGCTACCGGACAAGGGCCACAAGCACAAACTGGAGCATGGGAATTTCCACCTAAACATGAGGAAAGCCTGATTTACTGTAAGGTGAGAGAGCACTGGAACAGGCTGCCCAGGGAGACTGTGGAGTCTCCTTCTCTGGAGATACTGAAATACAACCTGGATGTGTTCTGTAAATCTTCATTGATGTGACACTGCAGTAGCAGGGGGCTAGTGTTGATGATCTGCAGAGATGCCTTCCAACCCAATCCTTCTGCGATTCTGCTTTGTGTGGTGACCATAGAGTTGTCCTGGGGAGGAGACTACTGTTCGTTACCTAGGGGAGGTGGCAATGGAGGTGTGGCTAGTGGTGCATTACCATGGGACTGCTTTGTCTGGGCAAGTGAAGGTCTTGTGTCATGTTGTAGAAGTGTCTCTGTGCTGCTCTGTGTTGTTGTGGCTGTGGACACAAACCATAGGAGGAGATTGCAACATCTTTCCATCCACCCCAATGGCCACTGAAGCCTTGGTGTTGTGCCGGGTGAGGTGGGAGGAACCTCAAAAGAAAAGAAGAGAGGAGTCATCTAAGCTTGAATGCAGGAGAGCTTTATTGATGGGGAGAGAAACTGAGGAGGCAGGAGAAGTAAGTGGAAGGGAGCAGGTGTCAGGTACAAGGATGTGCATCTTCAACACGTGATGTGGCTTCCAAGGTGTGGGTGGATGTTGTCAAGGGTGTAGGAGAGGAACCTTAGCAGGTGTAGCAGCCTCTCCTGCCACCGAACCAGCCCAGACCTCTGCCACCATAGCAGCCCAGTCCTCCCAAGCCATAGCCATAGCCGTAGCCAAAGGCCCCGTTGGAGATGGGCACTCCCTGGTAGCTGAGTTCGCTGCCCACAGCAGCCGTTGCGGAGGATCCGACGGTGGTGCTCTGGGGAGAGGAGGTGAGGATGGGTCCTGGCAGGGTGACCTGCACGGTGGGAGGCTGGATGACAACGATGGAGTCCTGGCACTTTCTGACGCACGGCTCGTTGCAGCTGTCGGCCAGCGGGGCAGGTGTGCAGAGGTTGTTGCAGGCCATGGGTGTGGTGTGGAGGGTCCCTGGAAGAAAAGGTGTTAGAGAAGCGTCAGGTCATGTGGGTGCAAGGAACAGAGTGTGAGGAGGGCAAGGGAGTGGAGAGGTGTCGGGGTGGTCTATCCGGAGTGTAGCAGTGGGGAGGCATGCGGGATGGGGAATCTCGGTCAGAGTGTGGTGGAAGAGAGGATTTAGATGGGATAGGAGGAGGAGTCTGAGGGAGTTGAGGCTCACCTTGTTGAGTCTGGAGGAGAAGGTGTGCAGAGAAGGTTGTGAGGGAGAGGGGCCCTGGGCCGGCTTTTATGGTGGTGCAGACTGGGCGGGACATGCTTTGTGCATGAGTGCATTTTTCAGGCAGCAGCTGTGTCCTGGCCCAGTGTGGCGACTCATGAGGTGGGGTGTTTTTTCCTTGCCCCACTTCTTCAATGTCATGTTGTCCTCTTGAGGACGTGTCCACTTGGTGGTGGCGGCATCTTTGAAGTGAGAGCATCAGAAGCCCAAGGTTTGGTGATGATGACGCATATCCTGGAAAGCAGGAGATGAAAGCACTGCAGATTTGGAGTTTTGTCAGTGGTGTCATCGCGTGACACTCATGTGCTGTAGTTCATGGGTGCACTATGAAGAGGAAACCAAACTTCCTACCAACCACTGCAGGTGCTGGTAGACCGTGATCCAAAGAATTGATAGGAAGGTGTCAACATGGATTTGGGAGGAGTAGACATCATGTGAGACCAAGCTCTATGTTTTGTCCATCTAAGCGACTAGGTGTGTGAATGACAAAAGAACTTAGGCTGATGTTGCCCTTGAGTTTTGAGTAAAGCTTTTGATGATTTCTCCCAATGCATCGTTATGGACAAGGCAAAATGTATGGATTGGGTAAGTGTCCGGTGAGGTGGACTGCAAAGAGGTTGAATGTTTGTTCCCAGAGTCTTGAGCTGAGTGTTTAGAAATGCTTCTGGAGGGTAGTCTTAAGTGGACTGGGCCCAGGACAGCGTTGTTCATCCTCCTCTGCTAAGCCAGTGCTCTGTGGGATGGAGTGAAGCCTCAGGAAGGTGACAGATGATAAGCCTCATTTGAAAGAGGCCAAAAAGGGAGACTCAAGTAAACTAGGAGCTTGTCAGTGTCCCCTCTCTTTCTGGAATGCTCACAAACCCTGGTGGATCCTGCTGGATATTATGTCCACGAAGATGGAAAAATCTGGAGGCAATAGGTGAATGGCAAGAGAGCTTCCCAGAAGTCAAATTGTTGTTGACAAGTCTTGAGGCTTTCTGCAGTGGCGCTATAGCACTGAGGTAGAAGGGAAGAGCAAGTGATGTTATCTACATGGTCTTGCACAAAGCATTTGATCCTGTTGCACACAGCATCCTTGTCTGTATGATGGAGGAACTCCTGAAGAAGGAAACAGGCTCCTTGTGGCATGGATTGTGAGTTTTCCTGTGGAGAAGGATCTGTGCATATTGGTGGTTGAAAAATTGACCCTGAGGCAGCAATGTGCCCTTGTGGCAATGGAGACCAAGTATATCGTGGGGAGCATGAAGAAGAGTGTAGCAAGCAGCTGAGGGGAGATTCTCCTCCCTGTCTACTCTGTCATAGTCAGGCTGCATCTGGTGTCTTGTGTCCCGTTGCGTGCTCCCCAACTCAAGACAGGAAAGGAAGCAGTGTAGGAATTACAGTAGAGTACAAGATGCAGTTTGGAGAGGAATTTGTTTCTTGCAAGGAGAGTCAGAGACGTGGGTATGTTTATGGTGGAGAAGAGAAGAGCAAGGGGCTCCTATCAATGCTTACGACTATAGCCAGAGCCTAGGTCAAGAGGATTTTGAGTGTTTCCCTGCGACAGGACAAGGGGCATCAGGTACAAAATTGAAGTTGCAATGTTCTGTGTGAAAATCTTGAACTGTTCTTCTTGCGAGAGTGATGATGCTTTGACGTGAATTGTCTGGCTGGAGATGGAATGGAGTCTTGTTCCGTGGAGACAGTGAAATCCAATGTGGACGCATTTCTGTCCAGCCTGATCAAGGTCACTCTGCTTTAGCAGGAGGTAAGGACTGGGAGATCTCCAGAGATCTTTTCCAACCCAACCCAACCCAAGCCAAGCCAACCATTCTGTGTTTCTGCAGTTCTGTGATTTTGCTTCTGTAGTAGCCAGACATTAATTGTGCTGAAGAGTGACATGTTTGTTCCCTAGGGAAGGTGACATTGGAGTTGTGGATAGTGGTGCATGATGAGGGGTATGATCTGTCTGGCCAAGCAAAGGGCTTGTGTCATGTTCTGGCAGTGTCCCTGTGCTGCTCTGTGTTGTTCTTGCGTCTGGGGATGTAGAGCCTAGGAGGAGCTTTTAACCTCCTTCAAGCCATCGCAATGGGCATTGTAGCCCTGTCTTTGTGCTGGATGAGGTTGGAAGGAGCCTGTGAGAAGAAGTAAGAGGAGGCTTCTCAAGCTGTAATGCAGAAAAACTTTATTGAGTGGGTGCGGAAAAGGAGAAGGCAGAGGCGTCAAGTGAAAGGAGGTAGTCTGAGGCGTAAGGAGTTGCACCCTCAAGCCGTGGTATGGCTTCCAGGGAGTGGGTGTTTCTTTTCAAGGGTGGTGGAGAGGAGCCTTAGCAGGGGTAGCAGCCTCTCCTGCCACCGAACCAGCCCAGACCTCTACCACCATAGCAGCCCAGACCTCCCAAGCCATAGCCGTAGCCGAAGGCCCCATTGGAGATGGGCACTCCCTGGTAGCTGAGTTCGCTGCCCACAGCAGCCGATGCGGAGGATCCGACGGTGGAGCTCTGTGGGAAGGAGGTGAGGATGGGTCCTGGCAGGGTGACCTGCACAGTGGGAGGCTGGATGACGACAGTGGAGTCCTGGCACTGCCTGACGCAGGGCTCGTTGCAGCTGTTGGCCAGCGGGGCAGGTGCGCAGGGGCGGCAGAGGTTGTTGCAGGCCATGGGTGTGATGTGGAGGGCCCCTGGAACAGAGTGTGTTAGAGAAGCGTCAGGTCATGTGTGTGCAAGGAGCAGAGTGTGAGGAGGGCAAGGGAGGGTGGAGGTGTCGAGGTAGTCTATCTGGAGTGTGTCAGTAGGGAGGCATATGGGATGGGGAAGCTCGGGTAGAGCATAGTTGAAGAGAGGGTTTAGATGGGAGAGGAGGAGGAGGCTGAGGGAGTTGAGGCTCACCTTGTTGATTATGGAGGAGAAGGTGTGCAGAGAAGGTTGTGAGGGAGAGAGGCCTTGGACCGGCTTTTATGGTGGTGCACGAGGGGCAGGACCGCCTTTCTGCGTGAGTGCATTTTTCAGGCAGCAGCTTTGTCCTGGCCCAGTGTGGCCACTCATGAGGTGGGGTGTGTTTTCCTTGCCCCACTTCTTCAATGTCATGTCCTCCTCTTGAGGACGTGTCCATTTGGTGGTGGCGGCATCTTTGAAGTGACACCATCAGAGGCCAAAGCTTGGTGATGATTGCACAGGTCTTGGAAAGCAGGAGATGAAAGCATTGCAGATTTGGAGTTTTATCAGCGGTGTCATCGCGTGACACTCATGTGCTGTGGTTTGTGGGTGCTCTGTGAAGAGGAAACCAAAGTTCCTCCCAGCCACAGTAGGTCCTGGTAGACCCTGATCCAAAAAGTTGATGGGAAGGTGTCAACATAGATTTGGAAGGGGTAGACATCTTGTGTGACCAAGCTCCATGTTTTGTACATCAAAGCGACTAGGTGTGTGAATGACAAAAGAACTTAGACTGCAAAGAGGTTGAATGTTTGAGCCCAGAGTTTTCAGATGAGTGTTGATAAATTGCTCTGGAGGGTGGTCTCAAGTCATGTAGCCCAGGACTTGGGTCTACGGGACCGACACTGTTGTAGATACTCGTCAATAAGGCAGTGCTCAGTGGGACGGGGCGAAGCCTCAGGAAGGTGACAGATGATAATTGTCATTTGAAAGAGGTCAAAAAGGGAGTCTGAAGTAAACTAGGAGCCTGTCAGTGTCCTCTCTCTTCCTGGTATGATCGTTTTGGCATCGGCAGCAGCTTTGAAGTGAGACTGGTAGATGCCAAATGCTTGGTGTTAATGGCATGTTTTTGGCAGGCAGAAGAGGAGACCATTGGAAGCATTGAAGAGGTGCTGTGTGGTCAGTCAGGTCATCACGTGGCACAATTCTTGTGTGGTCTGTGCTTGTGTTGTAATGATGGGAGTCCTTTTCCAAGCAGCTCAGGCCAGCTCAGTCAGAATCAGGAGAGGGGAGATCATCAACGAGTCATGCTACCTTCTTGGCCCTGCTGGCAGCTTTTAAGGCAATGGTTGGAGGTCAAAGTGTTCATGTTGATGGTTAATATCAGGGTGGGATAAAGAAGGAAAAGAAAACATCGGAGACTTGGGATGTTGTCAGTGAGGTCATGGTGTGGCACTTGCATGGTGTGGTTAAGTGTTACACTGGGAGGGAGGCCCCCAGTGCTGGCAGGCCTAGTACCGTCAGACACAGAAGAGACAAGAAGGTTGTGCTGAGCATGTCGTTTCAAAGGATACATGGTGTTTGACAAGCATCTGTGTCTTCTGCACCTGAGTGGCTAGGTCTGTAGAGAAGTAAAGAACCAAGGCTGGTGTTTTCCTTGACTTTGGAGTAAATCCTTTGACTATTTCTCACCTAACATGCTCCTAGACAAGACAAAAATATGTGTTGCCTAAGTGATATGTTAGATGGACTGCAATGGGAGACGTAAGTCAGCTACCAACCATTCGGTGTGAGCTTTGTTCCTAGCAAGGTGACAAATCCTGGTGGATGAAAGCTGGTGTTTGCCTTGAGATTTAGGTAGAGCCTTTGATGATTTCTCTCCCCACATTCCTTTCAGAAGTTTACTCTCAAAAAGTTTTCCTTGTGAGAGTGATGGTGCACTGGAATTGACTGAGAGACCCTGGTAGCTTTTCCCTGGAGAAGAGAAGAGTGAGATGAGAACCCATCAAAGGTGATCAATATGCAAAGGGAGGGGTTAAGAGGAAGGGGCCAGACTCTTCGTAGTGGACCCGAGCTACCGGACAAGGGCCACAGACAAAAATAGGAGCACGGGAAGTTCCACCTGAACATGAGGAAAGCCGGATTTACTGGAAGGTAAACATTGGAGGTGTGGATAATGGTGCATTTCCATGGGACTGCTTTGTCTGGGCAAGTGAAGGGCTTGTGTCATGTTCCAGAAGTGTCTCTGTGCTGCTCGGTGTTGTTGTGGCTGTGGACACAAACCATAGGAGGAGATTGAAACATCTTTCCAAACACCCCAATGGCCACAGTAGTCTTGGTGTTGTGCCGGGTGAAGTTGGGGGAACCTGAAAAGAAAGGAAGAGAGGAGTCATCTCAAGCTTGAACGCAGGAGAACTTTATTGATGGAGAGAGAACCTGAGAAGGCAGGAGAAGTAAGTGGAAGGGAGCAGGTGTCAGATGCAAGGATGTGCAACTTCAACATGTGATGTGGCTTCCCGGGTGTGGGTGGATGTTGTCAAGGGTGTTGGAGAGGACCCTTAGCAGGGGTAGCAGCCTCTTCTGCCACCATAGCAGCCCAGACCTCCCAAACCATAGCCGTAGCCGTAGCCAAAGGCCCCATTGGAGACGGGCACGCCCTGGTAGCTGAGTTCACTGCCCACAGCAGCGAACTGAGGGAGAAGGGAAGAGCAAGTGATGTTATGTATGTGGCCTTGTGCAAAGCATTTGATCCTGTTGCACACAGCACCCTTGTCTGTATGATGGAGGAACTCCTGAAGAAGGATACAGGCTGATTGTTGCATGGATTGTGAGTTTTCCTGTGGAGAAGAATCTGTGCATAGTGGTGGATGAAAAAGTGACCATGAGGCAGCAATGTGCCCTTGTGGCAATGGAGACCAAGAGTATCCTTGGGAGCATGAAGAAGAGTGTAGCAAGTAGCTGAGGGGAGATTCTCCTCCCTTTCTACTCTGTCATAGTCAGGCTGCAGCTGGAGTTTTGTGTCCCGTTGCATGCTCCCCAACTCAAGACAGGAAAGGAAGCAGTGGAGAAATTACAGTAGAGTACAAGATGCTGTTTGGAGAGGAATTTGTTTCTCGTAAGGAGAGGCAGAGACGTGGGTGTGTTTATGGTGGAGAAGAGAAGGACGTGGGGCTCCTATCAATGCTTATGACTATCGCCAGGACCTAGGCCAACAGGGTAGGCCTGTATTATTTTCAGTGTTTCCATACGACAGTCATCAGGTACAAAATGGAACTTGCAATGTTCGACGAGAACATCTTGAAATGCTCTTGTTGTTGGAGTGACGGTGCACTGGAATTGTCTGGCCAGAGAGTTAGTGGAGTCTTGTTCCGTGGAGACAGTGAAATCCAATCTGGACGCCTTCCTGTCCAGCCTGATGGAGGTGACCCTGCTTTATCAGGACGTTTGGACTGGGAGATATCCAGAGATCTCTTCCAACCAAGCCCAACCCAACCCAAGCATTCTGTGATTGTGCAGTTCTGTGATGTTGCTTCTGTGATAACCAGAGATTTGTTGTGGGGAAGAATCAAGTGTTTGTTCCCTAGGGGAGGTGATATTGGAGGTGTGGATAGTGGTGCATGATGAGGGGCATGATTTTCCTGGGTAAGCAAAGGGCTTGTGTCATGTTCTGGAAGTGTCCCTGTCCTGCTCTGTGTTGTTCTTGTGTCTGGGGACGTAGAGCCTAGGAGGAGCTTTTAACCTCCTTCAAACCACCGCAACGGGCATTGTAGCCCTGTCTTTGTGCTGGATGAGGTTGGAAGGAGCCTGAGAGAAGAAGTAAGAGGAGGCTTCTCAAGCTGTAATGCAGAAAAACTTTATTGAGTGGGTGCGGAAATGGAGAAGGCAGAGGCATGAAGTGGAAAGGAGGTAGTCTGAGGCGCAAGGAGTTGCACCCTCAAGCTGTGGTATGGCTTCCAGGGAGTGGGTGTTTGTTTTCAAGGGTGGTGGAGAGGAGCCTTAGCAGGTGTAGCAGCCTCTCCTGCCACCGAACCAGCCCAGGCCTCTACCACCATAGCAGCCCAGACCTCCCAAGCCATAGCCGTAGCCGTAGCCAAAGGCCCGGTTGGAGATGGGCACTCCCTGGTAACTGAGTTCGCTGCCCACAGCAGCCGATGCGGAGGATCCGACGGTGGAGCTCTGTGGGAAGGAGGTGAGGATGGGTCCTGGCAGGGTGACCTGCACGGTGGGAGGCTGGATGACAACGATGGAGTCCTGGCACTGCCTGACGCAGGGCTCGTTGCAGCTGTCGGCCAGTGGGGCAGGTGCACAGAGGTTGTTGCAGGCCATGGGTGTGGTGTGGATGATCCCTGGAAGAAAAGGTGTTAGGGAAGCGTCAGGTCATGTGGGTGCAAGGAACAGAGTGTGAGGAGGGCAAGAGAGTGGGGAGGCGTCCGGGTGGTCTATCGGGAGTATGTCAGTAGGGAGGCAGGCGTGATGGGGAAGGTGGGTCAGAGTGTGTTGGAAGAGAGGTTTTAGATGAGAGAGGAGAAGGAGGCTGAGAGAATAGAGGCTTACCTACCTGAGCACGGAGGAGAAGGTGTGCAGAGAAGGTTGTGAGGGAGAGAGGCCCTGGGCTGGCTTTTATGGTGGTGCATGAGGGGCGGGACAGCCTTTGTGCATGAGTGCATTTTTCAGGCAGCAGCTGTGTCCTGGCCCAGTGTGGCGACTCATGAGGTGGGGTGTGTTTTCCTTGCCTCACTTCTTCAATGTCATGTCCTCCTCTTGAGGACGTGTCCACTTGGTGGTGGTGGCATCTTTGAAGTGATAGCATCAGAGGCCAAAGGCTTAGTGATGATGGCACGTATCCTGGAAAGCAGGAGATGAAATCATTGCAGATTTGGAGTTTTGTCAGCGGTGTCATTGCGTGGCACTCATGTGCTGTAATTTGTGGGTGCACTGTGAAGTCCTAACCACAATTGCTCACAGCCACAGCAGGTGCTGGTAGACCCTGATCGCAAAAGTTGATGGGAAAGTGTCAACATGGATTTTGGAGGAGTAGATATCATGTGCGACCAAGCTCTGTGTTTTGTCCATCAAAGCGACTAGGTGTGTTAATGACAAAAGAAGTTAAGGCTGGTGATGCCCTTGAGGTTTTAGTAAAGCTTTTGATGACTTCTCCCAATGCATTATTGAGGGGAAGACAAAAGGTTATGAATTGAATAAGTGTCCAGTGAGGTGGACTGCAAGGAGGTTGAATGGTTGGTTCCAGAGTCTTGAGATGAGTGTTGAGAAATGCCTCTGGAGGGTAGTCTCAAGTGATGTAGCCTTGGAGTTGGGTCTACAGCTGGGTGACAGATGATAAGCCTCATTTGAAAGAGGCTAAAAGAGGAGACTCAAGTAAACTAGAAGCCTGTGAATGTCCCCTCTCTTTCTGGCATGGTCCATTTGGCCCCAGCAGCAGCTTTGAAGTGAGAGTATTAGAGGTCAAAATTTTGGTGTTTATGGTGTTTTTCTTGGCATGCAGAAGAGGAGACATAAGCATTGGAGAGGTGCTGTGTTGTCAGTCAGGTCTTCACCTGGCACATTTATTGTGTGGTTTGTTGGTGTTTTGTGATGATGGGAGCCTGTTTCCTAGCAGCTCGACCCAACTCAGCCAGAATGAGACAGGGAAGGTCATCCACAAGTCATGCCATCTTCTTGGCCGTGCTGACAGCTTTTAAGGCAAAGGATTGTAGGTCAAAGTGTTGGTGTTGATGGTTGATTTCAGGGTGTGCCTAAGAAGGAACCAAAGCATCTCAGACTTGGGATGTTGTCAGTGAGGTCATGGTGTGGCACTTGCATGGTGTGGTTCGGTGGTACACTGGGAAGGAGGCCCCCCAGGCCGGTGGACCCAGAGCTGTCAGACACAGAAGAGACAAGAAGGTTGTGGGTAGTCATTAGCCTGTAATTTCAAAGGGGACATGGTGATTGACAAGCATGTGTGTCTTCTACACCTGAGTGGCTAGGTTTGTAGAGAAGCAAATGATAAAGGCTGGTGTTTTCCTTGAGTTTGGATTCAAGCCTTTGATGATTTCTCACCTCGCATGCTCCTCCCATGTATGTGTTGCCTAAGTGACCTGTGAGATTGACTGCAAATGGGAGACCAAAGTCAGCTACCAGCTGTGGAGCTGAGTTAGTGTCAGATTTTTTCAGTGTCAGCTTTGTTCGTAGCATGGTGACGAATCCTGGTGGATTGAAGCTGGTGTTTGCCTTGAGTTTTAGGTAGAGCCTGTGATGATTTCTCTCCCCGCATTCTCCTAAAAAGCTTACTGTAAAAAAGCTTTCCTTGTGAGAGTGATGGTGCACTGGAATTGGCTGAGAGACCCTGGTAGCTTTTCCCTGGAGAAGAGAAGAGTGAGAGGAGAACCCATCAAAGGTGATCAATATGCAAAGGGAGGGGTCAAGAGGAAGGGGCCAAACTCTTCTTAGTGGAGCCAAGCTACCGGACAAGGGCCACAGGCACAAACTGGAGCATGGGAATTTCCACCTGAACATGAGGAAAGCCTGATTTACTGTAAGGTGAGAGAGCACTGGAACAGGCTGCCCAGGGAGGCTGTGGAGTCTCCTTCTCTGGAGATACTGAAATACAACCTGGATGTGTTCTGTACATCTTCATTGATGTGACACTGCAGTAGCAGGGGGCTAGTGTTGATGATCTGCAGAGATCCCTTGCAACCCAATCCTTCTGCGATTGTGCTTTGTGTGGTGACCATAGAGTTGTCCTGGGGAGGAGACTACTGTTCGTTACCTAGGGGAGGTGACATTGGAGGTGTGGCTAGTGGTGCATTACCATGGGACTGCTTTGTGTGGGCAAGTGAAGGTCTTGTGTCATGTTTTAGAAGTGTCTCTGTGCTGCTCTGTGTTGTTGTGGCTGTGGACACAAACCATAGGAGGAGATTGCAACATCTTTCCATCCACCCCAATGGCCACTGAAGCCTTGGTGTTGTGCCGGCTGAGGTTGGGGGAACCTCAAAAGAAAAGAAGAGAGGAGTCATCTAAGCTTGAATGCAGGAGAACTTTATTGATGGGGAGAGAAACTGAGGAGGCAGGAGAAGTAAGTGGAAGGGAGCAGGTCTCAGGTACAAGAATGTGCAACTTCAACATGTGATGTGGCTTCCAAGGTGTGGGTGGTTGTTGTCAAGGGTGTTGGAGAGGAACCTTAGCAGGTGTAGCAGCCTCCCCTGCCACCGAACCAGCCCAGACCTCTGCCACCATAGCAGCCCAGTCCTCCCAAGCCATAGCCATAGCCGTAGCCAAAGGCCCCGTTGGAGATGGGCACTCCCTGGTAGCTGAGTTCGCTGCCCACAGCAGCCGATGCAGAGGATCCGACGGTGGTGCTCTGGGGAGAGGAGGTGAGGATGGGTCCTGGCAGGGTGACCTGCACGGTGGGAGGCTGGATGACAACGATGGAGTCCTGGCACTTCCTGATGCAGGGCTCGTTGCAGCTGTCGGCCAGCGGGGCGGGTGCGCAGAGGTTGTTGCAGGCCATGGCTGTGGTGTGGAGGGTCCCTGGAAGAAAAGGTGTTAGAGAAGTGTCAGGTCATGTGGGTGCAAGGAACAGAGTGTGAGGAGGGCAAGGGAGTGGAGAGGTGTCGGGGTGGTCTATCCGGAGTGTAGCAGTGGGCAGGCATGTGGGATGGGGAATCTCAGTCAGAGTGTGTTGGAAGAGAGGATTTAGATGGGATAGGAGGAGGAGGCTGAGGGAGTTGAGGCTCACCTTGTTGAGTATGGAGGAGAAGGTGTGCAGAGAAGGTTGTGAGGGAGAGAGGCCCTGGGACGGCTTTTATGGTGGTGCAGAATGGGCGGGACAGCCTTTGTGCATGAGTGCATTTTTCAGGTAGCAGCTGTGTCCTGGCCCAGTGTGGCGACTCATGAGGTGGGGTGTGTTTTCCTTGCCCTACTTCTTCAATGTCATGTTGTCCTCTTGAGGACGTGTCCATTTGGTGGTGGCGGCATCTTCGAAGTGAGAGCATCAGAAGCCCAAGGTTTGGTGATGATGACGCATATCCTGGAAAGCAGGAGATGAAAGCATTGCAGATTTGGAGTTTTGTCAGCGGTGTCATCGCGTGACACTCATGTGCTGTGGTTTGTGGGTGCGCTGTGAGGAGGAATCCAAAGTTCCTCCCAGCCACAGTAGGTCCTGGTAGACCCTGATCCAAAAAGTTGATGGGAATGTGTCAACATGGATTTGGGAGGGGTAGACATCATGTGTGACCAAGCTCCATGTTTTGTACATCAAAGCGACTAGGTGTGTGAATGACAAAAGAACTTAGACTGCAAAGAGGGTGAATGTTTGAGCCCAGAGTTTTCAGATGAGTGTTGATAAATTGCTATGGAGGGTGGTCTCAAGTCATGTAGCCCAGGACTTGGGTCTACGGGACCGACACTGTTGTAGATACTCGTCAATAAGGCAGTGCTCAGTGGGACGGGACGAAGCCTCAGGAAGGTGACAGATGATAATCGTCATTTGAAAGAGGTCAAAAAGGGAGTCTGAAGTAATCTAGGAGGCTGTCAGTGTCCCCTCTCTTCCTGGTGTGATCGATTTGGCACCGGCAGCAGCTTTGAAGTGAGACTGGTAGATGCCAAATGCTTGGTGTTAATGGCATGTTTTTGGCAGGCAGAAGAGGAGACCATTGGAAGCATTGAAGAGGTGCTGTGTGGTCAGTCAGGTCATCACGTGGCACAATTCTTGTGTGGTCTGTGCTTGTGTTGTAATGATGGGAGTCCTTTTCCAAGCAGCTCAGGCCAGCTCAGTCAGAATCAGGAGAGGGGAGATCATCAACGAGTCATGCTACCTTCTTGGCCCTGCTCGCAGCTTTTAAGGCAATGGTTGGAGGTCAAAGTGTTCATGTTGATGGTTAATATCAGGGTGGGATAAAGAAGGAAAAGAAAACATCGCAGACTTGGGATGTTGTCAGGGAGGTCATGGTGTGGCACTTGCATGGTGTGGTTAAGTGTTACACTGGGAGGGACACCCCCAATGCTGGCAGGCCTAGTACCGTCAGACACAGAAGAGACAAGAAGGTTGTGCTGAGCATGTCGTTTCAAAGGGTACTTGGTGTTTGACAAGCATCTGTGTCTTCTGCACCTGAGTGGCTAGGTCTGTAGAGAAGCAAAGAACAAAGGCGGGTGTTTTCTTTGAGTTTTGAGTTAATCCTTTGATGATTTCTCACCTAACATGCTCCTAGACAAGACAAAAATATGTGTTGCCTAAGTGACCTTTTAGATGGACTGCAATGGGAGACGTAAGTCAGCTACCAGCCATTCGGTGTGAGCTTTGTTCCTAGCAAGGTGACAAATCCCGGTGGATGAAAGCTGGTGTTTGCCTTTAATTTTAGGTAGAGCCTTTGATGATTTCTCTCCCCACATTCCTTTCAGAAGTTTACTCTCAAAAAGCTTTCCTTGTGAGAGTGATGGTGCACTGGAACTGGCTGAGAGACCCTGGTAGCTTTTCCCTGGAGAAGAGAAGAGTGAGATGACAACTCATCAAAGGTGATCAATTTGCAAAGGGAGAGGTTAAGAGGAAGGGGCCAGACTCTTCGTAGTGGACCTGAGCTACCGGACAAGGGCCACAGACAAAAATAGGAGCACGGGAAGTTCCACCTGAACATGAGGAAAGCCGGATTTACTGGAAGGTAAACATTGGAGGTGTGGATAATGGTGCATTACCATGGGACTGCTTTGTCTGGGCAAGTGAAGGGCTTGTGTCATGTTCCAGAAGTGTCTCTGTGCTGCTCAGTGTTGTTGTGGCTGTGGACACAAACCATAGGAGGAGATTGCAACATCTTTCTAAACACCCCAATGGTCACAGTAGTCTTGGTGTTGTGCTGGGTGAGGTTGGGGGAACCTGAAAAGAAAGGAAGAGAGGAGTCATCTCAAGCTAGAATGCAGGAGAACTTTATTGATAGAGAGAGAACCTGAGAAGGCAGGAGAAGTAAGTGGAAGGGAGCAGGTCTCAGGTGCAAGGATGTGCATCTTCAACAAGTGATGTGGCTTCCAGGGTGTGGGTGGATGTTGTCAAGGGTGGTGGAGAGGAGCCTTAGCAGGTGTAGCAGCCTCTCCTGCCACCATAGCAGCCCAGACCTCCCAAGCCGTAGCCGTAGCCATAGCCAAAGGCCCCATTGGAGATGGGCACTCCCTGGTAGCTGAGTTCGCTGCCCACAGCAGCCGTTGCAGAGGATCCGATGGCAGTGCTCTGTGGGAAGGAGGTGAGGATGGGTCCTGGCAGGGTGACCTGCACGGTGGGAGGCTGGATGACAACGATGGAGTCCTGGCACTTTCTGACGCATGGCTCGTTGCAGCTGTCGGCCAGCGGGGCGGGTGCGCAGAGGTTGTTGCAGGCCATGGGTGTGGTGTGGAGAGTCCCTAGAAGAAAAGTTGTTAGAGAAGCGTCAGGTGTTGTGGGTGCAAGGAACGGAGTGAGAAGAGGGCAAGAGAGTGGGGAGGTGTCGGGGTGGTCTATTGGGAGTGTGCCAGTAGGGAGCCATATGGGATTGGGCAGCTAGGGCAGAGCGTTGTGGAAGAGAGGGTTTAGATGGGAGAGGAGGAGGATGCTGAGGGAGTTGAGGCTCACCTTGTTGATTGTGGAGGAGAAGGTGTGCAGAGAAGGTTGTGAGGGAGAGAGGCCCTGGACCGGCTTTTATGGTGGTGCATGAGGGGCGGGACAACCTTTGTGCATGAGTGCATTTTTCAGGTAGCAGCTGTGTCCTGGCCCAGTGTGGCGACTCATGAGGTGGGGTGTGTTTTCCTTGCCCCACTTCTTCAATGTCATGTTGTCCTCTTGAGGACGTGTCCACTTGGTGGTGGCGGCATCTTTGAAGTGAGAGCCTCAGAGGACGAAGTTTTGGTGATGATGGCCCCCGTCCTGGAAAGCCACAGACGAAAACATTGCAGATTTGGAGTTTTGTCAGTGGTGTCATCGCGTGGCATCCATGTGCTGTAGTTTGTGGGTGCACTGTCAAGCAGAAACCAAAATTCCTGCCAGCCACAGCAGTAGATGGTAGAGCCTGATCAAAAAAAGTTGATCTGAAGGTGTCAACATGGATTTGGGAGGCATAGACGTCATGTGTGTCCAAGCTCTATGTTTTGTACATCAAGGCGACTAGGTGTGTGAATGAGAAAAGAACTTAGGCTGGTGTTGCCCTTGAGTTTTGTGTAAAGCTTTTGATAATTTCTCCCAATGCATCTTTATGGATGATGGTCCATAAATATATGTTTTGGGTAAGTGTTCAGTGAGGTTGACTGCAAAGAGGTTGAATGTTTGTTCCCAGAGTCTTGAGATGAGTGTTGAGAAATGCCTCTGGAGGGTAGTCTCAAGTGATGTAGCCCAGGACTTGGGTCTACTGGACCGACGCTGTTGTACATCCTCCTCAATGAGCCAGTGCTCAGTGGGATGGAGTGAATCTCAGGAAGGTATCAGATGATAACCAAGGCTGAAAAGGGAGACTCAAGTAAACTAGGAGCCTGTCAGTGTTCTCTCTCTTTCTGCAACGGTCACAAATGCTGTTGGATCCTGGTGGATATTATGTCTATGAAGATGGAAAAATCTGTAGGCAATAGGTGAATGGCAAGAGCTTCCCAGAAGTCAAATTGTTGTTGACAAGTCTTGAGGTTTTCTGCAGTGGGGCTACAGCACTGGGGGAGAAGGGAAGAGCAAGTGATGTTATGTATGTGACCTTGTGCAAAGCATTTGATCCTGTGTCACACAGCACCCTTGTCTGTATGATGGAGGAACTCCTGAAGAAGGATACAGGCCCCTTGTTGCATGGATTGTGAGTTTTCCTGTGCAGAAGGATCTGTGCATAGTGGTGGTTGAAAAAGTGACAATGAGGCAGCAATGTGCCCTTGTGGCAATGGAGACCAAGAGTATCGTGGGGAGCATGAAGAAGAGTGTATCAAGCAGGTAAGGGGAGATTCTCCTCCCTGTCTACTCTGTCATAGTGAGGCTGCATCTGGAGTCTTGTGTCCCATAGTGTGCTCCCAAACTCAAGACAGGAAAGGATGCAGTGGAGAAATTATATTAGAGTACAAGATGCTGTTTGGATTGGAATTTGTTTCTCGTAAGGAGAGGCAGAGACGTGGGTGTGTTTAATCTGGAGAAGAGAAGGACTTGGGGCTCCTATAAATGCTTACGACTATCGCCAGGGCCTAGGCCAACAGGGTAGGCCTGTATTATTTTCAGTGTTTCCATACGACAGTCATCAGGTACAAAATGGAACTTGCAATGTTCGACGAGAACATCTTGAAATGCTCTTCTTGTTGGAGTGACGGTGCACTGGAATTGTCTGGCCAGAGAGGGAGTGGAGTCTTGTTCCGTGGAGACAGTGAAATCCAATCTGGACGCCTTCCTGTCCAGCCTGATGGAGGTGACCCTGCTTTATCAGGACGTTTGGACTGGGAGATATCCAGAGATCTCTTCCAACCAAGCCCAACCCAACCCAAGCATTCTGTGATTGTGCAGTTCTGTGATTTTGCTTCTGTGATAACCAGAGATTTGTTGTGGGGAAGAATCAAGTGTTTGTTCCCTAGGGGAGCTGACATTGGAGGTGTGGATAGTGGTGCATGAGCAGGGGCATGATTTTCCTGGGTAAGCAATGGTCTTGTGTCATGTTCTGGAAGTGTCCCTGTCCTGCTCTGTGTTGTTCTTGTGTCTGGGGACGTAGAGCCTAGGAGGAGATTTTAACCTCCTTCAAACCACCGCAACGGGCATTGTAGCCCTGTCTTTGTGCTGGATGAGGTTGGAAGGAGCCTGAGAGAAGAAGTAAGAGGAGGCTTCTCAAGCTGTAATGCAGAAAAACTTTATTGAGTGGGTGCGGAAATGGAGAAGGCAGAGGCATGAAGTGGAAAGGAGGTAGTCTGAGGCGTAAGGAGTTGCACCCTCAAGCTGTGGTATGGCTTCCAGGGAGTGGGTGTTTGTTTTCAAGGGTGGTGGAGAGGATCCTTAGCAGGGGTAGCAGCCTCTCCTGCCACCGAACCAGCCCAGGCCTCTACCACCATAGCAGCCCAGACCTCCCAAGCCATAGCCGTAGCCGTAGCCAAAGGCCCCGTTGGAGATGGGCACTCCCTGGTAACTGAGTTCGCTGCCCACAGCAGCCGATGCGGAGGATCCGACGGTGGAGCTCTGTGGGAAGGAGGTGAGGATGGGTCCTGGCAGGGTGACCTGCACGGTGGGAGGCTGGATGACAACGATGGAGTCCTGGCACTTCCTGACGCAGGGCTCGTTGCAGCTGTCGGCCAGTGGGGTGGGTGCGCAGAGGTTGTTGCAGGCCATGGGTGTGGTGTGGATGATCCCTGGAAGAAAAGGTGTTAGGGAAGCGTCAGGTCATGTGGGTGCAAGGAAAGGAGTGTGAGGAGGGCAAGAGAGTGGGTAGGCGTCCGGGTGGTCTATCGGGAGTATGTCAGTAGGGAGGCAGGCGTGATGGGGAAGGTGGGTCAGAGCGTGTTGGAAGAGAGGTTTTAGATGAGAGAGGAGAAGGAGGCTGAGAGAATAGAGGCTTACCTACCTGAGCACGGAGGAGAAGGTGTGCAGAGAAGGTTGTGAGGGAGAGAGGCCCTGGGCCGGCTTTTATGGTGGTGCGAGAGGGGCGGGACAGCCTTTGTGCATGAGTGCATTTTTCAGGCAGCAGCTGTGTCCTGGCCCAGTGTGGCGACTCATGAGGTGGGGTGTGTATTCCTTGCCTCACTTCTTCAATGTCATGTCCTCCTCTTGAGGACGTGTCCACTTGGTGGTGGTGGCATCTTTGAAGTGAGAGCATCAGAGGCCAAAGGCTTAGTGATGATGGCACGTGTCCTGGAAAGCAGGAGATGAAATCATTGCAGATTTGGAGTTTTGTCAGCGGTGTCATTGCGTGGCACTCATGTGCTGTAATTTGTGGGTGCACTGTGAAGTCCTAACCACAATTGCTCACAGCCACAGCAGGTGCTGGTAGACCCTGATCGCAAAAGTTGATGGGAAAGTGTCAACATGGATTTGGGAGGAGTAGATATCATGTGCGACCAAGCTCTATGTTTTGTCCATCAAAGCGACTAGGTGTGTTAATGACAAAAGAAGTTAAGGCTGGTGATGCCCTTGAGGTTTTAGTAAAGCTTTTGATGACTTCTCCCAATGCATTATTGAGGGGAAGACAAAAGGTTATGAATTGAATAAGTGTCCAGTGAGGTGGACTGCAAGGAGGTTGAATGGTTGGTTCCAGAGTCTTGAGATGAGTGTTGAGAAATGCCTCTGGAGGGTAGTCTCAAGTGATGTAGCCTTGGAGTTGGGTCTACAGCTGGGTGACAGATGATAAGCCTCATTTGAAAGAGGCTAAAAGAGGAGACTCAAGTAAACTAGAAGCCTGTGAATGTCCCCTCTCTTTCTGGCATGGTCCATTTGGCCCCAGCAGCAGCTTTGAAGTGAGAGTATTAGAGGTCAAAATTTTGGTGTTTATGGTGTTTTTCTTGGCATGCAGAAGAGGAGACATAAGCATTGGAGAGGTGCTGTGTTGTCAGTCAGGTCTTCACCTGGCACATTTATTGTGTGGTTTGTTGGTGTTTTGTGATGATGGGAGCCTGTTTCCTAGCAGCTTGACCCAACTCAGCCAGAATGAGACAGGGAAGGTCATCCACAAGTCATGCCATCTTCTTGGCCGTGCTGACAGCTTTTAAGGCAAAGGATTGTAGGTCAATGTGTTGGTGTTGATGGTTGATTTCAGGGTAGGCCTAAGAAGGAACCAAAGCATCTCAGACTTGGGATGTTGTCAGTGAGGTCATGGTGTGGCACTTGCATGGTGTGGTTCGGTGGTACACTGGGAAGGAGGCCCCCCAGGCCGGTGGACCCAGAGCTGTCAGACACAGAAGAGACAAGAAGGTTGTGGGTAGTCATTAGCCTGTAATTTCAAAGGGGACATGGTGATTGACAAGCATGTGTGTCTTCTACACCTGAGTGGCTAGGTTTGTAGAGAAGCAAATGATAAAGGCTGGTGTTTTCCTTGAGTTTGGATTCAAGCCTTTGATGATTTCTCACCTCGCATGCTCCTCCCATGTATGTGTTGCCTAAGTGACCTGTGAGATTGACTGCAAATGGGAGACCAAAGTCAGCTACCAGCTGTGGAGCTGAGTTAGTGTCAGATTTTTTCAGTGTCAGCTTTGTTCGTAGCATGGTGACGAATCCTGGTGGATTGAAGCTGGTGTTTGCCTTGAGTTTTAGGTAGAGCCTGTGATGATTTCTCTCCCCGCATTCTCCTAAAAAGCTTACTGTAAAAAAGCTTTCCTTGTGAGAGTGATGGTGCACTGGAATTGGCTGAGAGACCCTGGTAGCTTTTCCCTGGAGAAGAGAAGAGTGAGAGGAGAACCCATCAAAGGTGATCAATATGCAAAGGGAGGGGTCAAGAGGAAGGGGCCAGACTCTTCTTAGTGGAGCCAAGCTACCGGACAAGGGCCACAAGCACAAACTGGAGCATGGGATTCTCCACCTAAACATGAGGAAAGCCTGATTTACTGTAAGGTGAGAGAGCACTGGAAGAGGCTGCCCAGGGAGGCTGTGGAGTCTCCTTCTCTGGAGATACTGAAATACAACCTGGATGTGTTCTGTACATCTTCATTGATGTGACACTGCAGTAGCAGGGGGCTAGCGTTGATGATCTGCAGAGATGCTTTCCAACCCAATCCTTCTGCGATTGTGCTTTGTGTGGTGACCATAGAGTTGTCCTGGGGAAGAAAGCAATGTTTGTTACCTAGGGGAGGTGGCATCGGAGGTGTGGCTAGTGGTGCATTACCATGGGACTGCTTTGTCTGGGCAAGTGAAGGGCTTGTGTCATGTTGTAGAAGTGTCTCTGTGCTGCTCGGTGTTGTTGTGGCTGTGGACACAAACCATAGGAGGAGATTGCAACATCTTTCCATCCACCCCAATGGCCACTGAAGCCTTGGTGTTGTGCTGGGTGAGGTTGGGGGAACCTCAAAAGAAAAGAAGAGAGGAGACATCTAAGCTTGAATGCAGGAGAAATTTATTGATGGGGAGAGAAACTGAGGAGGCAGGAGAAGTAAGTGGAAGGGAACAGGTCTCAGGTACAAGGATGTGCATCTTCAACACGTGATGTGGCTTCCAAGGTGTGGTTGGATGTTATCAAGGGTGTAGGAGAGGAACCTTAGCAGGTGTAGCAGCCTCTCCTGCCACCGAACCAGCCCAGACCTCTGCCACCATAGCAGCCCAGTCCTCCCAAGCCATAGCCATAGCCGTAGCCAAAGGCCCCGTTGGAGATGGGCACTCCCTGGTAGCTGAGTTCGCTGCCCACAGCAGCCGTTGCGGAGGATCCGACGGTGGTGCTCTGGGGAGAGGAGGTGAGGATGGGTCCTGGCAGGGTGACCTGCACAGTGGGAGGCTGGATGACAACGATGGAGTCCTGGCACTTCCTGACGCAGGGCTCGTTGCAGCTGTCGGCCAGCGGGGCGGGTGCGCAGAGGTTGTTGCAGGCCATGGGTGTGGTGTGGAGAGTCCCTGGAAGAAAAGGTGTTAGAGAAGCGTCAGGTCATGTGGGTGCAAGGAACAGAGTGTGAGGAGGGCAAGGGAGTGGAGAGGTGTCGGGGTGGTCTATCCGGAGTGTAGCAGTGGGGAGGCATGTGGGATGGGGAATCTCAGTCAGAATGTGGTGGAAGAGAGGATTTAGATGGGATAGGAGGAGGAGGCTGAGGGAGTTGAGGCTCACCTTGTTGAGTCTGGAGGAGAAGGTGTGCAGAGAAGGTTGTGAGGGAGAGAGGCCCTCGGACGGCTTTTATGGTGGTGCACGAGGGGCGGGACAGCCTTTGTGCATGAGTGCATTTTGCAGGCAGCATCTGTGTCCTGGCCCAGTGTGGCGACTCATGAGGTGGGGTGTGTTTTCCTTGCCCCACTTCTTCAATGTCATGTTGTCCTCTTGAGGACGTGTCCACTTGGTGGTGGCGGCATCTTTGAAGTGAGAGCATCAGAAGCCCAAGGTTTGGTGATGATGACGCATATCCTGGAAAGCCGGAGATGAAAGCATTGCAGATTTGGAGTTTTGTCAGTGGTGTCATCGCGTGGCACTCATGTGCTGTAGTTCATGGGTGCACTGTGAAGAGGAAACCAAACTTCCTACCAGTCACTGCAGGTGCTGGTAAACCGTGATCTAAAGAATTGATAGGAAGGTGTCAACATGGATTTGGGAGGGGTAGACATCATGTGAGACCAAGCTCTGTGTTTTGTCCATCTAAGCGACTAGGTGTGTGAATGACAAAAAAACTTAGGCTGATGTTGCCCTTGAGTTTTGAGTAAAGCTTTTGATGATTTCTCCCAATGCATCGTTACGGACAAGGCAAAAAGGTATGGATTGGGTAAGTGTCCGGTGAGGTGGACTGCAAAGAGGTTGAATGTTTGTTCCCAGAGTCTTGAGCTGAGTGTTGAGAAATGCCTCTGGAGGGTAGTCTTAAGTGGACTGGGCCCAGGACTTGGGTCTATGGCACTGACACCGTTGTTCATCCTCGTCTGCTAAGCCAGTGCTCTGTGGGATGGAGTGAAGCCTCAGGAAGGTGACAGATGATAAGCCTCATTTGAAAGAGGCCAAAAAGGGAGACTCAAGTAAACTAGGAGCTTGTCAGTGTCCCCTCTCTTTCTGGAATGCTCACAAACCCTGGTGGATGCTGCTGGATATTATGTCTAGGAAGATGGAAAAATCTGGAGGCAATAGGTGAAAGGAAAGAGAGCTTCCCAGAAGTCAAATTGTTGTTGACAAGTCTTGAGGCTTTCTGCAGTGGGGCTACAGCACTGGGGGAGAAGGGACAAGCAAGTGATGTTATCTACATGGCCCTGCACAAAGAATTTGATGCTGTTGCACGCAGCATCCTTGTCTATATGATGGAGGAACTCTTAAAGAAGGACACTGGCCCCTTGTTGCATGGATTGTGAGTTTTCCTGTGGAGAAGGATCTGTGAGTAGTGCTGGATGAGAAAGTGACCTTGAGGCAGCAATGTGCCCTTGTGGCCAAGGAGACCAAGAATATCGTGGGGAGCATGAAGAAGAGTGTATCAAGCAGCTGAGGGGAGATTCTCCTCCCTGTCTACTCTGTCATAGTCAGGCTGCATCTGGTGTCTTGTGTCCCGTTGCGTGCTCCCCAACTCAAGACTGGAAAGGCAACAGTGGGGAAATCACCGTAGAGTACAAGATGCTGTTTGGATTGGAATTTGTTTCTCGTAAGGAGAGGCAGAGACGTGGGTATGTTTATGGTGGAGAAGAGAAGAGCAAGGGACTCCTATCAATGCTTATGACTATAGCCAGGGCCTAGGCCAGCAGGGTGGGCCTGTATCATTTTGAGTGTTTCCCTACGACAGGACAAGTGGCATCAGGTACAAAGCGGAACTTGTGATGTTCCACGTGAACTTCTGGAAATTCTGTTCTTGTGAGGGTGTGCTGCTTGGACTGGAATTGTCTGGCCAGAGAGGGAATAGAGTCTTTTTCCCTGGAGATAGTGAAATCCAATGTGGACACCGTCCCGTCCAGCCTGATGGAGGTGACCCTGCTTTAGCAGGAGGTTTGGACGGGGAGATCTCCAGAGATCTCTTCCAACCCAACCCAACCCAACCCAAGCATTCTGTGATTGTGCAGTTCTGTGATTTTGCTTCTGTGGTAGCCAGAGATTTGTTGTGGGGAAGAATAAAGTGTTAGTTAGCTAGGGAAGCTGGCATCAAAGGTCTGGATAGTGGTGCATTAGCAGGGCCATGATTTGCCAGATTAAGAACTGTCATATTGTGGAAGTGTCCCTGTGCTGCTCTGTGTTGTTCTTGTGCCTTGGGACATAAAGCCTAGGAGGAGGAGGCTGTAATTTCTTTGTAGCCAAGCAATGGCCACTGTAAGGCTGGCTTTGTGCTGAGTGGTGTTGGAAGGATCTTGGGAGAAGAAGTAAGACGAGTCTTGTCAGGTTGGGATGCAGGTAAACTTTATTGGGTATATTTGTCAAAGGTGGTGGAGAGGAGCCTTAGCAGGGGTAGCAGCCTCTCCTTCCACCGAACCAGCTCAGACCTCTGCCACCATAGCAGCCCAGACCTCCCAAACCATAGCCATAGCCGTAGCCAAAGGCCCCATTGGAGATGGGCACTCCCTGGTAGCTGAGTTCGCTGCCCACGGCAGCCGATGCGGAGGATCCGACGGTGGAGCTCTGAGGGAAGGAGGTGAGGATGGGTCCTGGCAGGGTGACCTGCACGGTGGGAGGCTGGATGACAACGATGGAGTCCTGGCACTGCCTGACGCAGGGCTCATTGCAGCTGTTGGCCAGCGGGGCGGGTGCGCAGGGGCGGCAGAGGTCGTTACAGGCCATGGGTGTCTTGTGGAGGGTCCCTGGAAGAGAGGGTGTTTAGCAAGTGGTGGGGCATGGGGGTTTGGAGTTGTGGAATGTGAGGAGGGCAGGGGAGTGGGGAGGCGTGGAGTGGGTCTTTGGGGAGTGTGGTGGTTGGATGGTGTGTGGGCTGGTAAGACTGGGGCAGAAGGTGGTGGAAGAGAGGGTTTAGATGGAAGAGGAGGAGGAGGCTGACGGAGTTGAGGCTTACCTACCTGAGCACGGAGGAGAAGGTGTGCAGAGAAGGTTGTGAGGGAGAGAGGTGCTGGAGCAGCTTTTATGCTGGTGTACAAGGGGCGGGACAACCTTTGTACGTGAGTTCATTTTGCAGACAACAGCTGTTTCATGGCCCAGCATGGCATGTGATGAGGCCAGGTTTGTTTTCCTTACCCCATTTTTTCAATGTCATGTTCTCATCTTTAGGACATTTCCACTTTGCTGGGGAGGCAGCTTTGAAGTGAGACTCTTAGAGGTAAAAGGCTTGGTGTTAGTGGAGCATGCCAGAGCCAGGACAAGAGGAGACCAAAGCATTGGAGAGTTGTTATGTTGTCAGTGAGGTAATCGCATGAAATATTTCTTGTGTGGTTTGTGAGTGCATCATGATGATCTGACCCCATTTCCAGCTCAGCCAGAATCAGGAGAGACAGGAAGGTCATCAACATGTCATGTCATCTTCTTGGCCCTGGAGGCAGCAAACGTTTGAGGTCAAAGTCTTGGTGGTGATGGTGAATGTGAGGGTGGGAAGAAAAGGCAAGCAAAGCATCGCAGAGTTGGGGTGTTGTCAGTGAGGTCATGGTGTGGCACTCGTGTGGTGTGGTTTGTGGTTCCATTGGGAAGGAGACACCCCATGCAGGCAGATCCAGAGCTGTCAGGCACAGAAGAGACAAGAAGGTTGTGGGTAGACATGAGTGTGTAGTTTCAAAGGGGACATAGTATTTGACACACGCCCGTGTCTCTGGAGGGTAATTTCAAGTGATGTAGCCCAGGACTTGGTGTCTACGGGACCAACACTGTTGTAGATACTCCTCAATGAGGCAGTGCTGAGTGGGATAGAGTGAAATCTCAGGAAGGTGACAGATGATAAGCCTGATTTGAAAGAGGCCAAAAAGGGAGACTCAAGTAAACTAGGAGCCTCTCAGTGTCCCCTCTCTTTCTGGTATGGTCACAAACCCTGGTGAATCCTGGTGGATATTATGTCCAGGAAGATGGAAAAATGTCGAGGCGATAACTGAAAGACAAGAGTGCTTCCCAAGAGTCAAATTGTTGTTGACAATTATTGAGGCTCTCTACAGTGGGGCTATAGCACAGGGGTAGAAGGGAAGAGCAAGTGATGTTATATACATGGCCTTGTGCAAAGCATTTGATCCTGTTACACACGGCAACCTTGTCTGTATGATGGAGGAATTCCTAAAGAAGGATACAGGCCCCTTGTTGCATGGATTGTGAGTTTTCCCCAAGTCAAGACAGGAAAGGAAGCAGTGGAGAAATCGCATTAGAGTACAAGATCCTAGTCAACACGGGTTTACCAAAGGAAGGTCATACCAAACTAACCTGATCACCTTCTATGGTTAAGTGACTTGGCTGCTGGATGAGGGAAAGGCTGTGGATGTGGTCTTCCTAGACTTCAGTAAAGCCTTTGACACAGTTTCTCACAGCATTCTGCTACGGAAACTGTCAGCCTCTGGCCTGGACAGGAGCACACTCTCCTGGGTAGAAAAATTGTTGGCTGGCCGGGCTCAGAGAGCGGTGGGAAATAGAGTTAACTCCAGCTGGAGTCCAGTTCCAAGTGGGGTTCCCTAGGGCTCAGTGCTAGGTCCAGCCCTGTTCAATGTCTTCATCAATGACCTGGATGAAGGCATTGAGTGCTCCCTGAGCAAGTTTGCAGATGACACTAAGCTGTGTGGAAGTGTGGGTCTGCTGGAGGGTAGGGAGGCTCTGCAAAGGGATCTGAACAGGCTGGACCGCTGGGCAGAGTCCAATGGCATGAGGTTTAACATGGCCAAATGTCGGGTCCTGCACTTGGGGCACAACAACCCTATGTAGAGCTACAGACTGGGAGAAGTCTGTCTAGAAAGCTACCTGGAGGAGAGGGACTTGGGGGTGTTGGTTGACAGCCAACTGAACATGAGCCAGCAGTGTGCCCAGGTGGCCAAGAAGGCCAATGGCATCCTGGCTTGGATCAGAAATGGTGTGACCAGCAGGTCCAGGGAGGTGATTCTCCCTCTGGACTCAGCACTGGTGAGACCACTCCTTGAATCCTGTGTCCAGTTGTGGGCCCCTCACCACAAGAAGGATGTTGAGGCTCTGGAATGACTCCAGAGAAGAGCCACGAAGCTGGTGAAGGGGCTGGAGAACCGAAGCTATGAGGAACGGCTGAGAGAGCTGGGAGTTATTTATCCTGGAGTAGAGGAGGTTGAGAGGAGACCTCATTGCTCTCTATAATTACCCGATAGGAGGTTGTAGAGAGGAGGGAGCTGGGCTCTTCTCCCAAGTGACAGGGGACAGGACAAGAGGGAATGGCCTCAAGCTCCACCAGGGGACATTTAGGCTAGACATTAGGAGGAAGTTTTTCACAGAAAGGGTGACTGGGTATTGGAACAGGCTGCCCAGGGAGGTGGTCGATTCACCTTCCCTGGAGGTGTTTAAGGCACAGGTAGACAAGGTCTTGAGGGACATGGTTTAGTGTTTGATAGGAATGTTTGCACTTGATTATCTGATGGGTTTCTTCCAACCTGATGATTCTATGGTTCTATAATTCTAGGATTCTATAAGCTCTCTTGCCTTTCAGCTATTGCCTCCACATTTTTCCATCCTCCTGGACATAATATCCAGCAGTATTTACCAGGATTTGTGACCATGCCAGAAAGAAAGGGGACACTGAGAGGCTCCTAGTTTACTTGAGTCTCCCTTTTTGGCCTCTTTCAAATGGGGGTTATCATCTCTCACCTTCCTGAGGCTTCACTCCGTCCCACTGAGCACTGGCTCACTGAGGAGGATTTACAACAGTGTTGGTCTCGTAGACCCAATTCCTGGGCTACATCACTTGAGACTACCCTCCAGAGGCATTTCTCAACAAGAGATTGACCCCTGCAGTTTATAGAAGAGCTCATCAGCTGCTTCGCCTTGGCTGCATGAACAAGGAAATGAACAAGGAGTGTTGTTACCCAAGGAAGAACAGTTTTAAACTCAATCTAAACTCTATCTATCCACCTCCCTTGGTGGCACTGGTGAAACAAAAAGCATCGCGCTGACTGCTGACACTGCTTCCTTTGAACAGAGATCCCAGCTTTAGGAAAGCTTTGGGGATGGAGCAGGCAAGCTGTGTGGGCTGAAGTGTCATTGTAGGGAGCAAAGGAGTCATCGTGTCACCTGATGGGGCTGGGGTGTGACGCATACACCCACGAGTAAGTGTTTCCCCAGTGGTTCCTGGCCTGCCACCCCTGGCACCAGAAACCTGCCACCACTGCCACTGGGGAACTGTGACCAATGCCACTGTGGAGCAGCCATCCTTGTCATCAGGGTGCTGCCACCGCTGACAGGGGCTGCCACCACTGTCACCACAGAGCTGCCATCACTGCTGCAGGGGAGCAGCCACCAGAACCACCAGGGAGCAGCCACCAGTGTCACCAGCAACATGCCCCAACTGCCACAGGGGAGCTGCCATCACAGCCACCAGGGAGATTCCACACTGTTCACTTGCGCTCACCTGGGGATTTAATAGCACTTTGGGTGCCCTGTGGGGTCAGAGCTCCCCAGGGATGCAGGAGCACAGGCAGGTCCTGGCCACAAATACCCTCCCTCTCCCAGCAACACAGGCAACAAGCCAGGCTCTGCCAGGTCCCCGGGATTCAAGGACATAAACCCCAGTGGGAGCAGGGCCAGCCCCTGGCCCAGGAAAGCAGCCTGGCCCTGCTCCTCAGGGCAAGCTCCAAGATCTCAGGGTAAGCCGCGTGTGGCTTGGGAAAAGCTCCTGTTATGTTGGGTACAACCCTTGCACTGCTCTCTGGGTGCCAAGGGCCACCACAAGCGCTGTAGGGCACTCCCTGCCCACACCCAGGGTCATCTCCAGCCTCAACCCTCTCTGAGAATAACCCAGCAGGGATTGGGCCAGAAAGGGAAATAGTGACCAAAGCCAATCTGCAGATCCTGGAAGGGCTAATCCAAAGAGAGACCCTTTGAGCACTCTGGGACCCTGATGTGAGAAATGGTTGATGGTTTTTGCTGCAGCTGGTTTGTGTGCTTTTGTGATATGGATCTGTCTCTGTGTAGACAATCTTCAGATGAATATTCTTTTGAGAACTTGCACCATTCTTTGCCTAAAACTAGTATGCAAATCCTGGCCAGAAGAAAGGAACTGACTGTAACAGGAATTTCGCTTGTTTAACAAGGCAGATGTGAGCTCATCAGGAGGAGACAGTGAGGAAGGAAATACACAAAGGAACTGTGATAATGGGTGGTCTCAAAATCTGTTGAAAATGTGTATTTATACAAGTATAAAACTTCTGTGACCAGACTTTGCAGTATGCCCTTTTTAGAAGGGCATCCGATTCAGCGCTGAATTGTAAAATAAAAAGATTATTATCTTTGCTTCAAAGACTTTGTCCTTTTTCATATTTTAGCAGTGAAAGAGTGTTTCTCACACTGAGACACCATGAGAGTAGGTTTTGTGAGGACTCATGTGCCTCATTTCTCGAGGTTCCACAAGTGTTTGTTGGTGAACGCCAGCACTTCAAGTTGAGTCATTGATGAAATTAATGAAAAGGGAAATTTTAATCTTAGCTTCACCTTGATTAGTCCAGCTCAGGCAAGAATCCTGGGGTGCTGGAAAAGCCCTGGGGACCTGCAAAGACAGCTGGACCACAGGCAACATCTGGATCCCCAGACCGGCAGGGGCAAGCATCCCAGCCAGAGAAGGGGGCAGCAACCAAGCATGGCAGCAGGGAGGGCACTGGCATCCCAGTATCCCTTCAAGGAGGGCACCAGCATCCCAGTATCCCTTCAAGGAGGCCAAAAGAATCTCAACATCCCAGCAGAGAGGGCACCAGCATCAAGCAGCCCAGCCATAGCGTAGCCCATTAGCCCAGCATCCTAGCCAGGGAGCGAGCAGCACACCACTATCCCAGCTCAGCAGGGACTGCAGCGCCCAGCATCCCAGCCAGGGAGGGTCCCCAGCCTGGCAAGGGTCCCCAGCATCCCAGCCAGGGAGGGTCCCCAGCCTGGGAAGGGTCCTCAGCATCCCAGCCAAGGTGGGACTACAGCACCCAGCACCTCTCAAGGTACTCGGCGCAATGCAGAGCAGCAATGCTCAGCATCTCAGCATTCCAACTGCGCAGGGACTCAGTATCCCAGCATCCCTGCCCATCCCGGAGGTGGGTGCCAGCCCCCCAGGAAGAGGCGGAACCCGTGGGCAGAGGACAAGGCTTGGGGTCCCAGCATGGGGACTGGGCATGGACCCAGCATGGGGACTGGGCATGGACCCAGCATCCCAGCATCGGGACTGGGCATGGACCCAGCATCAGGATGAGCTTGTCTCCTCTCAGTGGGCCTTGGAGAGGGAAAGACATGGTCTAAGCGTAGAAGATGTGCGTGGAAATCTCTGGATAGATGTCACAGCCAGGAAGAGTGATGGGGATGGAGGGGAAAGGGTGTGATTTGGGCACGAGAGGGGAATGCCAGGGTTGAGCTGAGCTCGCTCCCCCTGGGCTGCCGGTTCTCATTGTGGCAGTGTCAGGGTTTGGGCAGAGGGTTCCAGGCAAGGCACATTGGGGTGTGCTGAGCCGGGTGTGCTTCTCGCTGCAGATGGCAGGGCCGTTCGAGGAGGTGGCCATCTACTTCTGCCGCGAAGAGTGGGCAAAGCTGAGAGACTGGCAGCGACGGCTCTACCGGGAGGTGATGCTGGACACCTACGAGATGGTCGCCTCACTGGGTAAGGACTCTCTGCGGTTCTGCTGGGCTGGTTTGGAGGCAGAATTGCCATCTAGAAGTGAGGTGGAGTCGTTGGGAGGGACCATCCATCTGTGTGCATTGCTGCCTGAGTGCTGGTGTTGGGGTTGTGAGTGCAGGTGTTCCCCTGGCAGGCTGCCTCGTGTGCAGAGTGGTCATGGTAGAGAGGATGGGATGGGATGGGAGAGACATTTTCAGTGGGTAGAAACCTCCCAGTTCCAAGTGCTTGAGGCCTTCAGGGATGAGTAGCTGTTAAAGTAGGTGCTCAAATGACTCTGCAATCCTGACAGACTCAGGGCGTCGAGCAGGTCTCCAGGAAGCCTGTTTTGAGGTATGAGCACTCTTAGTAAAGAAATGCTTCCTTGTGTCTGTGCTAAACCTCACCCACCATTTTGAGCACTTTTTGCAGGAGAGCAGCCAAGGTGACAAGGGTGATGTGAGGGGAGGCTGTTGGCACAGGGAAGGGAAGATGAATGGTAGGCGAGTTGAGTGAGGAGAAAGTAGTAGAGCGGGAGGAGATGTTGGGGCTGTGGCTGCTGGGGGTTCATGCTACTTTCTCAGCAGCGTGACACGGGGTGCTTCTGTCTGTTCCCCAACAGGCTGGGCCACCATCAAGCCAGATATCATCTGGAAACTGGAGCGAGGGCAGACGCCATGTGTGCCAGACCCCCCTGGGGTGCTTCAGAGGCAGCGGAGCCCTGTGCCAGGCGTGTCCCAGGTGTCCGTGGGAAGGAGCAGGTCCAGCAGCAGGCACGGTGGGGGCTCACCTGATAGCGAGCTGAGTGGGATTCGTGGGGACACGTCAGTGCAGCCTCACCCGCACAATGTGCCGGACCCTCAGCAGCTGGAGAAGAACCCTTCCACATCTGACTGCAGTGAGAGCTTCAGGAGTCAGAATGCTGTGGCCACCCAGCAGCGGAGCCACAGGGTCAAGCCGCCCTTTACCTGTACAGACTGTGGGAAGAGCTTCAGATACAAGGTCAACCTGACCCAACACCAGCGCATCCACACCGACGAGCGCCCCTTTGCCTGTGCCTATTGTGACAAGAGGTTCAGACATAGGAGCAGCTTCGTCATTCACCATCGCATCCACAGGGGTGAGCGCCCCTATGCCTGCACTGAATGTAACAGAAGCTTTGTCACAAAGAGCCACCTGAACAAGCATCTGCAAATCCACACTGGCAAGTGCCCCTTTGCCTGTGCTGACTGCGGCATGAGCTTCAGGCTCCAGAGCTCCCTGATCAGTCACCAGCACATCCATACGGGCACACACCCCTTCACCTGTGCTGACTGCGGCAAGAGCTTCAGGTACAAGAGCTCCCTGATCAGTCACCAGCGCGTCCATATGTTCACACACCCCTTCACCTGTACTGACTGCAACAAGAGCTTCAGAAGGAAGACCCAGCTGATAGAACACCAGCGCATCCACACAGGTGAGCGCCCCTTTGCCTGTGCTGACTGTGGGATGAGCTTCAGGCACCAGAGCTCCCTGGTTGGTCACCAGCGCATCCACACTGGTGAGCGCCCCTTTGCCTGTGCTGACTGCAGCAAGAGCTTCAGGCGCAACACTGACCTGATCAGTCACCAGCGCACCCACACAGGCCAGCGCCCCTTTACTTGCACCGAATGCAACAGAAGCTTTGTCCTTAAGGGAAACCTGACCAGACATCTGCACATCCACACTGACAAGCGCCCATTCACCTGCAGCGACTGTGGCAAGAGCTTCAGCAGGAAAGACTCTCTGATCCAGCACGAGCACATCCACACCAGTGAGCGTCCCTTGGCCTTAGCCACTGCTACCTCCACTTCTGACGGAAGCAAGCTGTAGTCAACCACCAGTGCATCCACACTAGGAAGAAGCCCTGGAAGTGTGGCAAGACCTACAGCCAGAATTAGAATGTGAATAAAGAAGAATGGGTGCAGCAGGGCCTGTGGGTGGTGCTGAGGGTGATAGACAGGAGGAGGATAGTCCTTCTCAGGTGAGGGGTTGGTCAGAGGCCAGGTCCTTGCAGTGGTGCAGCTGCAAGGAGCAGTTAAAGGATGAGGGGCCCTTGGTGGCTCATGAGTGCACCCCCAGCACTCCCAGCTTGCAGCTGCCTCCGTAGTTCAGTCTCCCTGAATCTGCTGCTCAGCATCCAGCTGAGACGCAGAATCGAACTTAACTCAGGAGGGTTATAAAGCAGGTATGTTTTATTAGTGGTGCTGAGGTGTTAAGGGGGTTCTCCTCCTAGCTGGCACACCCTTTTCTGTAAGAAGCAGGTACTTAATCCTCTAGAGAGTCTCTTTTCTCACTGTAGTACAGCTTCACCTCTAGGTCAAGCACCCAGTGTTCCAGATAGCATGTTCTTGTTTGGAAGGATGCCTTGTTTTGAAGAATGCCTTGTTTCAATTCCCCTGTTGTCTAGCCTGTTAGTAAATTCTTTTACTTATTTAAAGGCTGCTTTCTGTATTGAAGCTCTTCTTATTTTCTCGATTCTGTCTTCTGGCAAAGTTGATGTTTTTTCCATTGTTTGTAATCATTAATGGTCCCTTCACTACAACATATTAAACATTTAAATATAAAATGCAATAAAAGCCTTTAAAATCATTAAAACAACTATAAAAGCAAACATTTGTCTAAAGCAAAGAAAGTTAGATAACCAAGAGGTGAGCTTTCCCCAAAGCTCAGTAATAGCAAAAGAGTTACTATCTTGTGCTGCTTCAAGTAAAACCTTGGTTTGTTTCCAGATTTTGTCTATGTCTTGTCACCTTTCTGGACTGGTTAGTGTAGGTGCAGCAACTTGTGTTTATTAAGGTACATACTCCTCCCATTTGCGCCGTTAAGACATCAAAACCCATTGGATTTTGTAAGACCTCTTTGCTCAGTGATGTCCCTTCAGCTTGAAGAGGTGTGAGGGCGTCTGCAGTGTGATTACTTTTGATTTCCATTTCTGCTGAGATACTGACTGTTGCCTTTTCAAGATCACTAACTCCAGGTGTAGGAAAAACCCATCTCCTAAAGTTATGAAACTGAGATGGCCTTTGGATGAGAGGATTAGTATTTCTCTTGGATCTTATCCAGGGAGTTCTTAGGCTTCCTTTCAGTTTTTATAGAATCACAGAATGACTAGGTAGGAAAAGACCCACTGGATCATCAAGTTGAACTTTTCCTATCAGTCACTATCCATGCCCCTCAGCACCTCATCCACCCGTCTTTGAAATGCCTTCAGGGAAGGTGACTCGACCACGTCCCTGGGCAGCCTGTTCCAGTCCCCAATGACCCTTTCCATGAAATTTCAAGACTAAACCTCCTGGTGCAGCTTGAGGCCATTCCCTCTTGTCCTGTCGCCTGTCACTTAGGAGAAGAGTCCAGCTTCCTCCTCTCCACAACCTCCTTTCTGGTAGTTCTAGAGAGCAATAACATCTCCCCTCAGCCTCCTTTACTCCAGGCTAAACAACCCCAGCTCTCTCAGCCGCTCCTTGTAAGACATGTTTTCCTGGTCCTTCAGCAGTTTTGTCGCTCCTTGGACTCGTTTGAGAGCCTCAACGTTCTTGTGGTGAGGAGCCCAGAACTGAACACGGGATTCAAGGAGCAGTCTCACCAATGCTGAGTACAGAGGTAGAAAAACCTCCCTGGACCTGCTGGTCACACCTTCTTGGCCACCTGGGCACACTGCTGGCTCACATTCAGTTGCTGTCAGCCAACACCCCCAGGCCCTTCTCCTCCAGGCAGCTTTCTAGCCAGACCTCTAGTCTGTAGCTGCACAGGGTTGTTGTGCCCCAAGTGCAGGACCCGGCATTTGGCCTTGTTAAACCTCATGCCATTGATCTCTTCCCATGGGTCCAGCCTGTTCAGATCCCTTTGTCCAGAGCCTCCCAACCCTCCAGCAGATTCACTCTTCCACCCAGCTTAGTGTCATCTGCAAACTTGCTAAAGGTGCACTCAATGCCTTCATCCAGGTCATTGATGAAGACATTGGACAGGGCTGGACCCAGCACTGAGCCCTGTGGAACCCCACTTGTCACTGGCCTCCAGCTGGAGTTAACTCCATTTCCCACCACTCTCTGGGCCTGGCCAGACAACCAGTTTTCCACCCAGGAGAGTGTGCGCCTGTCCAGGCCAGAGGCTGAAAGTTTCTGTAGCAGAATGCTGTGAGAAACTGTGTCAAAGGCTTTACTGAAGTCCAAGATAACTATGTCCACAGCCTTTCCCTCGTGCAGTAGGAGAGTCCCTTTGTCATAGAAGGCCATCAGGTTAGTTTGGCAAGACCTGCCTTTCGTGGCCCTGTGCTGACTGGGCCTGATCACCCAGTTCCCTTGCATGTGCTTGACGATAGCACTCAAGATCACCTGTTCCATGACTTTCCCTGGCACTGAGGTCAGACTGACAGACCAGTATTATTTGCCATCTCTGCCAGTGGGATTGAGTGCACCCTCAGCAAGTCTGCAGATGACACCAAACTTCATGATGTTGTGGACTCCCCAGAGGAAAGGATTGCCAGCCAAAGCAGCCTGGCTAGGGACAGGAGCCCATGTAAATCTGCAAGTTCAAAAAGGCCCAGTGCTAGGTCCTTGTTTGAGGAATTCCTAAAAAAGTATACAGGCTGTGCAATGAGTGGATTTTGAGCAGTCCTGTGGAGAAGGACTTGGGGCTAGTGGTGAATGACAAACTGACTCTGAGGCAGCAATGTGCACTCGTGGTGAAGACTAAGGGTATTAGGAGTGTGTAAAGAAGAGTGTAGCAAGAGCGTTAGATGAGATTCTCCTCCCCATCTACTCTGCCCTAGTAAGAATAATTTGTGTTGGAAGGACATCCCGCTAGATGAGCTTACCAAGGTCCCTATCCAATCTGGCCTTAAACACCTCCAGGGATGGACCTTGGTCTCTTTTGCTTGTAGAAGAGAAGATTGAGAAGAGAAATTATCAAAGATGATCAATATGCAAAAAGAAGGAGTCAAAAAGACGGGGCCAGACTCTTCTAAGTCAACCCTGGCTACTGGACAAGGGGTAAGGAGTGCTAATTAGAGCACAGAAGTCCCATGTGAATATGAGCAAAGCCTGATTTAGTGTAAGGGGGACAGAGCACTGGGCAGCTGGTTCTGGAGATACTGAAAAGCAATCTGGATGCATTCCTGTACAACTTTATTGACGCTGCTATAGCAGCTTGCTGTGCTGGGTGAGGTTTGAAGAACCTTAAAAGAAAAGAAAAGAGGAGACGGCTGAAGCCTGAATGTGGGAGAATTTTATTCAGGGGAAGAGAAAGTGAAAAGGCGGGAGCAGTAAGTGGAAGGGAGCAGGTCTCAGATGCAAGGAGGTGCATCTGCAAGCCATGGTGTGGCTTCCAGGGTGTTGGTGGTCGGTGTCAAGGGTGATGGTGATGATCCTTAGCAGGTGTAGCAGCCTCCCCTGGCACCAAACCAGCCCAGACCTCTGCCACCATAGCAGCCCAGTCCTCCCAAGCCATAGCCGTAGCCAAAGGCCCCATTGGAGACGGGCACTCCCTGGTAGCTGAGTTCGCTGCCCACGGCAGCCGATGCAGAAGATCCAACGGTGGAGCTCTGAGGGAAGGAGGTGAGGATGGGTCCTGGCAGGGTGACCTGCACGGTGGGAGGCTGGATGACGACGGTGGAGGCCTCGCACTGCCTGACGCAGGGCTCATTGCAGCTGTTGGCCAGCGGGGCGGGTGCGCAGGGGCGGCAGAGGTCGTTGCAGGCCATGGGTGTGGTGTGGAGGACCCCTGGAAAAAAAGATGTTAGAGAAGCGTCAGGTGGTGTGGGTGCAAGGAGCAGAGTGTGAGGAGGGCAAGGGAGTGGGGAGGCGTTGGGGTGGTCTATTGGGAGTGAGTCAGTAGGGAGACATGCGGGATAGGGCAGCTGGCGCAGAGCATGGTGGAAGAGAGGGTTTAGATGGGAGAGGAGGAGGAGGCTGAGGGAGTTGAGGCTCACCTTGTTGAGTATGGAGGAGGTGTGTAGAGAAGGTTGTGAGGGAGAGAGGCCCTGGGACGGCTTTTATGGTGGTGCATGAGGGGCGGGACAGCATTTGTGCATGAGTGCATTTTGCAGGCAGCAGCTGTGTCCTGGCCCAGCGTGGCGACTCATGAGGTGGGGTGTGTTTTCCTTGTCCCACTTCTTCAATGTCATGTCCTCCTCTTGAGGACGTGTCCACTTTGCTTAGGTGGCAACTTTGAAGTGAGACTCTCAGAGGTAAAAGGCTTGGTGTTGATGGTGCGTGCCAGAGCCAGCACAAGAGGAGACCAAAGCATTGGAGACGTGTTGTCAGTGAGGTAATCGCATGAAACATTTCTTATGTGGTTTGTGAGTGCATTGTGATGATCTGACCCCATTTCCAGCTCAGCGAGAGACAGGAAGGTCATCAACATGTCATGTCATCTTCTTGGCCATGCTTGGTCAGCTTTTAATACAAAGGTTTGAGGTCAAAGTCTTGGTGGTGATGGTGAATGTGAGGGTGGGAAGAAAAGGCAAGCAAAGCATGGCAGAGCTGGGATGTTGTCAGTGAGGTCATGGTGTGGCACTCGTGTAGTGTGGTTTGTGGTTCCACTGGGAAGGAGGCACCCCATGCAGGCAGACCCAGAGCTGTCAGGCACAGAAGAGACAAGAAGGTTGTGGGTAGACATGAGTGTGTAGTTTCAAAGGGGACATAATATTTGACACACGCCTATGTCTTCTACATGAGGGTGACAAAATATATAGAAAGAAGGAAGGCTGGTGTTTGCCTTGAGTTTTGAGTAAAGCCTTTGATGATTTCTTACCTCGCATGCTCCTAGACAAGACAAAAATGGATGTGTTGCCTAAGTGACCAGTGAGGTGGTTGAATATTTGAGAGCATAGGCTTGAGATCGGTGTCAAGGAATCCCACTAGAGGGAAGTCTCAAGTGATGTAGCCCACGACTGGATCTGAGGGTCACTAACTGTTGAATATCCTCCTCCATGACCTGAGCAGTGGGACAGAGTGAAGCCAAAGCAAGGTGGCAAATAATAAACTTCATTTGAAAGAGCTCAAAAAGGGGGACGTAAGTCAACTACCAGTCTGGCAGCGTCACCTCTGTTCCTGGCATGGACACGGATCCCGGTGGATTGTGCTGGATATTATGTCTAGGAAGATGGAAAATCTGGAAGCAATAGCTGAAAGGCATAAGAGGGCTTCCCAGAAGTCCAATCGTTCTTGAGAGGTATTGAGGCTTTCTACAATGGGGCTACAACACTGGGGGAGAAGGGAAGAGCAAGTGATGTTACCTACCTGGCCTTGCGCAAACCATTTGATATTGTTGCACACAGCACCCTTGTCTCTTGCAAGGAGAGATGTGGATTTGATGGGTGGATATCTTGGTGAGTAAGCAATATGCAGGAGTGTTCCACTCAAAATGGTGCGGTCAATGCCTGGCTGTCCAGATGGAGACCAGTAATGTGCGGTGTACATCCTGTGTCTTTAGTGGGACTGGCATAACTTACTGTCTTTGCCAGGTCCAATAAGAGCGTGCTTGAGTGCACCCTTAACCCTTTCTGCTTAGGAAACTGTCAGCCTCTGGCCTGGACAGGCGCACACTCTCCTGGGTAGAAAACTGGCTGGATGGCCGGGCCCAGAGAGTGGTGGGAAATGGTGTAAAGTCCAGTTGGAGGCCAGTGACAAGTAGGGTTCCCTAGGGCTCAGTGCTAGGTCCAGCCCTGTTCAATGTCTTCATCAATGACCTGGATGAAGGCATTGAGTGCTCCCTTAGCAAGTTTGCAGATTACACTAAGCTGTGTGCAAGTGTGGATCTGCTGGAGGGTAGGGAGGCTCTGCAAAGGGACCTAAAGAGGCTGGACCGCTGGGCAGTGTCCAATGGCATGAGGTTTAACACAGCCAAATGCCGGGTCCTGCACTTGGGGCACCGCAGTTCTCTATGCAGAACTACAGACTGGGAGAAGTCTGGCTGGAAAACTGCCAGGAGGAGAGGGACCTGGGGGTGTTGGTCGACAGCCAACGTGAGCCAGCAACGTGCCCAGGTGGCCAAGAAGGCCAATGGTATCCTGGCTTGGGTCAGAAACGGTGTGACCAGCAGGTCCAGGGAGGTGATTCTCCCTCTGTACTCAGCACTGGTGAGGCCACTCCTTGACTCCTGTGTTCAGTTGTGGGCCCCTCACCACAAGAAGGATGTTGAGGCTCTGGAGCAAGTACAGAGAAGAGCAACGGAGCTGGTGAAGGGGCTGGAGAACAGGCCCTATGAGGAGAGGGTGAGAGAGCTGGGGTTGTTTAACCTGGAGAAGAGGAGGCTGAGAGGAGACCTCATTGCTCTCTACAACTACCTGAAAGGAGGTTGTGGAGAGGAGGGAGCTGGGCTCTTCTCCCAAGTACCAGGGGACAGGACGAGAGGGAATGGCCTCAGGCTCCACCAGGGGAGATTTAGGCAAGACATCAGGAGGAAGTTTTTCACAGGAAGGGTCATTGGGCATTGGAACAGGCTGCCCAGGGAGGTGGTTGATTCCCCTTCCCTGGAGATGTTTAAGGCACGGGTGGATGAGGTCTTGAGGGACTTGGTTTAGCATTTGATAGGAATGGTTGGACTAGAAGATCCGATGGGTCCCTTACAACCTGGTTGTTCTACCATTCTATGATTCTATGATCCCCCAGCTCCCTCAGTACCCTTGGGGAATCCCATCCCAGCAGGCAGGAATGACACCTTGATGACCATCCTTGTCCTCATTCTGGCTAAATTGGATTGAGGGACCAGGAAATGGCCTCTCATTATCACAAAACACCAGCAAACAACTCAAGAAATGTACCAGGTGATGACCTCATTGACAACACAGCACCTCCCCAATGCTTTGGTCTCCTCTTCTGCCTGCAAAGAAACATGCCATAAACAGCAAGCTTTTGGCATCTACCATTCTCACTTCAAAGCTGCTGCTGGAGCCAAATGGACCACACCAAAAAGAGAGGGGACACTGACAGGCTCCTAGTTTACTTGAGTCTCTCTTTTTAGCCTCTAGAGAGCTATCATCTGTCACCTTCCTCAGGTTTCACTCCATCCTACTGAGCAGTGGGTCTTTGAGATGGAATGTACAACTTCTTTGATCAGGGTCTACCAGCACCTGCTCTATCTGAGAGGAAGTGTGTTTTCCTCTTCACAGTACACCCACAAACTACAGCACATGAGTGCCACACGATGACACCACTGACAAAACCCCAAATCTGCAATGCTTTCATCTCCTGCTTTCCAGGACACATGCCGTCATCACCAAACTTTGGGCCTCTGATGCACTCACTTCAAAGATGCCGCCACCACCAAATGGACATGTCCTCAAGAGAAGGACATGACATTGAAGAAGTGGAGCAAGGAAAACACACCCCACCTCATGAGTCGCCATGCTGGGCCAGGACACAGCTGCTGCCTGCAAAATGCACGCATGCACAAAGACTGCTCCGCCCCTTTCGCACCACCATAAAAGCCGTCCCAGGACCTCTCTCCCTCACAACCTTCTCGGCACACCTTCTCCTCCATACTCAACAAGGTGAGCCTCAATTTCCTCAGCCTCCTCCTCCTATCCCATCTAAACCCTCTCTTCCACCACACTCTGCCCCAGCTGCCCCATCCCGCATGCCTCCCCACTGCTACACTCCGGATAGACCACCCCGACACCTCTCCACTCCCTTGCCCTCCTCACACTCCGTTCCTTGCACCCACATGACCCGACGCTTCTCTAACACCTTTTCTTCCAGGGACCCTCCACACCACAGCCATGGCCTGCAACAACCTCTGCGCACCCGCCCCACTGGCCGACAGCTGCAACGAGCCCTGCGTCAGGAAGTGCCAGGACTCCATCGTTGTCATCCAGCCTCCCACCGTGCAGGTCACCCTGCCAGGACCCATCCTCACCTCCTCTCCCCAGAGCACCACCGTCGGATCCTCCACATCGGCTGCTGTGGGCAGCGAACTCAGCTACCAGGGAGTGCCCATCTCCAATGGGGCCTTTGGCTATGGCTATGGCTTGGGAGGACTGGGCTGCTATGGTGGCAGAGGTCTGGGCTGGTTCGGTGGCAGGGGAGGCTGCTACCCCTGCTAAGGTTCCTCTCCAACACCCTCGACAACATCCACCCACACCTTGGAAGCCACATCACATGTTGAAGATGCACATCCTTGTACCTGAGACCTGTTCCCTTCCACTTACTTCTCCTGCCTCCTCAGTTTCTCTCCCCATCAATAAAGTTCTCCTGCATTCAAGCTCAGATGACTCCTCTCTTTTCATTTGAGGTTCCCCCAACCTCACCCAGCACAACACCAAGGCTTCAGTGGCCATTGGGGTGGATGGAAAGGTGTTACAGTCTCCTCCTATGGTTTGTGTCCACAGCCACAACAACACAGAGCAGCACAGAGACACTTCTACAACATGACACAAGACCTTCACTTGCCCACACAAAGCAGTCCCATGGTAATGCACCACTAGTCACCTCCCCTAGGTAACAGACATTGCTTTCTTCCCCAGGACAACTCTATGGTCACCACAGGAAGCAGAATCGCAGAAGGATTGGGTTGCAAGGGATCTCTGCAGATCATCAACGCTAGCCCCCTGCTACTGCAGTGTCACATCAATAAAGCTGTACAGAACACATCCAGATTGTATTTCAGTGTCTCCAGAGAAGGAGACTCCACGGCCTCCCTGGGCAGCCTGTTCCTGTGCTCTCTCACCTTACAGTAAATCAGGCTTTCCTCATGTTCAGGTGGAACTTCCCATGCTCCACTTTGTGCCTGTGGCCCATGTCCAGAAGGTAGGCTCCACTAAGAAGAGTCTGGCCCTTTCCTCTTGACCCCTCCCTTTGCATATTGATCAGCTTTGATGGGTTCTCATCTCACTCTTCTCTTCTTTTCTCCAGGGAAAAGCTACCAGGGTCTCTCAGCCAATTCCCATGCACCATCACTCTTACAAGGAAATTTTTTGAGAGTAAACTTCTTGGGAGAATACGGGGAGAGAAATCATCAAAAGCTCTACCTAAAACTCAAGGCAAACACCAGTGTCGATCCACCAGGATTTGTGGCCATGCTAGGAACAAATCTGACACTGACAGGCTGGTAGCTGACTTAGGTCTCCCGTTTGCAGTCCATCTCACTGGTCACTTTGGCAACACATATACTTTTGTCTTGTCTGGGAGCATGTCAGGTTAGAAATCTTTAAAACTTGACTGCAAACTCAAGGAAAACACTAGCCTTGGCTCTTTTCTTCTCTACAGACCTAGCCACTCGAGTGTAGAAGACACAGATGCTTGAAAAATACCATGTCCCCTTTGAAACTACAGGCTAGTGACTACCCACAACCTTCTTGTCTCTTTTGTGTCTGACAGTACTAGGCCTGCCAGCATTGGGGGCCTCCCTCCCATGTAACACTGAACCACGCCATGCAAGTGCCACACCATGACCTCCCTGACAACATCCCAATTCTGCGATGTTTTGTTTTCCTCTTTATCCCACCCTGAAATAAACCATCAACACCAAGACTTTGACCTCAAAACCGTTGCCTTAAAAGCTGACAGCAGGGCCAAGAAGATGGCATGACTCGTCGATGACCTTCCCTGTCCTGATGCTGACTGAGCTGGCCTGAGCTGCTTGGAAAAGGACTCCCATCATCACAACACAACCACAGACCACACAAGAAATGTGCCAGGTGATGACCTGACTGACAACACAGCACCTCTCCAATGCTACCAATGGTCTCCTCTTCTGCCTGCCAAAAACACACCATAAACACCAATTTTTTGGCATCTACTAGTCTCACTTCAAAGATGCTGCCGGGGACAAATCAACCATACCAGAAATGGAGGGGTCACTGACAGTCTCCTTGTTTACTTGAGTCTCCCTCTTTGGCCTCTTTCCAAAGAGGCTTATCATCTGTCACCTTACTCAGGCTTCTCTCCGTCCCACTGAGCACTGGCTCATTGAGGACAATGTACAACATTGCTGGTCCCATACACCCAAGTCCTGGGCTACATCACTTGAGACTACCCTCCAGAGGCATTTCTCAACACTCATCTCAAGCCTCTGGGCCCAACCATTCAACCTCTTTGCAGTCCACCTCAGCGGACAATTACCAAAAACATGTATTTATAGACCATCATCTATAACGATGCATTGGGAGAAATCATCAAAAGCTTTCAAAGCTCAAGGGCAACACCAGCCTAAGTTATTTTGTCATTGACAGACCTAGTGGCTTTGATGGACAAAACATAGAGCTTTGGTCACACATAATGTGTAACCCTCTCAAATGCATGCTGAAACCTGCAATGTTGACCAGGCTGAAGCACCAGCTGTTGTGGCTGGTAGGAAGTTTGGTTTCCTCTTCCGAGCGCACCCACGAACTATAGAATATGAGTGCAATGCGATGCCACCACTGACAAAACCCCAAATCTGCAATGCTTTCATCTCCTGCTTTCCAGGACATGTGCCATCATCACCGAACCTTGGTCCTCTGATGCTCTCACTTCAAAGATGCCGCCACCACCAAGTGGACATGTCCTCAAGAGGACAACATGACATTGAAGAAGTGGGGCAAGGAAAACACACCCCACCTCATGAGTCACCACGCTGGGCCAGGACACAGCTGTTGCCTGAAAAATGCACTCATGCACAAAGGCTGTCCCGCCCATTCTGCACCACCATAAAAGCCAGTCCAGGGCCTCTCTCCCTCACAATCTTCTCTGCACACCTTCTCGCCCATACTCAACTCAAGGTGAGCCTCAACTCCCTCAGCCTCCTCCTCCTGCACCATCTAAACCCTCTCCACCACCACCCTCTGCCCTAGATTACCCAGCCCGCATGTCTCCCCACGGTCACACTCCAGATAGTCTCAGCTAAGGCCTCCCCACTCCCTTGCCCTCCTCACACTCCGCTCCTTGCACCCACACCACCTCTAACACCTTTTCTTCCAGGGACCCTCCACACCACACCCATGGCCTGCAACGACCTCTGCCGCACCTGCGCACCCGCCCCGCTGGCCAACAGCTGCAACGAGCCCTGCGTCAGGCAGTGCCAGGACTCCACCGTCGTCATCCAGCCTCCCACTGTGCAGGTCACCCTGCCAGGACCCATCCTCACCTCCTTCCCACAGAGCTCCACCGTCGGATCCTCTGCATCGGCTGCTGTGGGCAGCGAACTCAGCTACCAGGGAGTGCCCATCTCCTATGGGGCCTTTGGCTACGGCTATGGCTTGGGAGGTCTGGGCTGCTATGGTGGCAGAGGTCTGGGCTGGTTCGGTGGCAGGAGAGGCTGCTACCCCTGCTAAGGCTCCTCTCCACCACCTTTGACAAATATACCCAATAAAGTTTACCTGCATCCCAACCTGACAAGACTCCTCTTACTTCTTCTCCCAAGATCCTTCCAACACCACCCAGCACAAAGACAGCCTTACAGTGGCCATTGCTTGGCTACAAAGAAATTACAGCCTCCTCCTCCTAGGCTTTATGTCCCCAGACACAAGAACAACACAGAGCAGCACAGGGACACTTCCACAATATGACAGTTCTTAATCTGGCAAATCATGCCCCTGCTAATGAACCACTATCCAGACCTCTGATGCCAGCTTCCCTAGCTAACAAACACTTTATTCTTCCCCACAACAAATCTCTGGCTACCACAGAAGCAAAACCACAGAACTGCACAATCACAGAATGCTTGGGTTGGGTTGGGTTGGGTTGGGTTGGAAGAGATCTCTGGAGATCTCCCAGTCCAAACCTCCTGCTAAAGCAGGGTCACCTCCATCAGGCTGGACAGGAAGGTGTCCACCTTGGATTTCACTATCTCCAGGGAAAAAGACTCTATTCCCTCTCTGGCCAGACAATTCCAGTCCAAGCAGCACACCCTCACAAGACGAGCATTTCCAGAAGTTCACATGGAACATCACAAGTTCCGCTTTGTACCTGATGCCCCTTGTCCTGTCGTAAGGAAACACTCAAAATGATCTGGGCCCATCCTGTTGGCCTAGGCCCTGGCTATAGTCATAAGCATTGATAGGAGTCCCCTGCTCTTCTCTTCTCCACCATAAACATACCCACGTCTCTGCCTCTCCTTACGAGAAACAAATTCCAATCCAAACAGCATCTTGTACTCTACGGTGATTTCCCCACTGTTGCCTTCCCAGTCTTCAGTTGGGGAGCATGCAACGGGACACAAGACACCAGATGCAGCCTGACTATGACAGAGTAGACAGGGAGGAGAATCTCCCCACAGCTGCTTGATACACTCTTCTTCATGCTCCCCACGATATTCTTGGTCTCCTTGGCCACAAGGGCACATTGTTGCCTCAAGGTCAGTTTCTCATCCAGCACTACTCACAGATCCTTCTCCACAGGAAAACTCACAATCCATGCAACAAGGGGCCTGTATCCTTCTTTAAGAGTTCCTCCATCATATAAACAAGGATGCTGCCTGCAACAGCATCAAATTCTTTGTGCAAGGCCATGGAGATAACATCATTTGCTCTTCCCTTCTACCCCGCTACTTTAGCCCCACAGCAGAAAGCCTCAATACTTGTCAACAACAATTTGACTTCTGGGAAGCTCTCTTGCCTTTCAGCTATCACCTCCACGGTTTTCCATCTTTGTGGACATAATATCCAGCAGGATCCACCAGGGTTTGTGAGCATTCCAGAAAGAGAGGGGTCACTGACAAGCTCCTAGTTTACTTGAGTCTCCCTTTTTGGCCTCTTTCAAATGAGGCTTATCATCTGTCACCTTCCTGAGGCTTCACTCCATCCCACAGAGCACTGGCTTAGCAGAGGAGGACGAACAACAGTGTCAGTGCCATAGACCCAAGTCCTGGGCCCAGGCCACTTAACACTACCCTCCAGAGGCATTTCTCAACACTCAGCTCAAGACTCTGGGAACAAACATTCAACCTCTTTGCAGTCCACCTCACCGGACACTTACCCAATCCATACCTTTTTGTATTGTCCATAACGATGCATTGGGAGAAATCATCAAAAGCTTTACTCAAAACTCAAGGGCAACATCAGCCTAAGTTTTTTTGTCATTCACACACCTAGTCGCTTAGATGGACAAAACATAGAGCTTGGTCTCACATGATGTCTACTCCCCCCAAATCCATGTTGACACCTTCCTATCAATTCTTTGGATCACGGTCTACCAGCACCTGCAGTGTCTGGTAGGAAGTTTGGTTTCCTCTTCACAGTGCACCCATGAACTACAGCACATGAGTACCACGCGATGACACCACTGACAAAACTCCAAATCTGCAATGCTTTCATCTCCTGCTTACCAGGAGATGCGTCATCATCACCAAACCTTAGGCTTCTGATGCTCTCACTTCAAAGATGCCGCCACCACCAAGTGGACACGTCCTCAAGAGGACAACATGACATTGAAGAAGTGGGGCAAGGAAAACACACCCCACCTCATGAGTCGCCACGCTGGGCCAGGACACAGATGCTGCCTGAAAAATGCACTCATGCACAAAGCATGTCCCGCCCCTTGTGTACCACCATAAAAGCCGTCCCAGGGCCTCTCTCCCTCACAACCTTCTCTGCACACCTTCTCCTCCAGACTCAACAAGGTGAGCCTCAACTCCCTCAGCCTCCTCCTCCTCTCCCATCTAAATGCTCTCTTCCTCCACACTCTGACCCAGACTCCCCATCCCACATGTCTCCCCACTGCTACACTCCGGATAGACCACCCCAACACCTCCCCACTCCCTTGCCCTCCTCACACTCCTTTCCTTGCACCCACATGACCTGACACTTCTCTAACACCTTTTCTTCCAGGGACCCTCCACACCACAACCATGGCCTGCAACAACCTCTGCGCACCCTCCCCGCTGGCCGACAGCTGCAACGAGCCATGCGTCAGGAAGTGCCAGGACTCCATCGTTGTCATCCAGCCTCCCACCGTGCAGGTCACCCTGCCAGGACCCATCCTCACCTCCTCTCCCCAGAGCACCACCGTCGGATCCTCCGCATCGGCTGCTGTGGGCAGCGAACTCAGCTACCAGGGAGTGCCCATCTCCAACGGGGCCTTTGGCTACGGCTATGGCTATGGCTTGGGAGGACTGGGCTGCTATGGTGGCAGAGGTCTGGGCTGGTTCGGTGGCAGGAGAGGCTGCTACCCCTGCTAAGGTTCCTCTCCAACACCCTTGACAACATCCACCCACACCTTGGAAGACACATTACATGTTGAAGATGCACATCCTTGTACCTGAGACCTGTTCCCTTCCGCTTACTTCTCCTGCCTCCTCAGTTTCTCTCCCCATCAATAAAGTTCTCCTGCATTCAAGCTTGAGATGACTCCTCCCTTCTTTTCATTTGAGGTTCCCCCAACCTCACCCGACACAACACCAAGGCTACAGTGGCCATTGGGGTGGATGGAAAGATGTTGCAATCTCCTCCTATGGTTTGTGTCCACAGCCACAACAACACAGAGCAGCACAGAGACACTTCTAGAACCTGACACAAGACCTTCACTTGCCCAGATAAAGCAGTCCCATGGTAATGCACCACTAGCCACACCTCTAATGCCACCTCCCCTAGGTAACAAACACTGGTCTCTTCCCCAGGACAACTCTATGGTCACCACGGAAAGCAGAATCACAGAAGGATTTGGTTGCAAGGGATCTCTGCAGATCATCAACGCTAGCTCCCTGCTACTGCAGTGTCACATCAATAAAGCTGTACAGAACACATCCAGATTGTATTTCAGTATCTCCAGAGAAGGAGACTCCACAGCCTCCCTGGGCAGCCTGTTCCAGTGCTCTCTCACCTTACAGTAAATCAGGCTTTCCTCATGTTTAGGTGGAACTTCCCATGCTCCACTTTGTGCCTGTGGCCCATGTCCAGAAGGTAGGCTGCACTAAGAAGAGTCTGACCTTTCCTCTTGACCCCTCCCTTTGCATATTGATCAGCTTTGATGGGTTCTCATCTCACTCTTCTCTTCTCCAGGGAAAAGCTACCAGGGTCTCTCAGCCAATTCCCATGCACCATCACTCTTACAAGGAAATTTTTTGAGAGTAATCTTTTTAGGAGAATACTTGGAGAGAAATCATCAAAAGATCTACCTAAAACTCAAGGCAAACACCAGTGTCGACCCACCAGGATTTGTGGCCATGCTAGGAAGAAATCGGACACTGACAGGCTGGTAGCTGACTTAGGTCTCCCGTTTGCAGTCCATCTAACTGGTCACTTTGGCAACACATATACTTTTGTCTTGTCTGGGAGCATGTCAGGTTAGAAATCATTAAAACTTGACTGCAAACTCAAGGAAAACACTAGCCTTGGCTCTTTGCTTCTCTACAGACCTAGCCACTCGAGTGTAGAAGACACAGATGCTTGAAAAATACCATGTCCCCTTTGAAACTACAGGCTAGTGACTACCCACAACCTTCTTGTCTCTTTTGTGTCTGACAGTACTAGGCCTGCCAGCATTGGGGGCCTCCCTCCCATGTAACACTGAACCACGCCATGCAAGTGCCACACCATGACCTCCCTGACAACATCCCAATTCTGCGATGTTTTGTTTGTGTCACAACACAACCACAGACCACACAAGAAATGTGCCAGGTGATGACCTGACTGACAACACAGCACCTCTCCAATGCTACCAATGGTCTCCTCTTCTGCCTGCCAAAAACACACCATAAACACCAACTTTTTGGCATCTACCAGTCTCACTTCAAAGATGTTGCCCGGGCCAAATCAACCATACCAGAAATGGAGGGGTCACTGACAGTCTCCTTGTTTACTTGAGTCTCCCTTTGTGGCCTCTTTCCAATGAGGCTTATCATCTGTCACCTTACTCAGGCTTCTCTCCGTCCCACTGAGCACTGGCTCATTGAGGACAATGTACAACATTGCTGGTCCCGTAGACCCAAGTCCTGGGCTACATCACTTGAGACTACCCTCCAGAGGCATTTCTCAACACTCATCTCAAGCCTCTGGGCCCAACCATTCAACCTCTTTGCAGTACACCTCAGTGGACACTTACCCAAAACCTGTATTTATATACCATTGTCTATAACGATGCATTGGGAGAAATCATCAAACGCTTTACTCAAAACTCAAGGGCAACACCAGCCTAACTTCTTTTGTCATTCACACACCTAGTCGCTTTGATGGACAAAACATGGAGCTTGGTCACACATAATGTGTACCCCCCACAAATAAACGCTGAAAACTGCCGTGTTGACCAGGCTGTAGCACCTGCTGTTGTGGCTGGGAGGAAATTTGGTTTCTTCTTCCCAGTGCACCCACTAACTAGAGAACATGAGTGCCACGCGATGACACCACTGACAAAACCCCAAATCTGCAATGCTTTCATCTCCTGTTTTCCAGGACACGTGCCGTCATCACCAAACCTTGGGCCTCTGATGCTCTCACTTCAAAGATGCCACCACCACCAAGTGGACACGTCTTCAAGAGGACAACATGACATTGAAGAACTGGGGCAAGGAAAACACACCCCACCTCATGAGTCGCCACACTGGGCCAGGACACAGCTGCTGCCTGCAAAATGCACTCATGCACAAAGGCTGTCCCGCCCCTGTCGCACCACCATAAAAGCCGGTCCAGGGCCTCTTTCCCTCACAACCTTCTCTGCACACCTTCTCCTCCAGACTCAACAAGGTGAGCCTCAACTCCCTCAGCCTCCTCCTCCTCTCCCATCCAAACACTCTCCTCCACCATGCTCTGCGCCAGCTGCCACATCACGCATGCCTCCCCACTGCTATACTCCGGACAGACCATCCCAACACCTCCCCACTCCCTTGCCCTCCTCACACTCCATTCCTTGCACCCACATGACCTGATGCTTCTCTAACACCTTTTATTCCAGGGACCCTCCACACTACACCCATGGCCTGCAACGACCTCTGCGCACCTGCCCCACTGGCCGACAGCTGCAACGAGCCCTGCGTCAGGCAGTGCCAGGACTCCACCGTCGTCATCCAGCCTCCCACCGTGCAGGTCACCCTGCCAGGACCCATTCTCACCTCCTTCCCACAGAGCTCCACCGTCGGATCCTCTGCATCGGCTGTCGTGGGCAGCGAACTCAGCTACCAGGGAGTGCCCATCTCCAACGGGGCCTTTGGCTACGGCTACGGCTATGGCTTGGGAGGTCTGGGTTGCTATGGTGGTAGAGGTCTGGGCTGGTTCGGTGGCAGGAGAGGCTGCTACCCCTGCTAAGGCTCCTCTCCACCACCTTTGACAAATATACCCAATAAAGTTTACCTGCATCCTGACCTGACAAGACTCCTCTTACTACTTCTCCCAAGCTCCTTCCAACACCACCCAGCACAAAGCCAGCCTTACAGTGACCATTGCTTGTCTAGAAAGAAATTACAACCTCCTCCTAGGCTTTATGTCCCCAGACACAAGAACAACACAGAGCAGCACAGGGACACTGCCAGAACATCACACAAGACCTTTGCTCACCCAGGCAAATCACGTCCCTGGTAATGCACCACTATACACACCTCCAATGTCAGCTCCCCTAGGGAACAAACACTTGATTCTTCACCACAACAAACCTCTGTTTACCACAGAAGCAAAATCACAGAACTGCACAATCACAGAATGCTTGGGTTGGATTTGGTTGGAAGAGATCTCTGGAAATCTCCCAGTCTAAACCTCCTGCTAAAGTAGGGTAACCTCCATCAGGCCGGACAGGAAGGTGTCCAGATTGGATTTCACTATCTCCAGGGAAAAAGACTATTTCCTCTCTGGCCAGACAATTCCAGTCCAAGCAGCACGCCCTCACAAGAAGAGCATTTCCAGATGTTAACATGGATCATCACAAGTTCCGCTTTGTACCTGTTGCCACTTGTCCTGTCATAGGGAAACACTCAAAATGATCTGGGCCCATCCTGTTGGCCTAGGCCCTGGCTATAGTCATAAGCATTGATAGGAGTCCCTTGTCCTTCTCCACATTAAACACACCCACGTCTCTGCCTCTCCTTACGAGAAACAAATTCCACTCCAAATAGCATCTTGTACTCTACGGTGATTTCTCCACTGTTGCCTTTCCTGTCTTGAGTTGGGGAGCACGCAACGGGACACAAGACTCCAGATGCAGCCTCACTATGACAGAGTAGACAGGGAGGAGAATCTCCCCTCAGCTGCTTGCTACACTCTTCTTCATGCTCCCCACGATATTCTTGGTCTCCTTGGCCACAGGGGAACATTGCTGCCTCATGGTCACTTTTTCATCCCCCGATATGCACAGATCCTTTTCCACAGGAAAACTCACAATCCATGCAACAAGGAGCCTGTATCCTTCTTTAGGAGTTCCTCCATCATACAGACAAGGGTGCTGTGTGCAACTGGATCAAATTCTCATGTCATGTCCTCCTCTCCCATCTAAATCCTCTCTTCCACCATGCTCTGCCCAAGCTGCTCCATCCCACATGCCTCCCCACTGCTACATTCCAGATAGACCATCCCGACGCCTCCCCACTGCCTTGCCCTCCTCACACTCCGTTCCTTGCACCCACACCACCTGAGGCTTCTCTGACACACTGTCTTCCAGGGACCCTCCACACCACACCCATGGCCTGCAACAACCTCTGCGCACCCGCCCCGCTGGCCGACAGCTGCAACGAGCCCTGCGTCAGGAAGTGCCAGGACTCCATCATTGTCATCCAGCCTCCCACCGTGCAGGTCACCCTGCCAGGACCCATCCTCACCTCCTTCCCACAGAGCTCCACCGTCGGATCCTCTGCATCGGCTGCTGTGGGCAGTGAACTCAGCTACCAGGGAGTGCCCATCTCCAACGGAGCCTTCGGCTATGGCTACGGCTATGGCTTGGGAGGTCTGGGCTGCTATGGTGGCAGAGGTCTGGGCTGGTTCAGTGGCAGGAGAGGCTGTTACACCTGCTAATGGTCCTCTCTACCACCTTTGACAAAGACCACCCACACCCCGGAAGACCCACCATGTCTTGAGGATGCACATCCCTGCACCCCAAACTTCCTCCTTTCCACTTGATGCTTCTGTCTTCTCCATATCCGCACCCAACCAATAAAGTTTACCTGCATCCCAGCCTCAGAAGCCTCCTCTTACTTCTTCTCCCAAGCTACTTCCAACACCACCCAGCACAAAGCCAGCCTTACAGTGGCCATTGCTTGGCTAGAAAGAGATTATAACCTCCTTCCCAGCCTCCTCCAGCCACAAGAACAACACAGAGCAGCACGGAGATACTTCCAGAACTTGACACAAGCCCTTTGTTTAACCAGGCAAATCATGCCCCTGATCATGCACCACTATCCACAACTCCAATGTCAGCTCCCCTAGGGAACAAACACTTGATTCTTCCCCACAACAAATCTCTGGTTAGCACAGAAGCAAAATCACAGAACTGCACAATCACAGAATGCTTGGGTTGAGTTTGGTTGGTTTGGAAGAGATCTCTGGATATCTCCCAGTCCAAACGTCCTGCTAAAGCAGGGTAACCTCCATCAGGCTGGACAGGAAGGCGTCCAGATTGGATTTCAGAATCTCTAGGGAACAAGACTGCACTCCCTCTCTGGCCAGACATTTCCAGTGCACCATCACTCCAACAAGAACAGCATTTCAAGATGTTCACGTGGAACATCTCAAGTTCTACTTTGTACCTGATGCCCCTTGTCCTGTCGTAGGGAAACACTGAAAATGATCTGGGCCCATCCTGTTGGCCTAGGCCCTGGCTATAGTCATAAGCATTGATAGGAGTCCCTTGTCCTTCTCTTCTCCAGATTAAACACACCCACATCTCTGCCTCTCCTTATGAGAAACAAATTCCACTCCAAACAGCGTCTTGTACTCTACTGTAATTTCTCCACTGCTTCCTTTCCTGTCTTGAGTTGGGAAGCATGCAACGGGACACAAGACACCAGATGCAGCCTGACTATGACAGAGTAGACAGGGAGGAGAATCTCCCCTCAGCTGCTTGCTACACTCTTCTTCATGCTCCCCACGATATTCTTGGTCTCCTTGGCCACAAGGGAACATTGCTGCCTCAGGGTCACTTTTTCATCCCCCGATATGCACAGATCCTTTTCCACAGGAAAACTCACAATCCATGCAACAAGGAGCCTGTATCCTTCTTTAGGAGTTCCTCCATCATACAGACAAGGGTGCTGTGTGCAACTGGATCAAATTCTTTGTGCAAGGCCATGGAGATAACATGACTTGCTCTTCCCTTCTACCCCAGTACTTTAGCCCCACTGCAGAAAGCCTCAAGACTTGTCAACAACAATTTGACTTCTGGGAAGCTCTCTTGCCTTTCAGCTATCACCTCCACATTATTCCATCTTCGTGGACATAATATACAGCAGGATCCACCAGGGTTTGTGAGTATTCCAGAAAGAGAGGGGACACTGACAGGCTCCTAGTTTACTTGAGTCTCCCTTTTTGACCTCTTTCAAATGAGGTTTATCATCTGTCACCTTCCTGAGGCTTCACTCCGTGCCACTCAGAACTGGTTCAGCATAGGAGGATGAACAAAGGTGTCAGTCCCGCAGACCCAAGTCCTGGGCTATATCAATTGAGACTACCCCCCAGAGGCATTTCTCAACACTAAATTCAAGAATCTGGGAACAAACATTCAACCTCTTTGCAGTCCATCTCACCGGACAATTACCCAAAACATGTATTTATAGACAATCGTCCATAACGATGCATTGGGAAAAATCATCAAAAGCTTTACTCAGAACTCAAGAGCAACACGAGCCCAACTTCTTTTGTCATTCACAGACCTAGTCGCTTTGATGGACAAAACATAGAGCTTGGTCACACATAATGTCTACCCCTCCCAAATCCACATTGACACCTGCCGTGTTGACCAGGCTGCAGATCCTGCTGTTCTGGCTGGGAAGAAGTTTGGTTTTCTCTTCGCAGTGCATCCACAAACTAGAGAACATGAGTACCCCGTGATGACACCACTGACAAAACTCCAAATCTGCAATGTTTTCATCTCCTACTTTCCAGTACACATGCCATCATCACAAAAACTTTGGACTCTGAGGCTCTCACTTCAAAGATGCCGCCACCACCAAGTGGACATGTCCTCAAGAGGAGGACATGACATTGAAGAAGTGGGACAAGGAAAACACACCCCACCTCATGACTCACCAAACTGGGCCAGGACACAGCTGCTGCCTGCAAAATGCACTCAGGCACAAAGGCTGTCCCGCCCGTTCTGCACCACCATAAAAGCCGACCCAGGGCTTCTCTCCCTCACAACCTTCTCTGCACACCATCTCCTCCATACTCAACAAAGTAAGCCTCAACTCCCTCGGCCTCATCCTCCTCTCCCATCTAAACACTCTCTTCCACAACGCTCTGCCCCACCTTCCCCAGCCCACATGCCTCCCCACTGTTACACTCTGGATAGACCATCCCAACACCTCCCCACTCCCTTGCCCTCCTCACACTCCTTTCCTTGCACCCACATGATCTGAGGCTTCTCTAACACCTTTTCTTCCAGGGACCCTCCACACCACACCCATGGCCTGCAACAACCTCTGTGCACCCGCCCCGCTGGCCGACAGCTGCAACAAGCCCTGCGTCAGGAAGTGCCAGGACTCCATCGTTGTCATCCAGCCTCCCACCGTGCAGGTCACCCTGCCAGGACCCATCCTCACCTCCTTCCCACAGAGCTCCACCGTCGGATCCTCTGCATCGGCTGCCGTGGGCAGCGAACTCAGCTACCAGGGAGTGCCCATCTCCAACGGGGCCTTTGGCTATGGCTACGGCTATGGCTTGGGAGGACTGGGCTGCTATGGTGGCAGAGGTCTGGGCTGGTTCGGTGGCAGGAGAGGCTGCTACCCCTGCTAAGGTTCCTCTCCAACACCCTTGACAACATCCACCCACACCTTGGAAGACACATCACATGTTGAAGATGCACATCCTTCTACCTGAGACCTGCTCCCTTCCACTTACTTCTCCTGCCTCCTCAGTTCCTCTCCCCATCAATAAAGTTTTCCTGCATTCAAGCTTGAGATGACTCCTCTCTTCTTTTATTTTGAGGTTCCTCCTACCTCACCCAGCACAACACCAAGGCTACAGTGGCCATTGGGGTGGATGGAAAGATGTTGCAATCTCCTCCTATGGTTTGTGTCCACAGCCACAACAACACAGAGCAGCACAGAGACACTTCTAAAACATGACACAAGACCTTCACTTGCCCACACAAAGCAGTCCCATGGTAATGCACCACTAGCCACACCTCTAATGCCACCTCCCCTAGGTAACAAACACTGGTCTCTTCCCCAGGACAACTCTATGGTCACCACGGAAAGCAAAACCACAGAACTGCACAATCACAGAATGCTTGGGTTGGGTTGGGTTGGGTTGGAAGAGATCTCTGGAGATCTCCCAGTCCAAACCTCCTGCTAAAGCAGGGTCACCTCCATCAGGCTGGACAGGAAGGTGTCCACCTTGGATTTCACTATCTCCAGGGAAAAAGACTCTATTCCCTCTCTGGCCAGACAATTCCAGTCCAAGCAGCACACCCTCACAAGACGAGCATTTCCAGAAGTTCACATGGAACATCACAAGTTCCGCTTTGTACCTGATGCCCCTTGTCCTGTCGTAAGGAAACACTCAAAATGATCTGGGCCCATCCTGTTGGCCTAGGCCCTGGCTATAGTCATAAGCATTGATAGGAGTCCCTTGCTCTTCTCTTCTCCACCATAAACATACCCACGTCTCTGCCTCTCCTTACGAGAAACAAATTCCAATCCAAACAGCATCTTGTACTCTACGGTGATTTCCCCACTGTTGCCTTTCCAGTCTTGAGTTGGGGAGCACGCAACGGGACACAAGACACCAGATGCAGCCTGACTATGACAGAGTAGACAGGGAGGAGAATCTCCCCACAGCTGCTTGCTACACTCTTCTTCATGCTCCCCACGATATTCTTGGTCTCCTTGGCCACAAGGGCACATTGTTGCCTCAAGGTCAGTTTCTCATCCAGCACTACTCACAGATCCTTCTCCACAGGAAAACTCACAATCCATGCAACAAGGGGCCTGTATCCTTCTTTAAGAGTTCCTCCATCATATAAACAAGGATGCTGCCTGCAACAGCATCAAATTCTTTGTGCAAGGCCATGGAGATAACATCATTTGCTCTTCCCTTCTACCCCGCTACTTTAGCCCCACAGCAGAAAGCCTCAATACTTGTCAACAACAATTTGACTTCTGGGAAGCTCTCTTGCCTTTCAGCTATCACCTCCACGGTTTTCCATCTTCGTGGACATAATATCCAGCAGGATCCACCAGGGTTTGTGAGCATTCCAGAAAGAGAGGGGTCACTGACAAGCTCCTAGTTTACTTGAGTCTCCCTTTTTGGCCTCTTTCAAATGAGGCTTATCATCTGTCACCTTCCTGAGGCTTCACTCCATCCCACAGAGCACTGGCTTAGCAGAGGAGGACGAACAACAGTGTCAGTGCCATAGACCCAAGTCCTGGGCCCAGTCCACTTAAGACTACCCTCCAGAGGCATTTCTCAACACTCAGCTCAAGAATCTGGGAACAAACATTCAACCTCTTTGCAGTCCACCTCACCGGACACTTACCCAATCCATACCTTTTTGCCTTGTCCATAACGATGCATTGGGAGAAATCATCAAAAGCTTTACTCAAAACTCAAGGGCAACATCAGCCTAAGTTCTTTTGTCATTCACACACCTAGTCGCTTAGATGGACAAAACATAGAGCTTGGTCTCACATGATGTCTACTCCTCCCAAATCCATGTTGACACCTTCCTATCAATTCTTTGGATCACGGTCTACCAGCACCTGCAGTGGCTGGTAGGAAGTTTGGTTTCCTCTTCAGTGTGCACCCATGAACTACAGCACATGAGTGCCACGCGATGACACCACAGACAAAACTCCAAATCTGCAGTGCTTTCATCTCCTGCTTTCCAGGATATGCGTCATCATCACCAAACCTTGGGCTTCTGATGCTCTCACTTCAAAGATGCCGCCACCACCAAGTGGACACGTCCTCAAGAGGACAACATGACATTGAAGAAGTGGGGCAAGGAAAACACACCCCACCTCATGAGTCGCCACACTGGGCCAGGACACAGATGCTGCCTGCAAAATGCACTCATGCACAAAGGCTGTCCCGCCCCTTGTGTACCACCATAAAAGCCGTCCAGGTCCTCTCTCCCTCACAACCTTCTCTGCACACCTTCTCCTCCAGACTCAACAGGTGAGCCTCAACTCCCTCAGCCTCCTCCTCCTATCCCATCTAAATCCTCTCTTCCACCACACTCTGACCGAGATTCCCCATCCCGCATGCCTCCCCACTGCTACACTCAGATAGACCATCCCGACGCCTCCCCACTCCCTTGCCCTCCTCACACTCTGTTCCTTGCACCCACATGACCTGACACTTCTCTAACACCTTTTCTTCCAGGGACCCTCCACACCACACCCATGGCCTGCAACAACCTCTGTGCACCTGCCCCGCTGGCCGACAGCTGCAACGAGCCCTGCGTCAGGAAGTGCCAGGACTCCATCGTTGTCATCCAGCCTCCCACCGTGCAGGTCACCCTGCCAGGACCCATCCTCACCTCCTCTCCCCAGAGCACCACCGTCGGATCCTCCGCATCGGCTGCTGTTGGCAGCGAACTCAGCTACCAGGGAGTGCCCATCTCCAACGGGGCCTTTGGCTACGGCTATGGCTATGGCTTGGGAGGACTGGGCTGCTATGGTGGCAGAGGTCTGGGCTGGTTCGGTGGCAGGAGAGGCTGCTACACCTGCTAAGGTTCCTCTCCAACACCCTTGACAACATCCACCCACACCTTGGAAGCCACATCACATGTTGAAGATGCACATCCTTGTACCTGAGACCTGTTCCCTTCCACTTACTTCTCCTGCCTCCTCAGTTTCTCTCCCCATCAATAAAGTTCTCCTGCATTCAAGCTCAGATGACTCCTCCCTTCTTTTCATTTGAGGTTCCCCCAGCCTCACCCGGCACAACACCAAGGCTTCAGTGGCCATTGGGGTGGATGGAAAGATGTTGCAATCTCCTCCTATGGTTTGTGTCCACAGCCACAACAACACAGAGCAGCACAGAGACACTTCTACAACATGACACAAGACCTTCACTTGCCCACACAAAGCAGTCCCATGGTAATGCACCACTAGTCACCTCCCCTAGGTAACAAACATTGCTTTCTTCCCCAGGACAACTCTATGGTCACCACAAGAAGCAGAATCGCAGAAGGATTGGGTTGCAAGGGATCTCTGCAGATCATCAACGCTAGCCCCCTGCTACTGCAGTGTCACATCAATAAAGCTGTACAGAACACATCCAGATTGTATTTCAGTGTCTCCAGAGAAGGAGACTCCACGGCCTCCCTGGGCAGCCTGTTCCTGTGCTCTCTCACCTTACAGTAAATCAGGCTTTCCTCATGTTCAGGTGGAACTTCCCATGCTCCACTTTGTGCCTGTGGCCCATGTCCAGAAGGTAGGCTCCACTAAGAAGAGTCTGGCCCTTTCCTCTTGACCCCTCCCTTTGCATATTGATCACCTTTGATGGGTTCTCATCTCACTCTTCTCTTCTTTTCTCCAGGGAAAAGCTACCAGGGTCTCTCAGCCAATTCCCATGCACCATCACTCTTACAAGGAAATTTTTTGAGAGTAAACTTCTTAGGAGAATACGGGGAGAGAAATCATCAAAAGCTCTACCTAAAACTCAAGGCAAACACCAGTGTCGACCCACCAGGATTTGTGGCCATGCTAGGAACAAATCTGACAGTGACAGGCTGGTAGCTGACTTAGGTCTCCCGTTTGCAGTCCATCTAACTGGTCACTTTGGCAACACATATACTTTTGTCTTGTCTGGGAGCATGTCAGGTTAGAAATCTTTAAAACTTGACTGCAAACTCAAGGAAAACACTAGCCTTGGCTCTTTTCTTCTCTACAAACCTAGCCACTCGGGCGTTGAAGACACAGATTCTTGAAAAATACCATGTCCCCTTTGAAACTACAGGCTAGTGACTACCCACAACCTTCTTGTCTCTTTTGTGTCTGACAGTACTAGGCCTGCCAGCATTGGGGGCCTCCCTCCCATGTAACACTGAACCACGCCATGCAAGTGCCACACCATGACCTCCCTGACAACATCCCAATTCTGCAATGTTTTGTTTTCCTCTTTATCCCACCCTGAAATAAACCATCAACACCAAGACTTTGACCTCAAAACCGTGTCCTTAAAAGCTGACAGCAGGGCCAAGAAGATGGCATGACTCGTCAATGACCTTCCCTGTCCTGATGCTGACTGAGCTGGCCTGAGCTGCTTGGAAAAGGACTCCCATCATCACAACACAACCACAGACCACACAAGAAATGTGCCAGGTGATGACCTGACTCAAAACACAGCACCTCTCCAATGCTACCAATGGTCTCCTCTTCTGCCTGCCAAAAACACACCATAAACACCAATTTTTTGGCATCTACCAGTGTCACTTCAAAGATGCTGCCGGGGACAAATCAACCATACCAGAAATGGAGGGGTCACTGACAGTCTCCTTGTTTACTTGAGTCTCCCTCTTTGGCCTCTTTCCAAAGAGGCTTATCATCTGTCACCTTACTCAGGCTTCTCTCCGTCCCACTGAGCACTGGCTCATTGAGGACAATGTACAACATTGCTGGTCCCATACACCCAAGTCCTGGGCTACATCACTTGAGACTACCCTCCAGAGGCATTTCTCAACACTCATCTCAAGCCTCTGGGCCCAACCATTCAACCTCTTTGCAGTCCACCTCAGCGGACAATTACCAAAAACATGTATTTATAGACCATCATCTATAACGATGCATTGGGAGAAATCATCAAAAGCTTTACTCAAAACTCAAGGGCAACACCAGCCTAAGTTATTTTGTCATTGACAGACCTAGTCGCTTAGATGGACAAAACATAGAGCTTTGGTCACACATAATGTGTAACCCTCTCAAATGCATGCTGAAACCTGCAATGTTGACCAGGCTGAAGCACCTGCTGTTGTGGCTGGGAGAAAGTTTGGATTCCTATTCCCAGTGCACCCACGAACTAGAGAATATGAGTGCAATGCGATGCCACCACTGACAAAACCCCAAATCTGCAATGCTTTCATCTCCTGCTTACCAGGACATGTGCCATCATCACCGAACCTTAGGCCTCTGATGCTCTCACTTCAAAGATGCCGCCACCACCAAGTGGACACGTCCTCAAGAGGACAACATGACATTGAAGAAGTGGGGCAAGGAAAACACACCCCACCTCATGAGTCACCACGCTGGGCCAGGACACAGCTGTTGCCTGAAAAATGCACTCATGCACAAAGGCTGTCCCGCCCATTCTGCACCACCATAAAAGCCAGCCCAGGGCCTCTCTCCCTCACAACCTTCTCTGCACACCTTCTCCTCCATACTCAACTCAAGGTGAGCCTCAACTCCCTCAGCCGCCTCCTCCTGCACCATCTAAACCCTCTCCACCACCACCCTCTGCCCTAGATTACCCAGCCCACATGTCTCCCCACGGTCACACTCCAGATAGTCTCAGCTAAGGCCTCCCCACTCCCTTGCCCTCCTCACACTCCGCTCCTTGCACCCACACCACCTCTAACACCTTTTCTTCCAGGGACCCTCCACACCACACCCATGGCCTGCAACGACCTCTGCCGCCCCTGCGCCCCTGCCCCACTGGCCAACAGCTGCAACGAGCCCTGCGTCAGGCAGTGCCAGGACTCCACCGTCGTCATCCAGCCTCCCACCGTGCAGGTCACCCTGCCAGGACCCATCCTCACCTCCTTCCCACAGAGCTCCACCGTCGGATCCTCTGCATCGGCTGCCGTGGGCAGCGAACTCAGCTACCAGGGAGTGCCCATCTCCAACGGGGCCTTTGGCTACGGCTATGGCTTGGGAGGTCTGGGTTGCTATGGTGGCAGAGGTCTGGGCTGGTTCGGTGGCAGGAGAGGCTGCTACCCCTGCTAAGGCTCCTCTCCACCACCTTTGACAAATATACCCAATAAAGTTCTCCTGCATCCCAACCTGACAAGACTCCTCTTACTTCTTCTCCCAAGATCCTTCCAACACCACCCAGCACAAAGACAGCCTTACAGTGGCCATTGCTTGGCTACAAAGAAATTACAGCCTCCTCCTCCAAGGCTTTATGTCCCCACACACAACAACAACACAGAGCAGCACAGGGACACTTCCACAATATGACAGTTCTTAATCTGGCAAATCATGGCCCTGCTAATGAACCACTATCCAGACCTCTGATGCCAGCTTCCCTAGCTAACAAACACTTTATTCTTCCCCACAACAAATCTCTGGCTACCACAGAAGCAAAACCACAGAACTGCACAATCACAGAATGCTTGGGTTGGGTTGGGTTGGGTTGGAAGAGATCTCTGGAGATCTCCCCGTCCAAACCTCCTGCTAAAGCAGGGTCACCTCCATCAGGCTGGACAGGAAGGTGTCCACCTTGGATTTCACTATCTCCAGGGAAAAAGACTCTATTCCCTCTCTGGCCAGACAATTCCAGTCCAAGCAGCACACCCTCACAAGACGAGCATTTCCAGAAGTTCACATGGAACATCACAAGTTCCGCTTTGTACCTGATGCCCCTTGTCCTGTCGTAAGGAAACACTCAAAATGATACAGGCCCACCCTGCTGGCCTAGGCCCTGGCTATAGTCATAAGCATTGATAGGAGTCCCTTGCTCTTCTCTTCTCCACCATAAACACACCCACGTCTCTGCCTCTCCTTACGAGAAACAAATTCCAATCCAAACAGCATCTTGTACTCTACGGTGATTTCCCCACTGTTGCCTTCCCAGTCTTGAGTTGGGGAGCACGCAACGGGACACAAGACACCAGATGCAGCCTCACTATGACAGAGTAGACAGGGAGGAGAATCTCCCCTCAGCTGCTTGCTACACTCTTCTTCATGCTCCCCACGATATTCTTGGTCTCCTTGGCCACAAGGGTACATTGTTGCCTCAAGGACAGTTTCTCATCCAGCACTACTCACAGATCCTTCTCCACAGGAAAACTCACAATCCATGCAACAAGGGGCCTGTATCCTTCTTTAAGAGTTCCTCCATCATATAAACAAGGATGCTGCCTGCAACAGCATCAAATTCTTTGTGCAAGGCCATGGAGATAACATCATTTGCTCTTCCCTTCTACCCCGCTACTTTAGCCCCACAGCAGAAAGCCTCAATAATTGTCAACAACAATTTGACTTCTGGGAAGCTCTCTTGCCTTTCAGCTATCACCTCCACGGTTTTCCATCTTCGTGGACATAATATCCAGCAGGATCCACCAGGGTTTGTGAGCATTCCAGAAAGAGAGGGGACACTGACAAGCTCCTAGTTTACTTGAGTCTCCCTTTTTGGCCTCTTTCAAATGAGGCTTATCATCTGTCACCTTCCTGAGGCTTCACTCCATCCCACAGAGCACTGGTTTAGCAGAGGAGGACGAACAACAGTGTCAGTGCCATAGACCCAAGTCCTGGGCCCAGGCCACTTAACACTACCCTCCAGAGGCATTTCTCAACACTCAGCTCAAGACTCTGGGAACAAACATTCAACCTCTTTGCAGTCCACCTCACCGGACACTTACCCAATCCATACCTTTTTGCCTTGTCCATAACGATGCATTGGGAGAAATCATCAAAAGCTTTACTCAAAACTCAAGGGCAACATCAGCCTAAGTTCTTTTGTCATTCACACACCTAGTAGCTTAGATGGACAAAACATAGAGCTTGGTCTCACATGATGTCTACTCCTCCCAAATCCATGTTGACACCTTCCTATCAATTCTTTGGATCACGGTCTACCAGCACCTGCAGTGTCTGGTAGGAAGTTTGGTTTCCTCTTCCCAGTGCACCCATGAACTACAGCACATGAGTGCCACGCGATGACACCACTGACAAAACTCCAAATCTGCAGTGCTTTCATCTCCTGCTTTCCAGGAGATGCGTCATCATCACCAAACCTTAGGCTTCTGATGCTCTCACTTCAAAGATGCCGCCACCACCAAGTGGACACGTCCTCAAGAGGACAACACGACATTGAAGAAGTGGGGCAAGGAAAACACACCCCACCTCATGAGTCGCCACACTGGGCCAGGACACAGATGCTGCCTGCAAAATGCACTCATGCACAAAGGCTGTCCCGCCCCTTGTGTACCACCATAAAAGCCGTCCAGGGCCTCTCTCCCTCACAACCTTCTCTGCACACCTTCTCCTCCAGACTCAACAGGTGAGCCTCAACTCCCTCAGCCTCCTCCTCCTATCCCATCTAAATCCTCTCTTCCACCACACTCTGACCGAGATTCCCCATCCCGCATGCCTCCCCACTGCTACACTCCGGATAGACCATCCCGACGCCTCCCCACTCCCTTGCCCTCCTCACACTCTGTTCCTTGCACCCACATGACCTGACACTTCTCTAACACCTTTTCTTCCAGGGACCCTCCACACCACACCCATGGCCTGCAACAACCTCTGCGCACCCGCCCCGCTGGCCGACAGCTGCAACGAGCCCTGCGTCAGGAAGTGCCAGGACTCCATCGTTGTCATCCAGCCTCCCACCGTGCAGGTCACCCTGCCAGGACCCATCCTCACCTCCTCTCCCCAGAGCACCACCGTCGGATCCTCCGCATCTGCTGCTGTGGGCAGCGAACTCAGCTACCAGGGAGTGCCCATCTCCAACGGGGCCTTTGGCTACGGCTATGGCTATGGCTTGGGAGGACTGGGCTGCTATGGTGGCAGAGGTCTGGGCTGGTTCGGTGGCAGGAGAGGCTGCTACACCTGCTAAGGTTCCTCTCCAACACCCCTGACAACATCCACCCACACCTTGGAAGCCACATCACATGTTGAAGATGCACATCCTTGTACCTGAGACCTGTTCCCTTCCACTTACTTCTCCTGCCTTCTCAGTTCCTCTCCCCATCAATAAAGTTCTCCTGCATTCAAGCTTGAGATGACTCCTCCCTTCTTTTCATTTGAGGTTCCCCCAGCCTCACCCGGCACAACACCAAGGCTTCAGCGGCCATTGGGGTGGATGGAAAGATGTTGCAATCTCCTCCTATGGTTTGTGTCCACAGCCACAACAACACAGAGCAGCACAGAGACACTTCTACAACATGACACAAGACCTTCACTTGCCCACACAAAGCAGTCCCATGGTAATGCACCACTAGTCACCTCCCCTAGGTAACAAACATTGCTTTCTTCCCCAGGACAACTCTATGGTCACCACACAAAGCAGAATCACAGAAGGATTGGGTTGCAAGGGATCTCTGCAGATCATCAACGCTAGCCCCCTGCTACTGCAGTGTCACATCAATAAAGCTGTACAGAACACATCCAGGTTGTATTTCAGTATCTCCAGAGAAGGAGACTCCACAGCCTCCCTGGGCAGCCTGTTCCAGTGCTCTCTCACCTTACAGTAAATCAGGCTTTCCTCATGTTTAGGTGGAACTTCCCGCGCTCCAGTTTGTGCCTGTGGCCCTTGTCCGGTAGCTTGGCTCCACTAAGAAGAGTTTGGCCCCTTCCTCTTGACCCCTCCCTTTGCATATTGATCACCTTTGATGGGTTCTCATCTCACTCTTCTCTTCTCTTCTCCAGGGAAAAGCTACCAGGGTCTCTCAGCCAATTCCCATGCACCATCACTCTTACAAGGAAATTTTTTGAGAGTAAACTTCTTAGGAGAATACGGGGAGAGAAATCATCAAAAGCTCTACCTAAAACTCAAGGCAAACACCAGTGTCGACCCACCAGGATTTGTGGCCATGCTAGGAACAAATCTGACACTGACAGGCTGGTAGCTGACTTAGGTCTCCCGTTTGCAGTCCATCTCACAGGTCACTTAGGCAACACATATACTTTTGTCTTGTCTGGGAGCATGTCAGGTTAGAAATCATTAAAACTTGACTGCAAACTCAAGGAAAACACTAGCCTTGGCTCTTTTCTTCTCTACAGACCTAGCCACTCGAGTGTAGAAGACACAGATGCTTGAAAAATACCATGTCCCCTTTGAAACTACAGGCTAGTGACTACCCACAACCTTCTTGTCTCTTTTGTGTCTGACAGTACTAGGCCTGCCAGCATTGGGGGCCTCCCTCCCATGTAACACTGAACCACGCCATGCAAGTGCCACACCATGACCTCCCTGACAACATCCCAAGTCTGCGATGTTTTGTTTTCCTCTTTATCCCACCCTGAAATAAACCATCAACACCAAGACTTTGACCTCAAAACCGTTGCCTTAAAAGCTGCCAGCAGGGCCAAGAAGATGGCATGACTCGTCGATGACCTTCCCTGTCCTGATGCTGACTGAGCTGGCCTGAGCTCCTTGGAAAAGTACTCCCATCATCACAACACAAGCACAGACCACACAAGAAATGTGCCAGGTGATGACCTGATTGACAACACAGCACCTCTCCAATGCTACCAATGGTCTCCTCTTCTGCCTGCCAAAAACACACCATAAACACCAACTTTTTGACATCTACCAGTCTCACTTCAAAGATGTTGCCCGGGCCAAATCAACCATACCAGAAATGGAGGGGTCACTGACATTCTCGTAGTTTACTTGATTCTCCCTTTCTGGCCTCTTTCCAATGAGGCTTATCATCTGTCACCTTACTCAGGCTTCTCTCCGTCCCACTGAGCACTGGCTCATTGAGGACAATGTACAACATTGCTGGTCCCGTAGACCCAAGTCCTGGGCTACATCACTTGAGACTACCCTCCATAGGCATTTCTCAACACTCATCTCAAGCCTCTGGGCCCAACCATTCAACCTCTTTGCAGTCCACCTCAGCGGACAATTACCAAAAACATGTATTTATAGACCATCGTCTATAACGATGCATTGGGAGAAATCATCAAAAGCTTTACTCAAAGCTCAAGGGCAACACCAGCCTAAGTTATTTTGTCATTCACACACCTAGTCGCTTTGATGGACAAAACATAGAGCTTTGGTCACACATAATGTGTACCCCCCACAAATAAACGCTGAAAACTGCCGTGTTGACCAGGCTGTAGCACCTGCTGTTGTGGCTGGGAGGAAATTTGGTTTCTTCTTCCCAGTGCACCCACTAACTAGAGAACATGAGTGCCACGCAATGACACCACTGACAAAACCCCAAATCTGCAATGCTTTCATCTCCTGCTTTCCAGGACACGTGCCGTCATCACCAAACCTTGGGCCTCTGATGCTCTCACTTCAAAGATACCGCCACCACCAAGTGGACACGTCCTCAAGAGGACAACATGACATTGAAGAAGTGGGGCAAGGAAAACACACCCCACCTCATGAGTCGCCACGCTGGGCCAGGACACAGCTGTTGCCTGAAAAATGCACTCATGCACAAAGGCTGTCCCGCCCATTCTGCACCACCATAAAAGCCAGTCCAGGGCCTCTCTCCCTCACAACCTTCTCTGCACACCTTCTCGTCCATACTCAACTCAAGGTGAGCCTCAACTCCCTCAGCCTCCTCCTCCTGCACCATCTAAACCCTCTCCACCACCACCCTCTGCCCTAGATTACCCAGCCCGCATGTCTCCCCACGGTCACACTCCAGATAGTCTCAGCTAAGGCCTCCCCACTCCCTTGCCCTCCTCACACTCCGCTCCTTGCACCCACACCACCTCTAACACCTTTTCTTCCAGGGACCCTCCACACCACACCCATGGCCTGCAACGACCTCTGCCGCCCCTGCGCACCCGCCCCGCTGGCCAACAGCTGCAATGAGCCCTGCGTCAGGCAGTGCCAGGACTCCACCGTCGTCATCCAGCCTCCCACCGTGCAGGTCACCCTGCCAGGACCCATCCTCACCTCCTTCCCACAGAGCTCCACCGTCGGATCCTCTGCATCGGCTGCTGTGGGCAGTGAACTCAGCTACCAGGGAGTGCCCATCTCCAACGGGGCCTTCGGCTATGGCTACGGCTATGGCTTGGGAGGTCTGGGCTGCTATGGTGGCAGAGGTCTGGGCTGGTTCAGTGGCAGGAGAGGCTGTTACACCTGCTAATGGTCCTCTCTACCACCTTTGACAAAGACCACCCACACCCCGGAAGACCCACCATGTCTTGAGGATGCACATCCCTGCACCCCAAACTTCCTCCTTTCCACTTGATGCTTCTGTTTTCTCCATATCCGCACCCAACCAATAAAGTTTACCTGCATCCCAGCCTCAGAAGCCTCCTCTTACTTCTTCTCCCAAGCTACTTCCAACACCACCCAGCACAAAGCCAGCCTTACAGTGGCCATTGCTTGGCTAGAAAGAGATTATAACCTCCTTCCCAGCCTCCTCCAGCCACAAGAACAACACAGAGCAGCACGGGGATACTTCCAGAACTTGACACAAGCCCTTTGTTTAACCAGGCAAATCATGCCCCTGATCATGCACCACTATCCACAACTCCAATGTCAGCTCCCCTAGGGAACAAACACTTGATTCTTCCCCACAACAAATCTCTGGTTAGCACAGAAGCAAAATCACAGAACTGCACAATCACAGAATGCTTGGGTTGAGTTGGGTTGGGTTGGAAGAGATCTCTGGATATCTCCCGGTCCAAACGTCCTGCTAAAGCAGGGTAACCTCCATCAGGCTGGACAGGAAGGCGTCCAGATTGGATTTCAGAATCTCTAGGGAACAAGACTGCACTCCCTCTCTGGCCAGACATTTCCAGTGCACCATCACTCCAACAAGAACAGCATTTCAAGATGTTCACGTGGAACATCTCAAGTTCTACTTTGTACCTGATGCCCCTTGTCCTGTCGTAGGGAAACACTGAAAATGATCTGGGCCCATCCTGTTGGCCTAGGCCCTGGCTATAGTCATAAGCATTGATAGGAGTCCCTTGTCCTTCTCTTCTCCAGATTAAACACACCCACATCTCTGCCTCTCCTTATGAGAAACAAATTCCACTCCAAACAGCGTCTTGTACTCTACTGTAATTTCTCCACTGCTTCCTTTCCTGTCTTGAGTTGGGAAGCATGCAACGGGACACAAGACACCAGATGCAGCCTCACTATGACAGAGTAGACAGGGAGGAGAATCTCCCCTCAGCTGCTTGCTACACTCTTCTTCATGCTCCCCATGATATTCTTGGTCTCCTTGGCCACAAGGGAACATTGCTGCCTCAGGGTCACTTTTTCATCCCCCGATATGCACAGATCCTTTTCCACAGGAAAACTCACAATCCATGCAACAAGGAGCCTGTATCCTTCTTTAGGAGTTCCTCCATCATACAGACAAGGGTGCTGTGTGCAACTGGATCAAATTCTTTGTGCAAGGCCATGGAGATAACATGACTTGCTCTTCCCTTCTACCCCAGTACTTTAGCCCCACTGCAGAAAGCCTCAAGACTTGTCAACAACAATTTGACTTCTGGGAAGCTCTCTTGCCTTTCAGCTATCACCTCCACGTTATTCCATCTTCGTGGACATAATATACAGCAGGATCCACCAGGGTTTGTGAGTATTCCAGAAAGAGAGGGGACACTGACAGGCTCCTAGTTTACTTGAGTCTCCCTTTTTGACCTCTTTCAAATGAGGTTTATCATCTGTCACCTTCCTGAGGCTTCACTCCGTGCCACTCAGAACTGGTTCAGCATAGGAGGATGAACAAAGGTGTCAGTCCCGCAGACCCAAGTCCTGGGCTATATCAATTGAGACTACCCCCCAGAGGCATTTCTCAACACTAAATTCAAGAATCTGGGAACAAACATTCAACCTCTTTGCAGTCCATCTCACCGGACAATTACCCAAAACATGTATTTATAGACAATCGTCCATAACGATGCATTGGGAAAAATCATCAAAAGCTTTACTCAGAACTCAAGAGCAACACGAGCCCAACTTCTTTTGTCATTCACAGACCTAGTCGCTTTGATGGACAAAACATAGAGCTTGGTCACACATAATGTCTACCCCTCCCAAATCCACATTGACACCTGCCGTGTGGACCAGGCTGCAGATCCTGCTGTTCTGGCTGGGAAGAAGTTTGGTTTTCTCTTCACAGTGCACCCACAAACTAGAGAACATGAGTGCCCCGTGATGACACCACTGACAAAACTCCAAATCTGCAGTGCTTTCATCTCCTACTTTCCAGTACACGTGCCATCATCACCAAACCTTTGGCCTCTGAGGCTCTCACTTCAAAGATGCCGCCACCACCAAGTGGACATGTCCTCAAGAGGAGGACATGACATTGAAGAAGTGGGACAAGGAAAACACACCCCACCTCATGACTCACCAAACTGGGCCAGGACACAGCTGCTGCCTGCAAAATGCACTCATGCACAAAGGCTGTCCCGCCCATTCTGCACCACCATAAAAGCCGACCCAGGGCTTCTCTCCCTCACAACCTTCTCTGCACACCTTCTCCTCCAGACTCAACAAAGTGAGCCTCAACTCCCTCGGCCTCATCCTCCTCTCCCATCTAAACCCTCTCTTCCACAACGCTCTGCCCCACCTTCCCCAGCCCACATGCCTCCCCACTGTTACACTCTGGATAGACCATCCCAACACCTCCCCACTCCCTTGCCCTCCTCACACTCTGTTCCTTGCACCCACATGATCTGAGGCTTCTCTAACACCTCTTCTTCCAGGGACCCTCCACACCACACCCATGGCCTGCAACAACCTCTGTGCACCTGCCCCGCTGGCCGACAGCTGCAACGAGCCCTGCGTCAGGAAGTGCCAGGACTCCACCGTCGTCATCCAGCCTCCCACCGTGCAGGTCACCCTGCCAGGACCCATCCTCACCTCCTTCCCACAGAGCACTGCTGTCGGATCCTCCGCATCGGCTGTCGTGGGCAGCGAACTCAGCTACCAGGGAGTGCCCATCTCCAACGGGGCCTTTGGCTACGGCTATGGCTATGGCTTGGGAGGCCTGGGCTGCTATGGTGGCAGAGGTCTGGGCTGGTTCGGTGGCAGGAGAGGCTGCTACCCCTGCTAAGGGTCCTCTCCAACACCCTTGACAACATCCACCCACACCTTGGAAGACACATTACATGTTGAAGATGCACATCCTTGTACCTGAGACCTGCTCCCTTCCACTTACTTCTCCTGCCTCCTCAGTTTCTCTCCCCATCAATAAAGTTCTCCTGCATTCAAACTTGAGATGACTCCTCTCTTCTTTTCTTTTGAGGTTCCTCCTACCTCACCCAGCACAACACCAAGGCTACAGTGGCCATTGGGGTGGATGGAAAGATGTTGCAATCTCCTCCTATGGTTTGTGTCCACAGCCACAACAACACAGAGCAGCACAGAGACACTTCTAAAACATGACACAAGACCTTCACTTGCCCACACAAAGCAGTCCCATAGTAATGCACCACTAGCCACACTTCCAATGCCACCTCCCCTAGGTAACAAACACTGCTCTCTTCCCCAGGACAACTCTATGGTCACCACAGGAAGCAGAATCGCAGAAGGATTGGGTTGCAAGGGATCTCTGCAGATCATCAACGCTAGCCCCCTGCTACTGCAGTGTCACATCAATAAAGCTGTACAGAACACATCCAGATTGTATTTCAGTGTCTCCAGAGAAGGAGACTCCACGGCCTCCCTGGGCAGCCTGTTCCTGTGCTCTCTCACCTTACAGTAAATCAGGCTTTCCTCATGTTCAGGTGGAACTTCCCATGCTCCACTTTGTGCCTGTGGCCCATGTCCAGTAGGTAGGCTCCACTAAGAAGAGTCTGGCCCCTTCATCTTGACCCCTCCCTTTGCATATTGATCACCTTTGATGGGTTCTCATCTCACTCTTCTCTTCTTTTCTCCAGGGAAAAGCTACCAGGGTCTCTCGGCCAATTCCCATGCACCATCACTCTTACAAGGAAATTTTTTGAGAGTAAACTTTTTAGGAGAATACGGGGAGAGAAATCATCAAAAGCTCTACCTAAAACTCAAGGCAAACACCAGTGTCGATCCACCAGGATTTGTGGCCATGCTAGGAACAAAGCTGACAGTGACAGGCTGGTAGCTGACTTAGGTCTCCCGTTTGCAGGCCATCTAACTGGTCACTTTGGCAACACATATACTCTTGTCTGGGAGCATGTCAGGTTAGAAATCATTAAAACTTGACTGCAAACTCAAGGAAAACACTAGCCTTGGCTCTTTGCTCCTCTACAGACCTAGCCACTCGAGTGTAGAAGACACAGATGCTTAAAAAATACCATGTCCCCTTTGAAACTACAGGCTAGTGACTACCCACAACCTTCTTGTCTCTTTTGTGTCTGACAGTACTAGGCCTGCCAGCATTGGGGGCCTCCCTCCCATGTAACACTGAACCACGCCATGCAAGTGCCACACCATGACCTCACTGACAACATCCCAATTCTGCGATGTTTTGTTTTCCTCTTTATCCCACCCTGAAATAAACCATCAACACCAAGACTTTGACCTCAAAACCGTTGCCTTAAAAGCTGACAGCAGGGCCAAGAAGATGGCATGACTCGTCGATGACCTTCCCTGTCCTGATTCTGACTGAGCTGGCCTGAGCTCCTTGGAAAAGGACTCCCATCATCACAACACAACCACAGACCACACAAGAAATGTGCCAGGTGATGACCTGACTGACAACACAGCACCTCTCCAATGCTACCAATGGTCTGCTCTTCTGCCTGCCAAAAACACACCATAAACACCAATTTTTTGGCATCTACTAGTCTCACTTCAAAGATGCTGCCGGGGACAAATCAACCATACCAGAAATGGAGGGGTCACTGACAGTCTCCTTGTTTACTTGAGTCTCCCTCTTTGGCCTCTTTCCAAAGAGGCTTATCATCTGTCACCTTACTCAGGCTTCTCTCCATCCCACTGAGCACTGGCTCATTGAGGACAATGTACAACATTGCTGGTCCCATACACCCAAGTCCTGGGCTACATCACTTGAGACTACCCTCCAGAGGCATTTCTCAACACTCATCTCAAGCCTCTGGGCCCAACCATTCAACCTCTTTGCAGTCCACCTCAGCGGACAATTACCAAAAACATGTATTTATAGACCATCGTCTATAACGATGCATTGGGAGAAATCATCAAAAGCTTTACTCAAAGCTCAAGGGCAACACCAGCCTAAGTTATTTTGTCATTGACAGACCTAGTGGCTTTGATGGACAAAACATAGAGCTTTGGTCACACATAATGTGTAACCCTCTCAAATGCATGCTGAAACCTGCAATGTTGACCAGGCTGAAGCACCAGCTGTTGTGGCTGGGAGGAAGTTTGGAATCCTCTTCCCAGCTCACCCAGGAACTAGAGAATATGAGTGCAATGCGATGCCACCACTGACAAAACCCCAAATCTGCAATGCTTTCATCTCCTGCTTACCAGGACATGTGCCATCATCACCAAACCTTTGGAATCTGATGCTCTCACTTCAAAGATACCACCACCACCAAGTGGACACATCCTCAAGAGAAGGACATGACATTGAAGAAGTGGGGCAAGGAAAACACACGCCACCTCATGAGTCGCCATGCTGGGCCAGGATACAGCTGCTGCCTGCAAAATGCACTCATGCACAAAGCATGTCCCGCCCAGTCTGCACCACCATAAAAGCCAGCCCAGGGCCTCTCTCCCTCACTACCTTCTCTGCACACCTTCTCCTCCATACTCAACTCAAGGTGAGCCTCAACTCCCTCGGTCTCCTCCTTCTCTCCTACCCAAACCCTCTCCTCCACCACGCTCTGCCCCAGATTCCCCATCCCACATGTCTCCCCACGGTCACACTCCAGATAGTCTCAGCTAAGGCCTCCCCACTCCCTTGCCCTCCTCACACTCCGTTCCTTGCACCCACACCACCTCTAACACCTTTTCTTCCAGGGACCCTCCACACCACACCCATGGCCTGCAACGACCTCTGCCGCCCCTGCGCACCTGCCCCGCTGGCCAACAGCTGCAACGAGCCCTGCGTCAGGCAGTGTGAGGCCTCCACCGTTGTCATCCAGCCTCCCACCATGCAGGTCACCCTGTCAGGACCCATCCTCACCTCCTTCCCACAGAGCTCCACTGTGGGGTCCTCTGCATCGGCTGCTGTGGGCAGTGAACTCAGCTACCAGGGAGTGCCCATCTCTAACGGGGCCTTCGGTTATGGCTACGGCTATGGCTTGGGAGGTCTGGGTTGCTATGGTGGCAGAGGTCTGGGCTGGTTCGGTGGCAGGAGAGGCTGCTACCCCTGCTAAGTTTCCTCTCCACCACCCTTGACTACAACCACCCACACCCTGGAAGCTACACTATGGCTTGAGGATGCACATCCTTGCACCTGAGACTGGGTTGGTTACACTTGGCACTCCTACCCTCCCTCTTCCAATCCTCTCAATAAAGTTCTCCTGCATTCCAGCTTGAGATGACTCCTCCCTTCTTTACATTTGAGGTTTTTCCAACCTCTCCCAGCACAACACCAAGACTACAGTGGCCATTGAGGTGGATGGAAAGATGTTTCAATCTCCTCATATGGTTTGTGTCCGTAGCCACAACAACACAGAGCAGCACTGAGTATAGCAGCACAATCACTTCTCTAGTCCTACTGGCCACACCATTTCTGATACAAGCCAAAATGCCACTGGCCTTCTTGGTTGCCTGGGCACACTGATGGCTCACGTTTAACCAACTATTGACAAACACCTCAAGGCCCTTTCCTACTAGGCAGCTTTCCAGCCTCTCTTACCCAAGTTTGTGGCATTGCACAGGGTTCTTGTGACCCAGGTGTAAGACCTTGTTGATTCTCACAGGACTGGCCTCAGACTTCTAATGATTCTACTCAAGCACACTGACCAAAAATATTGTATTGATATGTCCAAATGATTTTTTTTTAATTAATGTGCAACTTCTAGAACATGACACAAACCCTTCACTTGCCCAGACAAAGCAGTCCCATGGTAATGCACCACTAGCCACACCTCCAATGTCACCTCCCCTTGGTAACAAACACTGCTCTCTTCCCCAGGACAACTCTATGGTCACCACAGAAATCAGAAACACAGAAGGATTGGGTTGGAAGGGATCTCTGCAGATCATCAACGCTAGCCCCCTGCTACTGCAGTGTCACATCAATAAAGCTGTGCAGAACACATCCAGGTTGTATTTCAGTATCTCCAGGGAAGGAGACTCCACAACCTGCCTGGACAACCTGTTCCTGTGCTCTCTCACCTTACACTAAGTCAGGCTTTCCTCATGTTCAGGTGGAAATTCCCGTGCTCCAGTTTGTGCCTGTGGCCCTTGTCCGGTAGCTCAGCTCCACTAAGAAGAGTCTGGTCCCTTCCTCTTGGCCCCTCCCTTTGCATATTGATCACCTTTGATGGGTTCTCATCTCACTCTTCTCTTCTCCAGGGAAAAGCTACCAGGGTCTCTCAGCCAATTCCATTGCACCATCACTCTCACAAGGAAAGCTTTTTGAGAGTAACATTTTTAGGAGAATGCAGGGAGAGAAATCATCAAAGGCTCTACCTAAAACTCAAGGCAAACACCAGCTTCGATCCACCAGGATTTATCACCATCATAGGAACAAAGCTGACAGTGACAGGCTGGTAGCTGACTTAGGTCTCCCGTTTGCAGTCCATCTCACAGGTCACTTTGGCAACACATACATTTTTGTCTTGTCTAGGAGCATGGGAGGCAAGAAATCATCAAAGCATTTACTCAAAACTTAAGGAAAAATCCAGCCTTGGTTCTTTCCTTCTCTAAAAACTTAGCCACTTTGGTGTATAAGACACAGACACTTGTCAAACACAATGTCCCTGTTGAAATGACACGCTCACTACCACCAACAACCTTCTTGTCTCTTCGGTGTCCGACAGCATTAGGCCTGCCGGAATGGAGCCCCTCTTTACCAATGTACCACCAAACCATGCCATGCAAGTACCACACCATGATCATCCCTGACAACATCCCAAGTCTGCGATGTTTCGGTTTCTTCTTAGGCCCATCCTGAAATTAACCATTACCAGCAAGACTTAGACCTTCAAACCGTTGCCTTAAAAGCTGCCACCAGGGCCAAGAAGATGGCATGACTCATTGACAAACTTCTCTGTCCTGATTCTGGCTGAGTTGGGTCGAGCTGCTAGGAAAATGATACCCATCACAACAAAGCACCCGCAAACCACACAAGAAATGTGCCAGGTGATGACCTGACTGACCACACTACACCTCTCCACTGCTTAATTCTCCTCTTCTGCCTGCCACGAAACACACCATAAACACCAAAATTTTGGCCTCTAACACTCTCTCTTCAAAGCTGCTGCTGTTGCCAAATGGACCATGACAGAAGGAGAGGGGACACTGTAACAGGCTCCGAGATTACTTGAGTCTCCCTTTGTGGCCTCTTTCCAATGAGGCTTAGCATCTGCCACTTTCCTCAGGTGTCATCCCGTCCCACTCAGCACTGGTTCATTGACGAGGATCTACAACAGGGTGAGTCCTGTAAACCCAAGTCCTGGGCCAAGTCCACTTAAGACTACCCTCCAGAGGCATTTCTCAACACTCATCTCAAGACTCTGGGAACAAACATTCAGCCTCTTTGCAGTACACCTCGGCAGACACTTACCCAATCCATATGTTTTTGCCTTGTCCGTAACGATGCATTGGGAGTAATCATCAAAAGCTTTACTCAAAATTCAAGGGCAACACTAGCATAAGTTCTTTTGTCATTCACACACCTAGTCGCTTTGATGTAGAAAACACAGAGCTTGGTCACACATGACGTTTAGCCCTCCCAAATCCACGTTGACATCTGCCACGTTGACCAAGCTGTAGCACCTGTTGTTGTGGCTGGGAGGAAGTTTAGTTTCCTCTTCACAGTGTACCCGCGAACTACAGTGCATGAGTGCCACGCGATGACACCGCTGACAAAACCCCAAATCTGCAATGCTTTCATCTCCTGCTTTCCAGGACACGTGCCATCATCACCAAGCCTTTGGCCTCTGATGCTCTCACTTCAAAGATGCCGCCACCAACAAGTGGACACATCCTCAAGAGAAGGACATGACATTGAAGAAGTGGGGCAAGGAAAACACACCCCACCTCATGAGTCGCCACGCTGGGCCAGGACACAGCTGCTGCCTGCAAAATGCACTCACGCACAAAGCATGTCCCGCCCAGTCTGCACCACCATAAAAGCCGTCCCAGGGCCTCTCTCCCTCACAACCTTCTCTGCACACCTTCTCCTCCAGACTCAACAAGGTGAGCCTCAACTCCCTCAGCCTCCTCCTTCTCTCCTATCCAAACCCTCTCCTCCACCACGCTCTGACCCAGATTCCCCAGCCCACATGTCTCCCCACGGTCACACTCCAGATAGTCTCAGCTAAGGCCTCCCCACTCCCTTGCCCTCCTCACACTCCGCTCCTTGCACCCACACCACCTCTAACACCTTTTCTTCCAGGGACCCTCCACACCACACCCATGGCCTGCAACGACCTCTGCCGCCCCTGCGCACCCGCCCCACTGGCCAACAGCTGCAACGAGCCCTGCGTCAGGCAGTGCCAGGACTCCACCGTCGTCATCCAGCCTCCCACCGTGCAGGTCACCCTGCCAGGACCCATCCTCACCTCCTTCCCACAGAGCTCCACCGTCGGATCCTCTGCATCGGCTGCTGTGGGCAGCGAACTCAGCTACCAGGGAGTGCCCGTCTCCAACGGGGCCTTTGGCTACGGCTATGGCTATGGCTTGGGAGGTCTGGGCTGCTATGGTGGCAGAGGTCTGGGCTGGTTCGGTGGCAGGAGAGGCTGCTACCCCTGCTAAGGCTCCTCTCCACCAACTTGGACAAATATACCCAATAAAGTTTACCTGCATCCCAACCTGACAAAACTCCTCTTACTTCTTCTCCCAAGATCCTTCCAACACCACCCAGCACAAAGACAGCCTTACAGTGGCCATTGCTTGGCTACAAAGAAATTACGGCCTCCTCCTCCTCCTAGGCTTTATGTCCCCACACACAAGAACAACACAGAGCAGCACAGGGACACTTCCACAATATGACAGTTCTTAATCTGGCAAATCATGGCCCTGCTAATGAACCACTATCCACACCTCTGATGCCAGCTTCCCTAGCTAACAAACACTTTATTCTTCCCCACAACAAATCTCAGGCTACCACAGAAGCAAAATCACAGAACTGCACAATCACAGAATGCTTGGGTTGGGTTTGGTTGGGTTGGGTTGGAAGAGATCTCTGGAGATCTCCCAGTCCAAACCTCCTGCTAAAGCAGGGTCACCTCCATCAGGCTGGACAGGAAGGTGTCCACCTTGGATTTCACTATCTCCAGGGAACAAGACTCTATTCCCTCTCTGGCCAGACAATTCCAGTCCAAGCAGCACACCCTCACAAGACGAGCATTTCCAGAAGTTCACATGGAACATCACAAGTTCCGCTTTGTACCTGATGCCCCTTGTCCTGTCGTAGGGAAACACTCAAAATGACCTGGGCCCATCCTGTTGGCCTAGGCCCTGGCTATAGTCATAAGCATTGATAGGAGTCCCTTGCTCTTCTCTTCTCCACCATAAACACACCCACGTCTCTGCCTCTCCTTACGAGAAACAAATTCCAATCCAAACAGCATCTTGTACTCTACGGTGATTTCCCCACTGTTGCCTTTCCAGTCTTGAGTTGGGGAGCACGCAACGGGACACAAGACACCAGATGCAGCCTGACTATGACAGAGTAGACAGGGAGGAGAATCTCCCCACAGCTGCTTGCTACACTCTTCTTCATGCTCCCCACGATATTCTTGGTCTCCTTGGCCACAAGGGCACATTGTTGCCTCAAGGTCAGTTTCTCATCCAGCACTACTCACAGATCCTTCTCCACAGGAAAACTCACACTCCATGCAACAAGGGGCCTGTATCCTTCTTTAAGAGTTCCTCCATCATATAAACAAGGATGCTGCCTGCAACAGCATCAAATTCTTTGTGCAAGGCCATGGAGATAACATCATTTGCTCTTCCCTTCTACCCCGCTACTTTAGCCCCACTGCAGAAAGCCTCAAGACTTGTCAACAACAATTTGACTTCTGGGAAGCTCTCTTGCCTTTCAGCTATCACCTCCACGGTTTTCCATCTTTGTGGACATAATATCCATCAGGATCCACCAGGGTTTGTGAGCATTCCAGAAAGAGAGGGGTCACTGACAAGCTCCTAGTTTACTTGAGTCTCCCTTTTTGGCCTCTTTCAAATGAGGCTTATCATCTGTCACCTTCCTGAGGTTTCACTCCATCCCACAGAGCACTGGCTTAGCAGAGGAGGACGAACAACAGTGTCAGTGCCATAGACCCAAGTCCTGGGCCCAGTCCACTTAAGACTACCCTCCAGAGGCATTTCTCAACACTCAGCTCAAGACTCTGGGAACAAACATTCAACCTCTTTGCAGTCCACCTCACCGGACACTTACCCAATCCATACCTTTTTGCCTTGTCCATAACGATGCATTGGGAGAAATCATCAAAAGCTTTACTCAAAACTCAAGGGCAACATCAGCCTAAGTTCTTTTGTCATTCACACACCTAGTCGCTTAGATGGACAAAACATAGAGCTTGGTCTCACATGATGTCTACTCCTCCCAAATCCATGTTGACACCTTCCTATCAATTCTTTGGATCACGGTCTACCAGCACCTGCAGTGGCTGGTAGGAAGTTTGGTTTCCTCTTCACAGTGCACCCATGAAGTACAGCACATGAGTGCCACGCGATGACACCACTGACAAAACTCCAAATCTGCAGTGCTTTCATCTCCTGCTTTCCAGGATATGCGTCATCATCACCAAACCTTAGGCTTCTGATGCTCTCACTTCAAAGATGCCGCCACCACCAAGTGGACACGTCCTCAAGAGGACAACATGACATTGAAGAAGTGGGGCAAGGAAAACACACCCCACCTCATGAGTCGCCACACTGGGCCAGGACACAGATGCTGCCTGCAAAATGCACTCATGCACAAAGGCTGTCCCGCCCCTTGTGTACCACCATAAAAGCCGTCCCAGGGCCTCTCTCCCTCACAACCTTCTCTGCACACCTTCTCCTCCAGACTCAACAGGTGAGCCTCAACTCCCTCACACTCCTCCTCCTATCCCATCTAAATCCTCTCTTCCACCACACTCTGACCGAGATTCCCCATCCCGCATGCCTCCCCACTGCTACACTCCGGATAGACCATCCCGACGCCTCCCCACTCCCTTGCCCTCCTCACACTCTGTTCCTTGCATCCACATGACCTGACACTTCTCTAACACCTTTTCTTCCAGGGACCCTCCACACCACACCCATGGCCTGCAACAACCTCTGCACACCTGCCCCGCTGGCCGACAGCTGCAACGAGCCCTGCGTCAGGAAGTGCCAGGACTCCATCGTTGTCATCCAGCCTCCCACCGTGCAGGTCACCCTGCCAGGACCCATCCTCACCTCCTCTCCCCAGAGCACCACCGTCGGATCCACCGCATCGGCTGCTGTTGGCAGCGAACTCAGCTACCAGGGAGTGCCCATCTCCAACGGGGCCTTTGGCTACGGCTATGGCTATGGCTTGGGAGGACTGGGCTGCTATGGTGGCAGAGGTCTGGGCTGGTTCGGTGGCAGGAGAGGCTGCTACACCTGCTAAGGTTCCTCTCCAACACCCCTGACAACATCCACCCACACCTTGGAAGCCACATCACATGTTGAAGATGCACATCCTTGTACCTGAGACCTGTTCCCTTCCACTTACTTCTCCTGCCTCCTCAGTTCCTCTCCCCATCAATAAAGTTCTCCTGCATTCAAGCTTGAAATGACTCCTCTCTTCTTTTCATTTGAGGTTCCCCCAGCCTCACCCGGCACAACACCAAGGCTTCAGTGGCCATTGGGGTGGATGGAAAGATGTTGCAATCTCCTCCTATGGTTTGTGTCCACAGCCACAACAACACAGAGCAGCACAGAGACACTTCTAAAACATGACACAAGACCTTCACTTGCCCACACAAAGCAGTCCCATGGTAATGCACCACTAGTCACCTCCCCTAGGTAACAAAGATTGCTTTCTTCCCCAGGACAACTCTATGGTCACCACACAAAGCACAATCGCAGAAGGATTGGGTTGCAAGGGATCTCTGCAGATCATCAACGCTAGCCCCCTGCTACTGCAGTGTCACATCAATAAAGCTGTACAGAACACATCCAGATAGTATTTCAGTATCTCCAGAGAAGGAGACTCCACAGCCTCCCTGGGCGGCCTCTTCCAGTGCTCTCTCACCTTACAGTAAATCAGGTTTTCCTCATGTTTAGGTGGAACTTCCCATGCTCCAGTTTGTGCCTGTGGCCCTTGTCCGGTAGCTTGGCTCCACTAAGAAGAGTTTGGCCCCTTCCTCTTGACCCCTCCCTTTGCATATTGATCACCTTTGATGGGTTCTCATCTCACTCTTCTCTTCTCTTCTCCAGGGAAAAGCTACAAGGGTCTCTCAGCCAATTCCATTGCACCATCACTCTCACAAGGAAAGCTTTCTGAGAGTAAACTTCTTAGGAGAATGCGGGGAGAGAAATCATCAAAGGCTCTACCTAAAACTCAAGGCAAACACCAGCTTCGATCCACCAGGATTTATCACCATCATAGGAACAAAGCTGACAGTGACAGGCTGGTAGCTGACTTAGGTCTCCCGTTTGCAGTCCATCTCACAGGTCACTTTGGCAACACATACATTTTTGTCTTGTCTAGGAGCATGGGAGGCAAGAAATCATCAAAGCATTTACTCAAAACTTAAGGAAAAATCCAGCCTTGGTTCTTTCCTTCTCTAAAAACTTAGCCACTTTGGTGTATAAGACACAGACACTTGTCAAACACAATGTCCCTGTTGAAATGACACGCTCACTACCACCAACAACCTTCTTGTCTCTTCGGTGTCCGACAGCATTAGGCCTGCCGGAATGGAGTCCCTCTTTACCAATGTACCACCAAACCATGCCATGCAAGTACCACACCATGATCATCCCTGACAACATCCCAAGTCTGCGATGTTTTGGTTTCTTCTTAGGCCCATCCTGAAATTAACCATTACCAGCAAGACTTAGACCTTCAAACCGTTGCATTAAAAGCTGCCACCAGGGCCAAGAAGATGGCATGACTCATTGACAAACTTCTCTGTCCTGATTCTGGCTGAGTTGGGTCGAGCTGCTAGGAAAATGATACCCATCACAACAAAGCACCCGCAAACCACACAAGAAATGTGCCAGGTGATGATCTGACTGACCACACTACACCTCTCCACTGCTTAATTCTCCTCTTCTGCCTGCCACGAAACACACCATAAACACCAAAATTTTGGCCTCTAACACTCTCTCTTCAAAGCTGCTGCTGTTGCCAAATGGACCATGACAGAAGGAGAGGGGACACTGTAACAGGCTCCGAGATTACTTGAGTCTCCCTTTATGGCCTCTTTCCAATGAGGCTTAGCATCTGCCACTTTCCTCAGGTGTCATCCCGTCCCACTCAGCACTGGTTCATTGACGAGGATCTACAACAGGGTGAGTCCTGTAAACCCAAGTCCTGGGCCAAGTCCACTTACGACTACCCTCCAGAGGCATTTCTCAACACTCATCTCAAGACTCTGGGAACAAACATTCAGCCTCTTTGCAGTACACCTCGGCAGACACTTACCCAATCCATATGTTTTTGCCTTGTCCGTAACGATGCATTGGGAGTAATCATCAAAAGCTTTACTCAAAATTCAAGGGCAACACTAGCATAAGTTCTTTTGTCATTCACACACCTAGTCGCTTTGATGTAGAAAACACAGAGCTTGGTCACACATGACGTTTAGCCCTCCCAAATCCACGTTGACATCTGCCGCGTTGACCAGGCTGTAGCACCTGCTGTTGTGGCTGGGAGGAAGTTTAGTTTCCTCTTCACAGTGTACCCGTGAACTACAGTGCATGAGTGCCACGAGATGACACCACTGACAAAACTCCAAATCTGCAATGCTTTCATCTCCTGCTTTCCAGGACACGTGCCATCATCACCAAGCCTTTGGCCTCTGATGCTCTCACTTCAAAGATGCCGCCACCACCAAGTGGACACATCCTCAAGAGAAGGACATGACATTGAAGAAGTGGGGCAAGGAAAACACACCCCACCTCATGAGTCGCCACGCTGGGCCAGGACACAGCTACTACCTGCAAAATGCACTCATGCACAAAGGTTGTCCCGCCCCTGTCGCACCACCATAAAAGCCGTCCCAGGGCCTCTCTCCCTCACAACCTTCTCTGCACACCTTCTCCTCCATACTCAACAAGGTGAGCCTCAACTCCCTCAGCCTCCTCCTTCTCTCCTATCCAAACCCTCTCCTCCACCACGCTCTGCCCCAGATTCCCCAGCCCACATGTCTCCCCACGGTCACACTCCAGATAGTCTCAGCTAAGGCCTCCCCACTCCCTTGCCCTCCTCACACTCCGCTCCTTGCACCCACACCACCTCTAACACCTTTTCTTCCAGGGACCCTCCACACCACAACCATGGCCTGCAACGACCTCTGCCGCCCCTGCGCACCTGCCCCACTGGCCAACAGCTGCAACGAGCCCTGCGTCAGGCAGTGTGAGGCCTCCACCATCGTCATCCAGCCTCCCACCGTGCAGGTCACCCTGCCAGGACCCATCCTCACCTCCTTCCCACAGAGCTCCACCGTCGGATCCTCCGCATCGGCTGCCGTGGGCAGCGAACTCAGCTACCAGGGAGTGCCTGTCTCCAACGGAGCCTTTGGCTACGGCTATGGCTTGGGAGGTCTGGGCTGCTATGGTGGCAGAGGTCTGGGCTGGTTCGGTGGTAGGAGAGGCTGCTACTCCTGCTAAGGCTCCTCTCCACCACCTTTGACAAAAACCACCCACACCCTGGAAGCCACACCATGGCTTGAGGATGCACATCCTTGCACCCCAAACTTCCTCCTTTCCATTTGATGCTTCTGCCTTCTCCATTTCTGCACCCACCCAATAAAGTTTTCCTGCATCCCAGCCTTAGAAGCCTCCTCTTACTTCTTCTCCCAAGCTCATTCCAACACCACCCAGCACAAAGATAGCCTTACAATGGATACTGGGGTGGGTAGAAAGAGATTACAACCTCCTACTAGTCTTTGTGTCCCCAGACACAAAAACAACACAGAGCAGCACAGGGACACTTCCAGAATATGACATAAGCCCTTTGCTTAACCAGGAAAATCATGCCCCTGACCATCCACACCTCCAATGTCAGCTCCCCTAGGGAACAAATACTTGATTTTTCCCCACAACCAATCTCTGGTTACCACAGAAGCAAAATCACAGAACTGCACAATCACAGAATGCTTGGGTTGGGTTGGGTTGGAAGAGATCTCTGGAGATCTCCTAGTCCAAACCTCCTGCTAAAGCAGGGTCACCTCCATCAGGCTGGACAGGAAGGTGTCCAGATTGGATATCAGTATCTCCAGGGAAAAAGACTCCACTCCCTCTCTGGTCAGACAATTCCAGTGCACCATCACTCTCAAAAGAAGAGAAAAAACACAATCCATGCAACAATGAGCCCATATCCTTCTTTAGAAGTTCCTCAATCCAGGTGAAGAACTCAATACTTCATCTTGTGGGATTCCATTATGTATGCACTGGAAAGTGACGCTAGCCTGTCAATGCCCCTCTGGCTGGCACACCTTTCTTACTGGGGATCCAGCACAACACCCAGCTTGGTGCCACCTACAAACTCATTAAGGCAGCACTTAAGCCCACTCTCCTTGTGCCTGGCAAAGATAGTAAAATCCCAATCCCACTACAGACACATGATGGACACTGCACATTTCTTGTCTCCACCTGGACATCAAGGCATTGACTGCAACACTTCGACTGCAAGACTCCTGCATATTCCTTACTCACCAAGACATCCACCCATCAAATCCACATCTCTCTATCATACAGACAAGCATGCTTTGTGCAACAGGATGAAATGCTTTGCACAAGGCCACATAGATGAGATCACTTGCTATTCCTTTCTGCCCCAGTGCTGTAGCCCCATTGCAGAAAGCCTCAATACTTGTCAGGAACAACTGGACTTTTGGGAAGCTCTCTTGCCTTTCAGTTATTGCCTCCAGATTTTCTATCTTCCTTGGCATAATTTCTAGTAGGATCTACCAGGATCCATGTCCATACCAGGAACAGCGTTCACTCTGACAGGCTGGTAGTTGACTTAGGTTTCCCTTTTTGGCATCTTTGAAATGAGAATCATCACCTGCCACCTTGCTGTGGCTTCACTCTGTGCCACTGCTCAGGTCATGGAGGAGGATATGGAAGAGGGTGAGACCCACAGATCCAGTCTCAGACTACATCACTTGTCACTTCCCTCCAGTGGGGTTTCTTGACTCCTATCTCAAGCCTTTGCTCGCAAATACTCAACCACTTTGCAAATCACCTCACTGGTCACTTAGGCAACACATCCATTTTTGTCCTGTCTAGCAGCATACGAGGTGAGAAATCATCAAAGGCTTTACTCAAAACTCAAGGCAAACACCAGCCTTGCTTCTTTCCTTATCTATAAAACTCGCCACCTTCATGTAGAAGACACAGGCATGTGTCAAATACTATGTCCCCTTTGAAACTACACACTCATGTCTACCCACAACCTTCTTGTCTCTTCTGTGCCTGACAGCTCTGGGTCTGCCTGCATGGGGTGCCTCCTTCCCAACGGAACCACAAACCACACCACACGAGTGCCACACCATGACCTCACTGACAACACCCGTCTTCTACAATGCTTTGCTTGCCTTTTCTTCCCACCCTCACATTCACCATCACCACCAAGACTTTGACCTCAAACCTTTGCTGCCTCCAGGGCCCAGAAGATGACATGACATGTTGATGACCTTCCTGTCTCTCCTGATTCTGGCTGAGCTGGAAATGGGGTCAGATCATCACAATGCACTCACAGAACACACAAGAAATGTTTCATGCGATTACCTCACTGACAACATAACACCTCTCCAATGCTTTGTTCTCCTCTAGTGCTGGCTCTGGCACACACCATCAGCACCAAGCCTTGTACCTCTAAGAGTCCCACTTCAAAGCTGCCTCCCCAGCAAAGTGGACACATCCTCAAGAGGAGGACATGACATTGAAGAAGTGGGGCAAGGAAAACACACCCCACCTCATGAGTGGCCACACTGGGTCAGGACACAGCTGCTGCCTGAAAAATGCACTCATGCACAAAGCATGTCCCGCCCCTCATACACCACCATAAAAGCCGGCCCAGGGCCTCTCTCCCTCACAACCTTCTCTGCACACCTTCTCCTCCAGACTCAACAAGGTGAGCCTCAACTCCCTCAGCCTCCTCCTCCTACCCCATCTAAACCCTCTCTTCCACCACGCTCTGCCCCACCTTCCCCAGCCCACATGCCTCCCTACTGACACACTCCCCATAGACCACCCCAACACCTCCCCACTCCCTTGCCCTCCTCACACTCTGCTCCTTGCACCCACATGACCTGATGCTTCTCTAACACCTCTTCTTCCAGGGACCCTCCACACCACAGCCATGGCCTGCAACAACCTCTGCGCACCTGCCCCGCTGGCTGACAGCTGCAACGAGCCCTGCGTCAGGAAGTGCCAGGACTCCATCGTTGTCATCCAGCCTCCCACCGTGCAGGTCACCCTGCCAGGACCCATCCTCACCTCCTTCCCACAGAGCTCCACCGTTGGATCCTCCGCATCGGCTGCCGTGGGCAGTGAACTCAGCTACCAGGGAGTGCCCATCTCCAACGGGGCCTTCGGCTATGGCTATGGCTATGGCTTGGGAGGCCTGGGCTGCTATGGTGGCAGAGGTCTGGGCTGGTTCGGTGGCAGGAGAGGCTGCTACCCCTGCTAAGTGTCCTATCCACCACCCCTGACAACGACCACTCACTCCATGCAAGCCACACCATTGGTTGAAGATGCACATCCTTGCACCTCGAACTTCCTCCCTTCCACTTGACACTTCTGTCTTCTCCGTTTCTGCACTCACCCAATAAAGTTTTCCTGCATCCCAACCTGACAAGACTCCTTTCTTTTCCCAAGCTCCTTCAAACCCCACACAGCATAACGTCAGGGCTACAGTGGCCACTGGATTGGGTAGAAAGAGATTACAACCTCCTCCTAGGCTCTGCATCCCCAGCCACAACAACACAGAGCAGCACAGGGACACTTCCAGAACATGACACAAGCCCTTCGCTTGCCCAGACAAAGCTTGCTCCTGCTCATGCACCACTATCCAGACCTTTTATCCCAGCTCCCCAGGAAAGCAGACACTTGATTCTCTTCCCCAGCACAGGTCCCCTCCCTCTGTAGTGGAGGAGCAGTTCCATGACCACCTGAAGAACCTGATCATTTAAGTATATGAGACCTGATGAGAAGTATCCCAGAGTCCTGAGGGAGTTGGCAGACGTGGTTTCCAACCCACTGTCCATCATATTTTAAAACTCATGCCAATCAATGAAGTTCTCCTGCATCCCAGACCGAGACACTTCCTCCGTCATTTTCTTTCAAGGTTCTCCCAACCTCTCCCAGCACAGGACCAGACACTTGACTGTCTTCCCCATGATGCCTCTCTAGGCACTACAGAAGAAAAATCACACAATTCCAGAATCACAGAGTAGTTGGGTTGGGTTGGAAGAGATCTCTGCAGATCTCCCAGTCCAAACCTCCTGCTAAAGCAGGGTCACCTCCATCAGGCTGGACAGGAATGCGTCCATATTGGATTTCATGGGGACACTGCTGCCAGGGCAGCAGTGATGTCAGGAGATGCATCCCTCACCCACAGCACAGCCAGGCACAGCTAGAGGCTGTTGGTCCCCCCTGGGAAGAAAAAGGGATGCCTTGGAGAGGGCAAAGCAGCAACACCTGGGGAGGGAGGAGTCTCCAAGAGAGCCCAGGTGCCCTGCAGCTTAGAACCAGAGAACCACAGAATCACCAGGCCAGAAGAGACCCACCAGACCACGGAGTCCAATCCATGGGGAGATGGGGGAGATGGGGGTGATGGGGAGATTAGGAGAGATGGGGGACATGGGGGGTGATGGGGGAGAGATGGGGGAGATAGGGAGATTGGGGCTGATGGGGGTAATGAGGGAGATGGGGAGAGATGGGGGACTCGGGGGTGATGAGGAGATGCGGGGAGAGATGCAGTGTACTAACCTTCATAAATTTAAGTGTTCTGCAAAGAGGAGGAAAAAAAAGTTGTAAAATACAAGTGACAGACAAAGGTCTTGGTTGCCCGGTTTCATTAAAAAATAATTGTCAATTCAATACTATAATCTTAGGATTCTAAGAACTATTTTATTTCTTAATACTGAATTATTCCACCTTGAATAGTTAGATCTTCATTCTCTGAGGCTAAATATGTATCTAAGAAACCTGCACTAATGCCTCAGTTATGTAAAAGGGATGGAAGGAATTCCCTTGTATTTTGTCTCAATCAGTGTCAAAGAGACATAAGAAATTCTGATTGACATTAATCAGAATGCTTTGATGAACAAAACATAGAGCTTGGTCACACATGATGTCTACCCCTCCCAAATCTATGTTGACACCTTCCCATCAACTTTTGTGACCAGGATGCAGCAGCAGCTGTTGTGGCTGTGAGGAATTGTCGTTGCCTCTTCACAGCGCACCCTCAAACCGCAGCACATGAGTGCCACGTGGTGACACCACTGGCAAAACTCCAAATCAGCAATGCTTTAATCTCCTGCTTTCCAGGACACGTGCCATCATCACCAAGCCTCTGGCCACTGATGTTCTCTCTTCAAACCTGTTGCCACTGCCATGTAGACACGTCCTCAAAAGAAGGACATGACATTGAAGAAGTGGGGCAAGGAAAACACACCCCACCTCATGAGTCGCCACACTGGGCCAGGACACAGCAGCTGCCTGCAAAATGCACTCATGCACAAAGCCTGCCCCGCCCCTGTCGCACCACCATAAAAGCCAGCCCAGGGCCTCTCTCCCTCACAACCTTCTCTGCTCACCTTCTCCTCCATACTCAACAAGGTGAGCCTCAACTCCCTCAGCCTCCTCCTCCTGCACCATCTAAATCTGCTTTTCCACCATGCTCTGCCCCAGCTTCCCCCATTCCACATACCTCCCTACTGACGAACTCCGGATAGACGACCCCGACGCCTCCACACTCCCTTGCCCTCCTCATACTCTGCTCTTTGCACCCACACCACCTGATGCTTCTCTAACACCTTTTCTTCCAGGGACCCTCCACACCACAGCCATGGCCTGCAACGACCTCTGCCGCCCCTGCGCACCCTCTCCGCTGGCCAACAGCTGCAACGAGCCCTGCGTCAGGAAGTGCCAGGACTCCACCGTCGTCATCCAGCCTCCCACCGTGCAGGTCACCCTGCCAGGACCCATCCTCACCTCCTTCCCTCAGAGCTCCACCGTCGGATCCTCTGCATCGGCTGCCGTGGGCAGTGAACTCAGCTACCAGGGAGTGCCCGTCTCCAATGGGGCCTTTGGCTACGGCTACGGCTATGGCTTGGGAGGCTTGGGAGGCTTGGGCTGCTATGGTGGCAGAGGTCTGGGCTGGTTCGGTGGTAGGAGAGGCTGTTACACCTGCTAAAGGTCATCACCATCACCCCTGACACCGGCTACCCACACCCTGGAAGCCACACCATGGGTTGAAGATGCACATCTTTGCACCTCGAACTTCCCCCCTTCCACTTGACCCTTCTGTCTTCTCCATTACCACACACACCCAATAAAATTTTCCTGCATCCCAGCCTCACAAGACTCCTCTTCTTTCTTCTCCCAAGCTCCTTCCAACCCCACCCAGCACAAAGCCAGCCATACAGTGGCCACTGGGGTGGGTAGAAAGAGATTACAACCTCCTCCTAGGCTCTGCATCCCCAGCCACAACAACAACACAGAGCAGCACAGGGACACTGCCAGAATGTGACACAAGCCCTTCGCTTGCCCAGACAAACCTTGCACCTTCTCAGGTACCACTATCCACACCTCTGATGCCCAATCCCCAGAAAAGCAGACACTTGACTGTCTTCCCCACCACGACTCTCTAGTCACTACAGAAGAAAAATCACACAATTCCAGAATCATAGAGTAGGTGGGTTGGGTTGGAAGAGATCTCTGCAGATCTCCCAGTTCAAACCTCCTGCTAAAGCAGGGTCACCTCCATCAGGCTGGACAGGAAGGAATCCAGATTGGATTTCACTATCTCCAGGGAAAAAGACTCTATTCCCTCTCTGGCCAGACAATTCCAGTCCAAACCGCACAACCTCACAAGAAGAGCATTTCCAGATATTCACGTGGAACATCACAAGTTTCATTTTGTACATGATGCCCCTTGTCCTGTTGTAGGGAAACACTCAAAATGATCTGGGCCCATCCTCTTGACCTAGGCCCTAGTGATAGTCGTAAGCATTGATAGGAGCTCCTCGTCCTCCTCTTCTCCAGATTAAACACACCCACGTCTCTGCCTCTCCTTAGGAGACACAAATTCCAATCCAAACATCATCTTGTACTCTACTGCGAATTCTCCACTGCTTCCTTTTCTGTCTTGAGTTGGGGAGCATGCAACAGGACACAAGACTCCAGATGCAGTCTCACTGTGACAGAGTAGACAGAGAGGAGAATCTCCCCTCAGCTGCTTGCTACACTCTTCTTCATGCTCCCCACGATACTCTTGGTCTCCTTGGCCACAAGGGCACACTGCTGGCTCAAGGCCAGTTTCTCATCCGCCACTATGCACACATGCTTCTCCATGGGACAACTCACAATCCATTCAACGATGACCCCATATTCTCCTTTAGGAGTTCCTCCATCCAGGTGAATAACTAGACACTTGATCTCGTGGGACTTCGTGATGTACACACAGGTCTGTGTCCCTAGCCTGTCAATGCCCCTCTGGCTGGCACACCTTTCCTCTTGGGGATCCAACACAACATCCACCTTGGTGTCACCTGCAAACTCACTAAGGGTGCACTCAAGCCCACTCTCCTTGTGCCTGGCAAAGACAGTAAATAATGTCAGTCCCACTGCAGACACCAGATGGACACCACACATTACTGGTCTCCACCTGGACATCAAGGCATTGACCGCAACATTTTGAGTGGAACACTCCTGCATATTCCTCACTCTCCAAGACATCCACCCATCAAATCCACATCTCTCCTTGTGAGGGACAAGGGTGCTATGTGCAACAGTATCAAACGCTTTGCACAAGGCCACCTAGATGAGATCATTTGCTCTTCCCTTCTCCCCCACTGCTGTAGCCCCATTGCAGAAAGCTTCAATACTTGTCAACAACAATTTGACTTTTGGGAAGCTCTCTTGCCTTTCAGCTCTCGCCTCCACATTTTCCACCTTCCTGGACATAATATCCAGCAGGATCCACCAGGATTCTTGTCCATGCCAGGAAGAGAGGTGACACTGACAGGCTGGTAGTTGACTTGGTTTTCCCTTTTTGGCATCTTTCAAATGAGAGTCATCACCTGCCACCTTGCTGTGGTTTCACTCTGTCCCACTGCTCAGGTGTCCCACTTGCACACAGCTGTATGTCATCAGCAAGTTTGCAGATGACACAAAGCTGTGTGCAAGTGTGGATCTGCTGGAGGGTAGGGAGGCTCTGCAAAGGGACCTAAACAGGCTGGACCGCTGGGCAGTGTCCAATGGCATGAGGGTTAACACGGGCAAATGCCGGGTCCTGCACTTGGGGCACAACAACCCTATGCAGAACTACAGACTGGGAGAGGCCTGGCTGGAAAACTGCCAGGAGGAGAGGGACCTGGGGGTGTTGGTTGACAGCGACTGACCATGAGCCAGCAGTGTGCCCAGGTGGCCAAGAAGGACAATGGCATCCTGGCTTGGATCAGAAATGGTGTGACCAGCAGGTCCAGGGAGGTGATTCTCCCTCTGGACTCAGTTCCTTGAATCCTGTGTTCATTTCTAGGCCCCTCAGCACAAGAAGGATGTTGAGGCTCTGGAGCAAATCCAGAGAAGAGCGACGAGGCTGGTGAAGGGGCTGGAGAACAGAACCTATGAGGAGCGGCTGAGAGAGCTGGGGGTGTTTATCCTGGAGAAGAGGAGGCTGAGAGGAGACCTCATTGCTCTCTACACCTACCTGAAGGGAGGTTGTAGAGAGGAGGGAGCTGGGCTCTTCTCCCAAGTGACAGGGAACAGGACAAGAGGGAATGGCCTCAAGTTCCACCAGGGGAGATTTAGGCTAGAGATTAGGAGGAAGTTTTTCACAGAAAGGGTCATTGGGCATTGGAATAGGCTGCCCAGGTAGGTGGTTGATTCCCCTTCCCTGGAGGTGTTTAAGGCATGGGTGGATGAGGTCTTGAGGGACTTGGTTTAGTGTTTGATAAGAATGGTTGGACTAGAAGATCTCTTCCAGCCTGGTTGTTCTATGATTCTATGATTCATGGAGGAGGATATGGAACAGGGTGTGACCCTCAGATACAGTCTCAGGCTACATCACTTGTCACTTCCCTCCAGTGGGGTTTCTTGACACTTATCTCAAGACTATGCTCTCAAATATTCAACCACTTTGCACTCCACCTCACTGGTCACTTAGGCAACACATCCATTTTTGTCTTGTCTAGGAGCATGCGAGGTGAGAAATCATAAAAGGCTTTACTCAAAACTCAAGGCAAACACCAGCCTTCCTTCTTTCCTTATCTACAAAACTTGACACCTTCATAAAGAAGACATGGGCGTGTGTCAAAAACCATGTCCCCTTTGAAATGACACTTTCATGTCACCCACAACCTTCTTGTCTTCTTCTGTGCCTGACAGCTCTGGGTCTGCCTGCATGGGGTGCCTCCTTCCCAATGGAACCACAAACCACACCACACGAGTGCCACACCATGACCTCACTGACAACACCCCAACTCTGCCATGCTTTGCTTGCCTTTTCTTCCCACCCTCACATTCACCATCACCACCAAGACTTTGACCTCAGACCTTTGCTGCCTCCAGGGCCAAGAAGAAGACATGACATGTTGATGACCTTCCTGTCTCTCCTGATTCTGGCTGAGCTGGAAATGGCATCAGATGATCATAATGCACTCACAAACCACACAATAAATGTTTCATGCAGTTACCTCATTGACAACATAACACCTTTGCAATGCTTTGGTCTCCTCTTGTGCTGGCTCTGGCACGCACCATCAGCACCAAGCCTTGTACCTCTAAGAGTCCCACTTCAAAGCTGCCTCCCCAGCAAAGTGGAAGCGTCCTCAAGAGGAGGACATGACATTGAAAAATTGGGGCAAGGAAAACACACCCCACCTCACAAGTCGCCACACTGGGCCAGGACACAGCTGCTGCCTGAAAAATGCACTCATGCAAAAAGGCTGTCCCGCCCCTCATGCACCACCATAAAAGCCGGCCCAGGGCCTCTCTCCCTCACAACCTTCTCTGCACACCTTCTCCTCCATATTCAACAAGGTGAGCCTCAACTCCCTCAGCCTCCTCCTCCTATCCCATCTAAACCCTCTCTTCCACCACGCTATGACCCACATTCCCCATCCTGCATGCCTCCCCACCGTCACACTCCAGATAGTCCCAACTAATGCCTCCCTACTTGCCCTCCTCACACTCCAATCCTTGTACCCACACATCCTGATGCTTCCATAACGACCTCTCTTCCAGGGACCCTCCACACCACAGCCATGGCCTGCAACGACCTCTGCCGCCCCTGTGCACCCGCCCCGCTGGCCAACAGCTGCAACGAGCCCTGCGTCAGGCAGTGCCAGGACTCCACCGTCATCATCCAGCCTCCCACTGTGCAGGTCACCCTGCCAGGACCCATCCTCACCTCCTTCCCACAGAGCTCCACCGTCGGATCCTCCGCATCGGCTGCCGTGGGCAGCGAACTCAGCTACCAGGGAGTGCCCATCTCCAACGGGGCCTTCGGCTATGGCTACGGTTATGGCTTGGGAGGCTTGGGCTGCTATGGTGGCAGAGGTCTGGGCTGGTTCGGTGGCAGGAGAGGCTGCTACCCCTGCTAGATGTCGTCAGCATCACCTCTGACACCGACCACCCACACCCTGGAAGACGTACCATGAGTTGAAGATGCACCTCCTTGCACTGCCTTCTCAGTTTCTCTCCCCATCAATAAAGTTATTCCTGCATTCAAGCTTTAGACGTTTCCTCTCTACTTTTCTTTTAATGTTCCTCCAACCTCACCCAGTACAACATCAAGGCTACAGTCGTTGTTGGGGTGGTTGGAGAGATCATACAATCGTAGAATCATAGAACAACAAGGTTGGAAGAGATCCTCAGGTTCATCGAGTCCAACCATTCCTATCAAACACTAAACCATGTCCCTCAGGACCTTATCTACCTGTGCCTTAAACACCTCCAGGGAAGGGGAATCAACCACCTCCCTGGGCAGCCTATTCCAATGCCCAATGACCCTTCCTGTGAAAAACTTCCTCCTAATCTCTAGTCTAAATCTCCCCTGGTGGAGCTTGAGGCCATTCCCTCTTGTCTTGTCCCCTGTCCCTTGGGAGAAGAGCCCAGCTCCCTCCTCTCCACAACCTTCTTTCAGGTAGTTGTAGAGAGTAATGAGGTCTCCTCTCAGCCTCCTCTTCTCCAGGATAAACAACCCCAGCTCTCTCAGCTGTTTCTCATAAGACCTGTTCTCCAGCCCCTTCAGCAGCTTTGTTGCTCTTCTCTGGACTCTGCTCCAGAGCCTCAACATCCTTCTTGTGGTGAGGGGCCCAGAACTGAACACAGGATTCCAGGAGCAGCCTCAACAATGTGGAGTCCAGAGCGAGAAGAACCACGCTGGACCTGCTTTCTATATACAAGCCACGATGCCATTGGCCTTTTTGGCCACCTGGGCACACTGCTGGCTCATGTTCAGTCAGCTTTCAAACAACACCCCCAGGTCCTTCTCCTCTAGGCAGCTTTCTAGACAAACCTCTGCACAGGGTTGTTGTGCCCCAAGTGCAGGATCTGGCATTTGGCGCACACTCTCCTGGGTAGAAAACTGGTTGGCTGGCCAGGCCCAGAGAGTGGTGGTAAATTGTGTTAAGTCCAGCTGGAGGCCAGTGACAAGTCGGGTTCCCCAGGGCTCAGGGCTGGGTCCAGTCCTGTTCAATGTCTTCATCAATGATCTGGATGAAGGCATTGAGGGTACCCTTAGCAAGTTTGCAGATGACACAAAGCTGTGTGCAAGTGTGGATCTGCTGGAGGGTAGGGAGGCTCTGCAAAGGGACCTAAACAGGCTGGACCACTGGGCAGTGTCCAATGGCATGAGGTTTAACACGGCCAAATGCCGGGTCCTGCACTTGGGGCACAACAACCCTATGCAGAGCTACAGACTGGGAGAAGCCTGGCTGGAAAACTGCCAGGAGGAGAGGGACCTGGGGGTGTTGGTCAACAGCGACTGACCATGAGCCAGCAGTGTGCCCAGGTGGCCAAGAAGGCCAATGGCATCCTGGCTTGGATCAGAAATGGTGTGACCAGCAGGGCCAGGGAGGTGATTCTCCCTCTGTATTCAGCACTGGTGAGGCCGCTCCTTGAATATTGTGTCCAGTTCTGGGCCCCTCACCACAAGAAGGATGTTGAGACTCTGGAATGACTCCAGAGAAGAGCAACGAGGCTGGTGAGGGGTCTGGAGAACAGGCCTTATGAGGAACGGCTGAGAGAGTTGGGGGTGTTTAGCCTGGAGAAGAAGAGGCTGAGAGGAGACCTCATTGCTCTCTACAAGTACCTGAAAGGAGGTTGTAGAGAGGAGGGAGCTGGGCTCTTCTCCCAAGTGACAAGACAAGAGGGAATGCCCTAAAGCTCCTCCAGGGGATGTTCAGGCTTGACATCAGGAAAAAATATTTCATGGAAAGGGTCATTGGGCACTGGAACAGGCTGCCCAGGGAGGTGGTCGATTCACCTTCCCTGGAGGTGTTTAAGGGACAAGTAGACAAGGTGCTGAGGGACATGGTTTAGTGTTTGATAGGAATGGCTGGAGTCAATGATCCGATGGGTCTCTTCCAACCTGGTGGTGGTGGTGGTGGTGATTCTGTGATTTTGAACTGAAAGAGTCTCACGGGAGGCTACAAAGATGATCAGAGAGCTGGAGCCCTCCAAGTTACATATTAGGAAGCAATTCTTTACCGTGAGGGTGGGGAGACAGTGCAAGTGTTTTCCCAGAACAGTGGTGGATGCTTTTTAAGCCTCCCCTCAGAGAGAAGCTCAGGGGCAGCTGAATCCATTTCCAGTCCCAGATGGGGGTGATGGTTTATGACTAAAGGATGATGTGTGTGTGCTTATCCGTGTTTGTGCCACAAGTCAGAATCTGGTCACCTGTGAGAGTCTTCTCAGAGACTGGGACACACGGCGTTAATACGTGACACTCGCAGCCTGATGGGTCAGTGCTGGTCACAGAAACAATCTCCAAAACCCGGAAGTAGGGGTTTAATCCAAGTAACAGATTAAAACAAATTAGGAATTGCTGCTGATAAATGCTGACTACATGAGTGATTAAACACTTCTAACGGGCTAACAATGAGCAGATAGAGATATAGAAAACAAGAATACTAAAAGATTTTCACCAGACAGTGGGTGACTCTAGGCTTGCTTTATTCACAACTCAGAGCTCGGCCATCACCTCAGGGAGTGGCAAAGGCCCAAACAAAATCATCAGTTCTTTATATATAGTGACATAGCATTATACAATAAGTATTTTCTTTGAAAAGTTCTTGCTGTTTCTCCAGGTGCTCCTCGTTCTTTATTCTTCATTATCTCCAGCGTCCACCATAGTTCATCTCCACTGTCTCATTTCGGTTTTCCCTCAGAAGTGATGCTTCAACAGGTCACATTCGTCCTCTAGTCATAAAAGTCACTTCTCTTCTTTCTTGAGACACATCTATTCACTTTTAAACTTTAAAGAAAAACCTCAAGCTCTTCCATTAACTTATACCTATAGCTAGTCTATGCCTACCCTTAAACACGGGTGGACCTTTTAATCATTAGGTCTCATCTAATCCCTATAATCTAAGTCTGACATTTCCTACACAACAGTGTTTGATAGGAATGGTTGGACTCGATGATCCGATGGGTCTCTACCAACCTGGTTGTTCTAGGATTCTATGATCTCTTGACTCAGCTGGACTGGGGCTGCCCATGGGACAACTGAGCAGTATTCTTGTAGTTGTCTTAAAGATTCATTTCCAACAGCTGTTCTTATGCTATTTGGCTGGAGAAGAGGGCCTGCAAGAACCTCCTGACGTTCAACAGGAGGCCACAGAGGAGGCCACAAAGATAATCCGAGGGCTGAAGCAACTTCCATACGAGGACAAACTGAGAGATTTGGGCTTGTTCAGCCCGGAGAAGGCTCCGAGGAGATATTAAAGTGACCTCCCAAGTACCTGAGAGGGGCTATAAGAAAGCTGGAGAGGGACTATTCATAAAGGCTTGTGGCGATAGCGCAAGGGGGAACGGGTATAAACCGGAGAGAGGCAGAATTAGGCTTGATATAAGGAAGAATTTCTTCACCGTGAGAGTGGTGAGACACTGGAACCAGTTGCGGATGCCCCATCCCTGGAGGCGTTCAAGGAAAGGGTGGATGGGGCCTTGGGCAGACTGATCTCATGGGATGTCCTGGCCCATGGCAGCCATGGGGCATTGGAAATAATCGATCTTTAAAGTCCCTCCCAACCCTAACTATTCCATGATTCTACATTTAATACAATACTCTGTTCATCACAATCAACTAGCAACACAATCTACATCCTACAAGGATGTATTTATCATATTTCCTCACTTCGCTTAACAAGGAACAATAAAACTTGTGTTAGCAGCTATTTTCATGGGGAAAACATCTATCAGAGTCATAGGCATGCGATTCTTACCAAAAAGACATTTCTTCTAGGTGGAGGAATAGAGGTGCAGGCCTGTGGGGTAAGCAGGGTGTTTTTTCAGCCTGCCCCCTCAATAAAAGGGGTTTCAGGTATCAATTTCACACCTTTTGAAACCGTTTGGGTGCCTCCTGGCAAGGTGAGACTGAGTCCGTTAGTCCATTTGTCCATTGATCAACCTTGGCAAGGGCACTGCTGTTGTCAGAAGTGGGAACGCGGTGCCTGCAAGGAAAGGAGCTCAGCCTGAGCTTTTAGGGGTGTTTCTGCTCTGAACTGAAGTGACTGTGTGGCCTCCGTCCCCTTCCAGCTCACATCAGCTGATGTGAGGGTTAGACCACCAGCCAATCGATCTGGTTTACCAGATGCATTGTCTGGCATTGCTCCCTGTAGTGACTGAGGCACAGACTCCGTTCCGGTGCAGTAACGAAATCACTTTCATACGCACAAGCAAAGCTTTACGTACTCTTATCTGCCTCCTTACGCAGCTATCCCAGTGATTTCCCACACTAAAGTCTCACAGTACAGGGATTCACTCTCATGGTTACAGCGATTCAGCATAAGTCTAGTTGCTACAAACACTTCTCTCGTCTAGCAACCAAAAGTTCCTTTGCAGTTCTCTCAGCTCCGTGTTCTCTCCTCCCACTTAGCTCACTCACGGTTTCTTGCCAACGAGCACGAGGATATTGCCCGTGTTAGCCTGCATGTACATGGTGGTGTAATCTTCCATTCCTACAGCTCCCTCTGGCCAAACGCTTTCTTTCGCAAAAACAAAGTGCCTTTTCCAAACTCACCACCAGATTAGTGTTCGCCACCCACAGGGCTCAGTAAGGCTGTTAGACCACAGCACCCCTGCAGCAGCACCCAGCGCCCGCGGGACTCAGCACAAGATTCCAGGAGCTCTGGGCTGTGGAGGCAGCCGCAGGCTGGGAGTGCTGGGGGTGCACTGATGAGACACCATGGGCTCCTTGTCCTTTAACTGCTACTTGCAGCTGCACAAAGAAACGCTGGGTGCTCAAGCCAGAGCTCTGCAGTAGCACTTCAGTGAGAAAAGAGACTCTCTAGAGGAGTAAGTAGCTGCTTGTTACAGAAAAGGGTGTCCAAGCTAGGAGGAAAACCCCCTTGCACCCCAGCACTGGGGATAAAACATAGATGTTGATAGATCCCGAGTTGATAAGTTTGATTCCACGTCTCAGCCGGATGCTGAGCAGCAGATTCGGGGAAGACTGAGCTACAGAGGCAGCTGCAGGTTGGGAGTGCTGGGGGTGCACTCATGAGCCACCATGGGCTCCTCATCCTTTAACTGCTCCTTGCAGCTGCACAAGTGCAAGGACCTGGCCTCTGACCAGCCCCTCACCTGAGAAGGACTATCCTCCTCCTGTCTGTCGCCCTCAGCACCACCCGCAGGCCCTGCTGCACCCATTCTCCTTTATTCACGTTCTAATTCTGGCTGTAGGTCTTGCCACACTAGCCACACTTCCAGGGCTTCTTCCTAGTGTGGATGCACTGGTGGTTGACTACAGCTTGCTTCCGTCAGAAGTGGAGGTAGCAGTGGCTAAGGCCAAGGGACGCTCACTGGTGTGGATGTGCTGGTGCTTGATCAGAGAGCCCTTCCTGCTGAAGCTCTTGCCACAGCCGCTGCAGGTGTATGGGTGTTTGCCAGCCTGGATGCACAGGTGTTTGCTCAGGTGGCCCTTATGGACGAAGCTTCTGTTGCATTTGGTGCAGGCAAAGGGGCGCTGGCCCGTGTGGGTCTGCTGGTGAGCAGTCAGGGAGCCTTTCTCTCTGAAGCTCCTGCCACAGTCAGCACAGGCAAAAGGACGCTCACTGGTGTGGATGCGCTGGTGACCGGTCAGGTAGCACTTCTCTCTGAAGCTCTTTCCGCAGTCAGCACAGGTGTAGGGGCGCTCACTGGTATGGATGCGCTGGTGGCTGCTCAGGTGGCTCTTCTCTCTGAAGCTCTTGCCACAGTCAGCACAGGTGTAGGGCTGCTCTTCTGTGTGGATGCGCTGGTGGCTGCTCAGGAACCTCTTCTCTCTGAAGCTCTTACCACAGTCAGCACAGGTGAGGGGCTGCTCATCTCTGTGGATGTGCTGGTGCCTGATCAGGTGGCCCTTCTCTCTGAAGCTCTTGCCGCACTCAGCACAGGCAAAGGGCCGCTCACCCGTGTGGATGTGCTGGTGCTTAGCCAGGGAGCTCTGGTGCCTGAAGCTCTTACCACAGGCAGCACAGGCAAAGGGGCGCTCACCCGTGTGGATGCGCTGGTGACTTATCAGGTGGCTTTTCTCTCTGAAGCTCTTCCCACAGTCAGCACAGAAAAAAGGGCGCACGCTGGTGTGGATGCGCTGATGGTTGATCATGTTGCGCTTCCAGCTGAAGCTCTTGCCGCAGTCAGTACAGGTGAAGGGCTGCTCACCTGTGTGGATGCGCTGGTGACTGATGAGCTTGGACCTGTGTCTGAACCTCTTGTCACAACTGGCGCAGGCAAAGGGGTGCCCGTGAGTGTGGATGCGCTGGTGTTTGGTCAGTCTGGCCTTGTATCTGAAGCTCTTCCCGCAGTCAGCACAGGTGAGCAGCCTCTGACCTGTGTGGATGCGCTGGTGCCTGATCAGGGACCAATTCTCTCCGAAGCTCTTGCCACACTCAGCACAGCTAAAAGGACGCTCACTGCTGTGGATGCGCTGGTGACTGATCAGGGAACTATTCGCTCTGAAGCTCTTGCCGCAGTCAGCACAGAGAAAGGGGCACTCCCCCGTGTGGATGCGCTGGTGAATGATGAGGCTAGTCCTACGAATGAACCTCTTGTCACAACTGGCACAAGCAAAGGGGCGCTCGCCAGTGTGGATGCGCTGGTGTTGGGTCAGGTGGGCCTTGCGTCTGAAGCTCTTCCCACAGTCTGTACAGGTAAAGGGCCACTTGCCCCTGTGGCTCCACTGCTGGGTGGCCACGGCATTCCGGCTCCTGAAGCTCTCGTTGCACTTGGAACACGTGGAAGTGTTGATTCGCAAATGGCTGGTCAGGTGGCTCTTTGTGATGAAGCTTCTGTTGCATTTGGTGCAGGCAAAGGGGTGCTCACCTGTGTGGATGTGCTGGTGTTCTATCAGGTGGCCTTTCCTTCTGAAGCTCTCGTTGCAGTCAGATGTGGAAGGGCTCATCTCCAGCCACTGAGGGTCCGGCACATCGTGGGGGTGAGGCTGCACTGACGTGTCCCCACGGCTCCCACTCAGCTCGCTATCAGGTGAGCCCCCACCGTGCCTGCTGCTGGACCTGCTCCTTCCCACGGACACCTGGGACACGCCTGGCACAGGGCTCCGCTGCCTCTGCAGCACCCCAGGGGGATCGGGCACACATGGCATCTGTCCACACTCCAACTTGCAGATGATATCTGGCTTGATGGTGGCCCAGCCTGTTGGGGAACAGACAGAAGCACCCCGTGTCACGCTGCTGAGCAAGTAGCATGAACCCCCAGTGCCCACAACCCCAACAGCCACAGCCCAAACATCTCCACCCACTCCACTCCTGTCCTCTCTCCTCACTCAACCCGCCTACCATTCATCCCCCCTTCTCTGCACCCACAGCATCCCCTTGCATCACCCCCATCACCTTGGCTGCTCCCCTGCAGGCAGGACGCCAACAAAGTGCTCATAGTGGCAAAAGGCGAGATTTAGGACAGAGAGAAGTTAGCATTTCTTTACTGAGGGTGCTCATACCCCAAAACAGGCCTCCTGGAGACCTGCTGGAAGCCCTAAGCCTACCAGGGTTGGAGAGGCATTTCAGCAATGCTCATAATCCTGTGCTTATCCCTGAAGGGCTCGGGCACCTGGACCCACAAAGCCTCATAGGTCCTTTTCCTCTGAAAATGTCCCTCCCATCCCATCCCATCCTCTCTACCACGACCGCTCTGCACACGAGGCAGCCTGACAGGAGAAAACCTGCACTCACAACCCCAACACCAGCACTCAGGCAGCAATACACACAGATGGATGGTCCCTCCCAACGACTCCAATTCACTTCTAGATGGCAATTCTGCCTCCAAACCAGCCCAGCAGAGCCGCAGAGAGTCCTTACCCAGTGAGGCGACCATCTCGTAGGTGTCCAGCATCACCTCCCGGTAGAGCCATCGCTGCCAGTCTCTCAGCTCTGCCCACTCTTCGCGGCAGAAGTAGATGGCCACCTCCTCGAATGGCCCTGCCATCTGCAGCAAGAAGCACGCCCGGCTCAGCACACCCCAATGTGCCTTGCCTGGAACCCTCTGCCCAAACCCTGACACTGCCACAATGAGAACCGGCAGCCCAGGGGGAGCGAGCTCAGCTCAACCCTGGCATTCCCCTCTCGTGCCCAAATCACACCCTCTGCCCTCCATCCCCATCACTCTTCCTGGCTGTGACATCAACCCAGAGATCTCTGTGTACATCTCCTACCCCGAGACCATGTCTTTCCCTTTCCAGTGCCCACTGAGGGGAGACAAGCTCATCCTGATGCTGGGTCCCTCCCCAGTCCCAATGCTGGGATGCTGGGTCCATGCCCAGTCCCTGTGCTGGGATGCTGGGTCCCTCCCCAGTTGCAATGATGGGATGCTGGGTCCCTCCCCAGTCCCGATGCTGGGATGCTGGGTCCATGCCCAGTCCCATGCTGGGATGCTGGGTCCCTCCTCAGTGCCATGCTGGGATGCTGGGTCCATGCCCAGTCCCGATGCTGGGATGCTGGGTCCCTGCCCAGTCCCGATGCTGGGATGCTGGGTCCATGCTCAGTCCTGATCCTGGGATGCTGGGTCTCTGCCCAGTCCCATGCTGGGATGCTGGGTCCATGCCCAGTTGCAATGCTGGGATGCTGGGTCCCTCCCCAGTCCCATGCTGGGATGCTGGGTGCCAGCTCCCCCTGCAGAGGGGCAGCAGGGCCACGGGCACAGCTGGCACCCTCCGAGGCAGCTCTCCCCGGCACCACAGCCCTTAGGGTCTCCCGCCAGCGGGGGCTGCGCCCTCTCCCTCCCCCGACATGGAAGCCGCAGCCCCTGCGCCGCCTGCCCTTCACCCCCCCTTGCCGGAGCAGCCTGGACCCCGCGCCGCTGCCTCTCGCCGGCGAGACGGAGCCTGGGCCCGAGATCGCTCCGGCCACACGCAGGAGAAGGAAGGGGCCACACAAAGACTCCGCCTCGCCTCCCCGACCCCCCCTCTGCCTGCAGCTCCAGCCACCCAAGGAACCCACTGCAGCCCAAGCCTTGTCCTCTGCCCACGGGTTCCGCCTCTTCCTGAGGGGCTGGCACCGACCTCCGGGATGGGCAGGGATGCTGGGATACTGAGTCCCTGCGCAGTTGGAATGCTGAGATGCTGAGCATTGCTGCTCTGCATTGCGCCGAGTACCTTGAGAGGTGCTGGGTGCTGTAGTCCCACCTTGGCTGGGATGCTGGGGACCCTTCCCAGGCTGGGGACCCTCCCTGGCTGGGATGCTGGGGACCCTTGCCAGGCTGGGGACCCTCCCTGGCTGGGATGCTGGGACCCTTCCCAGGCTGGGGACCCTCCCTGGCTGGGATGCTGTGTGCTGCAGTCCCTGCTGAGCTGGGATAGTGGTGTGCTGCTCGCTCCCTGGCTAGGATGCTGGGCTAGTGGGCTACGCTATGGCTGGGCTGCTTGATGCTGGTGCCCTCTCTGCTGGGATGCTGAGATTCTTTTGCCCTCCTTGAAGGGATATTGGGATGCCGGTGCCCTCCTTGAAGGGATACTGGGATGCCGGTGCCCTCCCTGCTGCCATGCTTGGTGGCTGCCCTCCTCTCTAGCTGGGATGCTTGGCCCTGCCGGTCTGGGGTTCCAGATGGTGCCTGTGATCTTTGCAGGTCCCCAGGGCTTTTCCAGCACCCCAGGATTCTTGCCTGAGCTGGACTAATCAAGGTGAAGCTAAGATTAAAATTTCCCTTTTCATTAATTTCATCAATGACTCAACTTGAAGTGCTGACATTCACCAACAAACACTTGTGCAACCTCGTGAAATGAGGCACGCGAGTCCTCGCAAAACCTACCCTCGTGGTGTCTCAGGGTCCCAGAGTGCTCAAAGGGTCTCTCTTTGGATTAGCCCTTCCAGGATCTGCAGACGATTGGCTTTGGTCACTATTTCCCTTTCTGGCCCAATCCCTGCTGTGTTCTTCTTGGAGAGGGTTGAGGCTGGAGATGACCCTGGGTGTGGGCAGGGAGTGCCCTACAGCGCTTGTGGTGGCCCTTGGCACCCAGAGAGCAGCACAAAGGGAGTTCCCAAAACAACGGGAGCTTTTCCCAAGCCACACATGGCTTACCCTGAGATCTTGGAGCTTGCCCTGAGGAGCAGGGCCAGGCTGCTTTCCTGGGCCAGGGGCTGGCCCTGCTCCCACTGGGGTTTATGTCCTTGAATCCCGGGGATCTGGCAGAGCCTGGCTCGTGACCTGTGTTTCTGGGAGAGGGAGGGTAGTTGTGGCCAGGACTTGCCTGTGCTCCTGCATCCCTGGGGAGCTCTGACCCCACAGGGCACCCAAAGTGCCATTAAATCCCCAGGCAAAGGCAAGTGAACAGTGTGGAATCTCCCTGGTGGCTGTGATGGCAGCTCCCCTGTGGCAGTTGGGGCATGTTGCTGGTGACACTGGTGGCTGCTCCCTGGTGGTTCTGGTGGCTGCTCCCCTGCAGCAGTGATGGCAGCTCTGTGGTGACAGTGGTGGCAGCCCCTGTCAGCGGTGGCAGCACCCTGATGACAGGGATGGCAGCTCCACAGTGGCATTGGTCACAGTTCCCTAGTGGCAGTGGTGGCAGGTTTCTGGTGCCAGGGGTGGCAGGCCAGGAACCACTGGGCAAACACTTACTCATGGGTGTCTACGCCACCTCCCAGCCCCATCAGGTGACACAATAACTCCTTTGCTCCCTACAATGACACTTTAGCCCACACAGCTTGCCTGCTCCATCCCCAAAGCTTTCCTAAAGCTGGGATCTCTGTGCAAAGGAAGCAGTGTCAGCAGTCAGCGCAGTCAGTTTTGTTTCACCAGTGCCACCAAGGGAGGTGGCTAGATATACTTTTGTTGAGTTTAAAACTGTTCTTCCTTGTCCTATAACAACACTCCTTGTTCATGAGTCCCTCTTTCAAATAAAGGTTAACATCTACATCCCACAACCCTGGTCGTGGAGGAAGATGTTGACCAGGGTTAGCCCCATGGATCCCTATCCTGGGCTACAGGACCTGAAACTTCCCTCCATCACGACTTTGTCCCACTCATCCCAAGGCTCTGGGCACAGCCATTCAACCAATTTGCAATCCACCTCACTCTCTGCCTACTCAACACATACCTTCTTGGCCAATTTAGGAGCATGCAAGGGGAGAAAGTTTCCAAGTTTTTACTCAAAACTCAAGGGAAACACCAGCTTTGGCTCATCAAGGACGATGTCCCCTTTGTCAATACACGCTGATGAATACTCATCACTTTCTTCTCCCTCCTCCTTCCAGAGTGCTTAGTCTGGTGTCCAGGATTCAAGGGAAGAAAACATCACAGGCTTCACTCAAAATTCCAGGTAAACACAAGCCTTTCTTCATTTCCTCTCTACAGACCTAGTCACCTTAATATAGAACTAATCAACTTTCTGACCAGGGCGAGCAGTGGTTTTTGTGGGTACCAGCAATTTTCATTTTGTCCTCATAGTACAGCCACAAGCCACACAATGTGTGTGCCATGTGATGAGCTCACCGACAACACCCACCCTCTCTAATGCTTTGGTCACCTTTTGCCCTGGCATATGCCATCAACAGCAAGTGCTTGTCCTCTAACACTCTCACTTCAAACCTACCGCCGGGGAAAAGTAGACACATCCTCAAGTGCATTGCAGAGACACTTCCAGAAAATGACACAAGCCCTTCGCTTGCCTGGATAAAGCTTGCCCATACTCATGAGCCAGTATCCAGACCTCCGATGTCAGCTCCTCTAGGTATCACACACTTGACTCTTTCTCAGGACAAGTCTCTGGTCATGATAGCAAGTAGAATTGCAGAACAGTCAGGTTGGAAGTGATCTCTGGAGATCATCCAAGCTAACTCCCTACTAAAGCAGGGTCACCTCGATCAGGCAGTACAGGAAAGCATCCTGATTGGATTTAAGTATATCTGGGGAAGGCGACTCTACTCCCTCCCTGGGCACCCAATACCAGTGCATCCTCACTCTTACAAGAAAAGCTTGCCAAGATGTTCGAGCAACGAAGCTGGTGAAGGGGCTGGAGAACGGGCCCTGTGAGGACAGGCTGAGAGAGCTGGGGGTGCTTAGCCTAGAGAAGAGGAGGCTGAGAGGAGACCTCATTGCTTTTGCATCTTTAAAATGAGAGTTACCATGTGACACCTTGAGGAGGGTTCACTCACTCCCACTGCTCATGTCACTGAGAAGGATGCTGAACAGAGTTGGTCCTAAAGATCCAGTTCTGGGGTTTATTAATGTGTATTTCCCTCCAACAGGACCTCCTGCCTCCCATCACAAGTCTCTGGCCCCAACCATTCAACCACTGGTCAGCCCAACACGATGGTCATATATGCAGAGCATGCATTTTTGTCTTTTCTAGGAGGATGCAAGGGAACAAAACATCAAAGGCTTCACTCAAAATTCAAGGTAAACACAAGCCTTTCTTCTTTCCCCCTCTACAGATCTAGTCACCTTAATAGAGAAGACACAGAGCTTGGTCAAGCATGATATTCCCTTCATACATCCTTGTTTACACCTTCTCATCAACTTTTCTGACCAGGGTTGAGCAGAGGATTATGTGGCTACCTGCAATTGTCATTACGTCTTCATAGTGCAGCCGCAAACCACACAACATGTGTGCCATGTGATGACCTCACTGACAACACCCACCCTCTCTAATGCTTTGGTCACCTCTTGTGCTTGTCCTGACAGGCACCATCAACAGCAAGTGCTTGGCCTCTAACACTCTCAGTTCAAAGCTACCGCCAGGGAAAAGTAGACACGTCCTCAAGAGGAGGACATGACATTGAAGAAGTGGGGCAAGGAAAACACACCCCACCTCACCAAATGCCATGCTGGGCCAGGACACAGCTGCTGCCTGCAAAATGCACTCACGCACAAAGGATGTCCCACCCCTTGTGCACCACCATAAAAGCTGGTCCAGTGCCTCTCTCCCTCACAACCTTCTCTGCACGCCTTCTTCTCCACACTCAAGTAGGTAAACCTCAACCCCCACCGCCTCCTCCTCCTCTTCCATCTCCACTCTCTCTTCCACCACACTCTGCCTCAGCCTCAGCAGCCCACACGCCTCCCCATCGTCACACACCCCAAAGACCCACCTCATGCCTCCCCACTCCCTTGACCTCCTCACACTCCACTCTTTTTACCAATATGACCTGATGCTTCTCTAACAACTTTTCTTCCAGGGACCCTCCACACCTCCACCATGGCCTGCAACAACCTCTGCCGCCCCTGCGCACCCGCCCCACTGGCCAACAGCTGCAACGAGCCCTGCGTCAGGCAGTGCCAGGACTCCACCACCGTCATCCAGCCTCCCACCGTGCAGGTCACCCTGCCAGGACCCATCCTCACCTCCTTCCCACAGAGCTCCACCGTCGGATCCTCCGCATCAGCTGCCGTGGGCAGCGAACTCAGCTACCAGGGAGTGCCCGTCTCCAACGGGGCCTTTGGCTACGGCTACGGCTATGGCTTGGGAGGTCTGGGCTGGTTCGGTGGCAGGAGAGGCTGCTACCCCTGCTAAAGGCCATTACCACCACCCTTGACACTGACCACCCACACCGTGGAAGACACACCATGGATTGAGGATGCACCTTCTTGCACCTCAGACCCGCTTCTTTCCACTTACTTCTCCTGCCTTCTCAATTTATCTCCCCGCCAATAAAGTTCTCCTGCATCCCAACCTGAGACGCCTCCTCTCTTCTTTTCTTTTGAGGTTCTTCCAGCCTCACTCAGCACAGCACCAAGGATTCAGCAGCCACTGGTGTGGTTGGAAAGATGTTGCAATCTCCTCATATTGTTTCTGTCCACAGCCACAAATACAACATGGAGCAGCACAGAGACACTTCTAGAACATGACACAAGCCCTTGTCTTGCCCAGACAAAGCATTCCCATGTTAACACATCACTATCCAGACCTCTGATGTCAGCTCGTCTAGGTAACAAACACTTGACTCTTTCCCAGGATGACTCTCTGGACACCACAGAAAGCAGAACTGCGGAATGATTGGGTTGGAAGGGATCTCTGGAGATCATCCAAGCTAACTCCATACTAAAGCAGAGTCACCTCAATTAGGCTGTAAAGGAACCAATCCAGACTGGATTTCAGTATCACCAGACAAGGAGACTCCTCAGCTTCCCTGGGCAGCCAATTCCAGTGCTCTGTCATCCTTAGAGTAAATCAGGTTTTCCCTATAGAATCATAGAATCACCAGGTTGGAAAAGACACACAGGATCATTGAGTCCAATCATTCCTGTCAAACACTAAACCATGTCCCTCAGCACCTCGTCCACACATCTCTTAAACACCTCCAAGGAAGGTGATTCAACCACCTCCCTGGGTAGCCTGTTCCAGTGCCAAATGACTCTTTCCAGGAAATATTTATTCCTAATGTTCAGCCTAATGCTCCCCTGGTGGAGCTTGAGGCCATTCCCTCTCATCCTGTCCCCTGTCACTTGGGAGAAGAGCCTAGCTCCCTCCTCTCCACAAATTCCTTTTAGGTAGTTGTAGAAAGCAATGAGGTCTCCTCTCAGCCTCCTCTTCTCCTGGAGGAGAGCAATGAAGCTGGTTAAGAGGCTGGAGAACAAGTCTTATGGGGAACAGCTGAGAGACCTGGGAGTGTTTAGCCTGGAGACCTCATTGCTCTCTACAACTACCTGAAAGGAGGTTGTAGAGAGGAGGGAGCTCGGCTTTTCTCCCAAGTGACGAGACAAGAGGGAATGGCCTCAAGCTCCACCAGGGGAGGTACAGGCTTGACATCAGGAAAAAATATTTCATGGAAAGGGTCATTGGGCACTGGAACAGGCTGCCCAGGGAGGTAGTTAAGTCACCATAGTCAAGTCAAGGTGTTTAAAAGATGGGCAGATGAGGTGCTAAGGGGCACGGTTTAGTGACTGATAGGAACTGTCGGACTCAGTGATCCTGTGGATCTTTTCCAACCTAGGGATTCTATGATTCTGTGATTCTGGGAGATGAGTCCACAGCCCTCTGGCTCTCTTGAGATGCTGCTTCACCTTCATCCTCCCTCAAGTCCCAGGGAACATCCCAGACTCTCACGCTGTCCCAACAAGAACAGGCCAGGAGAAGATTTTCCTAGGGATGAGTAAAGCGATGCTGATGGTGGAATCTAACTTCACAGCTCAGAAGAGTTATAATCCAGGTGTTTTATTACCAGCATGGGGGTGCAAGGGGGTTCTCCTCCTAGTTTGCACATCATATTTCCTCACAATCAACTACTTATAGTGTAAAGGCAAACATATTCCTTAATGTGGGCTAGGCTATTACAATTAGTTCGTTAAAAGGGTGTTGCTATTACAATTATTTCCATTATTCCATTATCATCAGTCCACTCTTCACCTTAGCTGAGTTGGTTGTGTTTCAAAGCACAGAAAAGGTTTTCCTTGGACAGTCTCCTTTCTCACAGAAGCACAACTGCACAGCTCTGGCTTGAGCACCCAGCATTCCTCATAATGCCTTCTTGTTTTGAAGAATGCCTTGTTTCAATGCTGACATCTGAACTGCTGCCACCACCAAGCGGTGGCATGTGCTGTGATGCCGTGGAGCTCCCTGCTTACTGCCAGCACCAAGAAGCTGCTTCTTCACTATCCGAGTGGAAAAAGAAAGCTGCATCTTCCCCTCTGTCCCATCAACCATGCTGACCGCATTGGGACACAGTTACTCTATTTCTATGGCCCCCGTGTCCTGTTGATATCAAAAACGCTGGCAAATTAAACCCTCCAATACTCCTCTTGGATTTTTAGGAAGCAAACATCCTTGATCAAGCCTGGGCAACACAAGCGAGTGATCTCCATCAATCGTGTGCAGCGAGACAAGAGATGTTACTGAATATATCTCCCATTTACAAGCAAAAGACACTGGTAGACGAGGTCCTGAGGGACATGGTTTAGTGTCTGATGGGACTGGTTGGACTCGATGATCTGGTGGGTCTCTTGCAACCTGGTGATTCTATGATTCTGTGATTCTATGATATGGATAGATTTTCCAAAAATACCTTATGCATATTCGATGAATTTCCAAGGTCTCATTTCAACGTTGTGATGAAACTTTACAATAGTCAAAACTCTTGCTAATTTGGAGCTGGCTCCAGCTCTCTGCTTGATCTTGCTTTTGAGATAGGGAAAGGCTCCAGAGAGAGGTAATTGCATGAGAAGAGAGATCTGTTTAGCACAGATCATACTGGACACAAGACAATTTCCCATCTTCACAGAATGAACAGCATCTGGAAAAATATCATTTGAAAGACATTCATTCTGTGAGAGGGACATTCTGCCTGACTTTCAAAACATACAATTACATAGATGAAACCTAACTCTACTTTAGCTTAAATCAAAATATTACACTTTTTGTAACAGAAACTACTTCTTACATCACCGGAACTGCTTCTCGCAGCCCCCTCACTGTAAGTAATTGTCCTGCGTTCACCCTGCTGCAGAGGACAGACGCCCCTCCTCCTGCCCATCACCCTGCGATGCAGCCCGGTGGCCTCGATGCACCCGCTGGTGTTTCTTCAGAGCAGACTCCTGGCTGTAGGCCTTGCTGCATTCACCACACTTATAGATTTTCTCGCTGGTGTGGATGCGCTGGTGTCTCGCCAGGTATTGCTTGTCAGTGAATTTCTTGCCGCAGTCAGTGCAGGAACAGGGGTGCCTGCTGGTGTGGATGCGTTGGTGGGAGACCAGGCTGTTTTTCAGGCGGAAGGTCTTGCCGCAGTCACTGCAGGCAAAGGGGCGCTCGCCGGTGTGTAAGCTCCGGTGGCTGCTCAGGGAGCTCTTGCGGTTGAAGCTCTTGCCACAGTCAGCACAGGAAAAGTGCTTCTCGCCGGTGTGGTTGCGCTGGTGGGTGAGCAGGAATGCCTTCGATCGGAAGCTCTTGCCACATTCAGCGCAGGAGAAGTGCTTCGCACCACTGTGGATTTGCTTATGCTTATGCAGGGAGCTCTTGGCACTGAAGCTCTTCCCACACTCCACGCAACTGAAGGGCCGCTCACCAGTGTGGACGCGCTGGTGGCTGATCAGTTCTGACTTCCGACCGAAGCGCTTGCTGCACTCCAGGCAGGCAAAAGGGCGCTCACCGGTGTGGATGCGCTGGTGCCTGATCAGAGAGCTCTTCCGCACGAAGCTCTTGCTGCATTCCAGGCAAGCAAAGGGCCGCTCTCGGGTGTGTGTCTGCTGGTGGCTGATGAGGTGTTGCTTCTGAATGAAGCTGTTGCCACACTCAGTGCAGGTGAAGGGGCGCTGGCCGGAGTGGATGCGCTGGTGTCTAATCAGGGAGAGCTTCATGCTGAAACTCTTGCCGCACTCAGCACAGACGAAGGGGCTTTCGCCCGTGTGGATGCGCTGGTGGCTGATGAGGTGTCGCTTCTGACTGAACCTCTTGCTGCAGTCAGTGCAGGCAAAGGGACGTTCACCTGTGTGGATGCGCTGGTGTATGACCAGGTTGCTCCTGTTGCTGAATCTTTTGCCACAGTCAGCACAGGTGAAAGGCCACTTGCCCGAGTGGCTCCGCTTGTGGATGGTCAGCACAGTCTGGCTCCTGAAGCTCTTGCTGCACTGAGGACGTGTGGATGGGTTCTCCTCCAGCAGCTGAGGGGTCAGCACATCGTGAAGGTGAGGGTGTCCTGAAGGGTCCTCCAGGCTGCCGCTCGGTTTGCTAACAGATGAGCCCCCACAGTCCCTGCCACCGGACCTGCTTCTTCCCACGGATCCCCGGGATGCACCTGGCACAGGGCTTGGGTCCTTCCGCTGCACCCTGGGTTGGTCTGCTACACACGGATTCTCTCCTCGCTCCAGCTTGAAGATGATATCTGGCTTGATGGAAGTCCAGCCTGTCCAGGGCACAGAGACAAGCACCCTCTCCTGCACTGCCGGAATGACAGCGCCAGCCCCCAACACCCACAGCCCCACCACCCACAGCCCCACCAACTCTCGTACCCTGCTCCTCTCTCCTCACACAGACAGGCTCCTTCCCTGTGCCTACAGTCAAATCTCACCTTGCCCTCATCACCTCAAATGCTCTGCAGCAAACACCTGCAAAGAGCTCAAAGCTGTATAAGGGGAGGTTCAGGACAGACATGAGTAAGCATTTCTTTACCCAGGGTGCTCAAACCCCAAAACAGGCTTCCTAGACAGGCACTTGTCACCCCAAGCCTATCAGGGTTGGCAAGGGGTTTCGGCAGTGCCTGCAAACCCTTGAATTAACAGCTACTCAGCCCTGAAGGACTCAGGCACTTATACATAGTGAGCCTTCACTTTCCACTGAAAATGTCTCTCCCATCCCATCCTCTCTACCACGACCGCTCTGCACACGAGGCAGCCTGCCAGGGGAAAACCTGCACTCACAACCCCAACACCAGCACTCAGGCAGCAATGTACACAGATGGATGGTCCCTCCCAACGACTCCAATTCACTTCTAGATGGCAATTCTGCCTCCAAACCAGCCCAGCAGAGAGTCCTTACCCAGCGAGGCGACCATCTCGTAGGTGTCCAGCATCACCTCCCGGTAGAGCCGTCGCTGCCAGTCTCTCAGCTTTGCCCACTCCTTGCGGCAGAAGTAGATGGCCACCTCCTCGAACGGCCCTGCCATCTGCAGCGAGAAGCACACCCGGCTCAGCACACCCCAATGTGCCTTGCCTGGAACCCTCTGCCCAAACCCTGACACTGCCACAATGAGAACCGGCAGCCCAGGGGGAGCGAGCTCAGCTCAACCCTGGCATTCCCCTCTCGTGCCCAAATCACACCCTTTCCCCTCCATCCCCATCACTCTTCCTGGCTGTGACATCAATACAGAGATCTCCATGTACATCTTCTACCCTGAGACCATGTCTTTCCCTCTCCAGCACCCACTGAGAGGAGACAAGCTCATCCTGATGCTGGGTCCCTGCCCAGTCCCAATGCTGGGATGCTGGGTCCATGCCCAGTCCTGATCCTGGGATGCTGGGTCCGTCCCCAGTCCCATGCTGGGATGCTGGGTCCCTGCCCAGTTGCAATGCTGGGATGCTGGGTCCCTCCCCAGTCCCATGCTGGGTGCCAGCTCCCCCTGCAGAGGGGCAGCAGGGCCACGGGCACAGCTGGCACCCTCCGAGGCAGCTCTCCCCGGCACCACAGCCCTTAGGGTCTCCCGCCAGAGCAGCGGGGGCTGCGCCCTCTCCCTCCCCCGACATGGAAGCCGCAGCCCCTGCGCCGCCTGCCCTTCGCCCCCCCTTGCCGGAGCAGCCTGGACCCCGCGCCGCTGCCTCTCGCCGGCGAGACGGAGCCTGGGCCCGAGATGGCCGCTGCCGGCCCCTCAGCTCTGCCCACTCCTCGCGGCGGAAGTAGATGACCACCTCCTCGAAGGGCTCCGCCATTAAGCCGCCTCAGCACTAACGCTGCTCAGTCTCAGCTCCGCGGAAAGAGCCGTAACCCGTGGGCAGAGAACAAGTGTGCGACGGAATTGCTTGGGCTGCAGTGGGTTCCTTGGGTGGCTGGAGCTGCAGGCAGAGGGGGTGTCGGGGAGGCGAGGCGGAGTCTTTGTCACAGAATCACAGAATCATAGAACAACCAGGTTGGAAGGGACCCATAGCATCTTCTAGTCCAACCATTCCTATCTAACACTAAACCAAGTCCCTCAATACCTCATCCACCCGTGTCTTAAACACCTCCAGGGAAGGGGAATCAACCCCCTCCCTGGGCAGCCTATTCCAATGCCCAATGACCCTCTGCGTGAAAAACCTCCTCCTAATCTCTAGCCTAAATCTCCCCTGGCGGAGCTTGAGGCCATTCCCTCTCGTCCTGTCCTCTGTCACTTGGGAGAAGAGCCCAGCTCCCTCCTCTCTACAACCTCCTTTCAGGTAGTTGTAAGTTGTAGAGAGTAATGAGGTCTCCTCTCAGCTTCCTCTTCTCCAGGCTAAACAACCCCAGCTCTCTCAGCCGCTCCTCATAGGTTCTGTTCTCCAGCCCCTTCACCAGCCTCGTTGCTCTTCTCTGTACTTGCTCCAGAGCCTCAACATCCTTCTTGTGCTGAGGGGCCCAGAACTGGACACAATATTCAAGGAGCGGCCTCACCAGTGCTGAATACAGAGGGAGAATCACCTCCCTGGACCTGCTGGTCACACCATTTCTGATCCAAGCCAGGATGCCATTGGCCTTCTTGGCCACCTGGGCACACTGCTGGCTCATGTTCAGTCGGCTGTCGACCAACACCCCCAGGTCCCTCTCCTCCTGGCAGTTTTCCAGCCAGGCTTCTCCCAGTCTGTAGCTCTGCATAGGGTTGTTGTGCCCCAAGTGCAGGACCCGGCATTTGGCCGTGTTAAACCTCCTGCCATTGGACACTGCCCAGCGGTCCAGCCTATTTACGTCCCTTTGCAGAGCCTCCCTACCCTCCAGCAGATCCACACTTGCACACAGCTTTGTGTCATCTGCAAACTTGCTAAGGGTACCCTCAATGCCCTCATCCAGGTCATTGATGAAGACATTGAACAGGACTGGACCTAGCACTGAGCCCTGGGGAACACCACTTGTCACTGACCTCCAGCTGGACTTAACACCATTTACCACCACTCTCTGGGCCCGGCCATCCTGCCAGTTTTCTACCCAGGATTGTGTGGCACCTTCCTTCTCCTGCAAGCAGCAGCTTGCTTTTTCCACTCGGATAATGAAGCAGCAGCTTCTCGATGCTGGCAGTAAGCAGGGAGCTCCACGGCATCACCGCTTGGTGGTGGCAGCAGTTCAGGTGTCAGCATTGAAACAAGGCGTTCTTCAAAACAAGAAGGCATCATCAGGAACGCTGGGTGCTCAAGCCAGAGCTGTGCAGTTTTGATTTAAGCTAGAGTAGAGTTAGGTTTCATCTAAGTAATTGTGTGTTTTGAAAGTCAGGCAGAATGTCCCTCTCACAGAATGAGTGTCTTTCAAATGGTATTTTTCCAGATGCTGTTCATTCTTTGAAGGTGGGAAATTGTCTTGTGTTCAGTATGATCTGTGCTAAACAGATCTCTCTTCTCATGCAATTACCTCTCTCTGTAGCCTTTCCCTATCTCAAAAGCAAGATCAAGCAGAGAGCTGGAGCCAGCTCCAAATTAGCAAGAGTTTTGACTATTGTAAAGTTTCATCACAACGTTGAAATGAGACCTTGGAAATTCATCGAATATGCATAAGGTATTTTTGGAAAATCTATCCATATCATAGAATCATAGACTCATAGAATCACCAGGTTGCAAGAGACCCACCGGATCATCGAGTCCAACCACTCCCATCAAACACTAAACCATGTCCCTCAGGACCTCATCTACCTGTGTCTTATGCTTGTAAATGGGAGATATATTCAGTAACATCACTTGTCTCACTGCACACGACTGATGGAGATCACTCCCTCATGTTGCCCAGGCTTGATCAAGGATGTTTGCTTCCTAAAAATCCAAGAGGAGTATTGGAGGGTTTAATTTGCCAGCGTTTTTGATATCAACAGGACACGGGGGCCATAGAAATAGAGTAACTGTGTCCCAATGCGGTCAGCATGGTTGATGGGACAGAGGGGAAGATGTGAAGAAGCAGCTTCTTGGTGCTGGCAGTAAGTAGTGAGCTCCACGGCATCACGGCACATGCCACCGCTTGGTGGTGGCAGCAGTTCAGGTGTCAGCATTGAAACAAGGCATTCTTCAAACCAAGAAGGCATTATGAGGAATGCTGGATGCTCAAGCCAGAGCTGTGCAGTTGTGCTTCTGTGAGAAAGGAGGCTGCCCAAGCAGAACCTTTTCTGTGCTTTGAAACACAGCCAACTCAGCTAAGGGGAAGAGTGGACTGATGATAATGGAATAATGGAAATAATTGTAATAGCAACACCCTTTTAGCAAACTAATTGTAATAACCTAGCCCACATTAAGGAATATGTTTACACTATAAGTAGTTGCTTGTAAGGAAATGTTTAGCCTGGAGAAGAGGAGGCTGAGAGGAGACCTCATTACTCTCTACAAGTACCTGAAAGGAGATTGTAGAGAGGAGGGAGCTGGGCTCTTCTCCCAAGTGACAGGGGACAGGACAAGAGGGAATGGCCTCAAGCTCCACCAGGGGAGATTTAGGCTGTAGATTAGGAGGAAGTTTTTCACAGAAAGGGTCATTGGGCATTGGAATAGGCTGCCCAGGGAGGTGGTTGATTCCCCTTCCCTGGAGGTGTTTAAGGCACAGGTAGATGAGGTCCTGAGGGACATGGTTTAGTGTTTGATAGGAATGGTTGGACTCGATGATCCAATGGGTTTCTTCCAACCTGGTTGTTCTATGATTCTATGATTCTATGAAATGCAATCTGCAAGCTAGGAGGAGAACCCCCTTGCACCCCCATGCTGGTAATAAAACATACCTGGTTTATAACTCTCCTGAGCTGAGAAATTAGATTCCGCCGTCAGCATTGCTTTGCTCATCCCTAGGAAAATCTTCTCCTGGCCTGTTCTTGTTGGGACAGTGTGAGAGTCGGGTATCTTATGGCTGGACTAGATGATCCAATGGGTCTCTTCCAACCTGGTTGTTCTATGATTCTATGATTCTGTGATCTTCCCTTGGACTTGAGGGAGGATGAAGGTGAAGCAGCATCTCAAGAGAGCCAGACGGCTGTGGACTTATCTCCCAGAATCACAGAATCATAAAATCCCTAGGTTGGAAAAGATCCACAGGATCACCGAGTCCGACAGTTCCTATCAGTCACTAAACAGTGCCCCTTAACACCTCATCTGCCCATCTTTTAAACACCTCCAGGTATGGTGAGTTAACCACCTCCCTGGGCAGCCTGTTCCAGTACCTGATGACCCTTTCCATGAAATATTTTTTCCTGATGTCAAGCCTGTACCTCCCCTGGTGGAGCTTGAGGCCATTCCCTCTTGTCTCGTCACTTGGGAGAAAAGCTGAGCTCCCTCCTCTCTACAACCTCCTTTCAGGTAGTTGTAGAGAGCAATAAGGTCTCCCCTCAGCCTCCTCTTCTCCAGGCTAAACACTCCCAGCTCTCTCAGCTGTTCCCCATAAGACTTGTTCTCCAGCCTCTTCACCAGCTTCATTGCTCTCCTCCTGGAGAAGAGGAGGCTGAGAGGAGACCTCATTGCTTTCTACAACTACCTAAAAGGAATTTGTGGAGAGGAGGGAGCTGGGCTCTTCTCCCAAGTGACAGGGGACAGGACAAGACGGAATGGCCTCAAGCTCCACCAGGGGAGCATTAGGCTGAACATTAGGAATAAATATATCCTGGAGAGAGTCATTTGGCACTGGAACAGGCTGCCCAGGTAGATGCTTGAATCACCTTCCTTGGAGGTGTTTAAGAGATGTGTGGACGAGGTGCTGAGGGACATGGTTTAGTGTTTGACAGGAATGATTGGACTCAATGATCCTGTGTGTCTTTTCCAACCTGGTGATTCTATGATTCTATAGGGAAAACCTGATTTACTCTACGGATGACAGAGCACTGGAATTGGCTGCCCAGGGAAGCTGAGGAGTCTCCTTGTCTGGTGATACTGAAATCCAGTCTGGATTGGTTCCTTTACAGCCTAATTGAGGTGACTCTGCTTTAGTATGGAGTTAGCTTGGATGATCTCCAGAGATCTCTTCCAACCCAATCATTCTGCAATTCTGCTTTCTGTGGTGTCCAGAGAGTCATCCTGGGGAAGAGTCAAGTTGGAGGAGCTGACATCAGAGGTCTGGATAGTGGTGCATTAACATGGGAATGCTTTGTCTGGGCAAGACAAGGGCTTGTGTCATGTTCTAGAAGTGTCTCTGTGCTGCTCCATTTTGTATTTGTGGCTGTGGACAGAAACAATATGAGGAGATTGCAACATCTTTCCAACCACACCAGTGGCTGCTGAACCCTTGGTGCTGTGCTGAGTGAGGCTGGAAGAACCTCAAAAGAAAAGAAGAGAGGAGGCGTCTCAGGTTGGGATGCAGGAGAACTTTATTGACGGGGAGATAAATCGAGAAGGCAGGAGCACCAAGTGGAAATGAGCAGGTCTGAGGTACAAGAAGGTGCATCCTCAAGCCATGGTGTGTCTTCCAGGATGTGGGTGGTCAGTGTCAGGGGTGGTGGTGATGGCCTTTAGCAGGGGAAGCAGCCTCTCCTGCCACCGAACCAGCCCAGGCCTCCCAAGCCATAGCTGTAGCCATATCCGAAGGCCCCGTTGGAGACGGGCACTCCCTGGTAGCTGAGTTCACTGCCCACAGCAGCCGATGCAGAGGATCCGACGGTGGAGCTCTGTGGGAAGGAGGTGAGGATGGGTCCTGGCAGCGTGACCTGCACAGTGGGAGGCTGGATGACGACGGTGGAGTCCTGGCACTGCCTCACGCAGGGCTCATTGCAGCTGTTGGCCAGTGGGGCGGGTGCGCAGGGGCGGCAGAGGTTGTTGCAGGCCATGGCTGTGGTGTGGAGGGTCCCTGGAAGAGAAGGTGTTGATCAAGCAGTGGGTCACGGGGGTTTTGAGGGGTGATGTGTGAGGAGGGCAGGGGATTGGGGAGGCATGGGGTGGGTGTGTAGGGAGAGTGGCAGTGGGGAGGTGTGTGGGCTGGTGAGGCTGGGGCAGAGTGTGGTGGAAGAGAGGGTGGAGATGATGGGAATTCTCAGGGGCTTGAGGCTCACCTTGTTGAGCACGGAGAAGAAGGTGTGCAAAGAAGGTTGTGAGGGAGAGAGGCACTGGGCCGGCTTTTATGGTGGTGCGACAGGGGCGGGACAGCCTTTGTGCATGAGTGCATTTTGCAGGCAGCAGCTGTTTCCTGGCCCAGCGTGGCATTTGGTGAGGTGGGGTGTGTTTTCCTTGCCCCACTTCTTCAATGTCATGTCCTCCTCTTGAGGACGTGTCCACTTTTCTCTAGCGGTAGCTTTGAACTGAGAGTGTTAGAGGCCAAGCACTTGCTGTTGATGGTGCCTTTCAGGACAGGCAAAAGAGGTGACCAAAGCATTACAGAGAGTGGGTGTTGTCAGTGAGGTCATCACATGGCACACATGTTGTGTGGTTTGCGGCTGCACTATGAAGACATAATGACAATTGCTGGTAGCCACATAATCCTCTGCTCAACCCTGGTCAGAAAAGTTGATGAGAAGGTGTAAACAAGGATGTGTGAGGGGAATATCATGCTTGACCAAGCTCTGTGTCTTCTCTATTAAGGTGACTAGATCTGTAGAGGGGGAAAGAAGAAAGGCTTGTGTTTACCTTGAATTTTGAGTGAAGCCTTTGATGTTTTCTCCCCTTGCATCCTCCTAGAAAAGACAGAAATGCATGCTCTGCATATATGACCATCGTGTTGGGCTGACCAGTGGTTGAATGGTTGGGGCCAGAGACTTGTGATGGGAGGCAGGAGGTCCTGTTGGAGGGAAATACACATTAATGAACCCCAGAACTGGATCTTTGGGACCAACCCTGTTCAGCATCCTTCTCAGTGACATGAGCAGTGGGAGTGAGTGAACCCTCCTCAAGGTGTCAGATGGTAACTCTCATTTTAAAGATGCAAAAGGGAGACCCAGGTAAACAACCAGTCTGTCAGTGTCACCTCTGTGCCTGCCTTGGTCATGGATCCTGGCAGATCCTCCTGGAAGCTATTCCAAGGTGTGTGGAAATAAAGGAGGCGATTGCTGAAAGCCAAGATGCCTTCCCAAAAGGGAAATTGTTTGTGAGAAATTTGGATGCTTTGTGCGATGAGTCTACAGTGTAGGTGGAGAAGGGAAAAGGAACAGAACTCAGCTACCTGGCCTTGTGCAAAGCATTTGACAGTGTCTCATGCACCATCCTTGTGTAAATGGAGAGATGTGGATTTTAGAAGTCTTGGTGGAGAAGGAATATGCTGGATTCTCTTCCCCATCTACTGTGCCCTAGTGAGGCTGTATAGAATCGTAGAATAGATGGGGTTGGGATGGATCTTAAATATCATCTAGTTCCACCCACAGGCTGCCCAGGGAGGTGGTTGATTCACCTTCCCTGGAAGTGTTCAAGGCTTGAGTGGAGGAGGTGCTGATGGGCATGGTTTAGTGTTTGATAGGAATGGTTGGACTTAATGATCCGGTGGGTCTCTTCCAACCTGGTTGTTCTATTATTCTATGAGGAAAGGTGTGTCAGCCAGAGGGGCATTGATAGGCTAGCGACACAGGCCCGTGTTTACATTATGAAATTCCACAAGATCAAGAGTCTAGTTCTTCACCTGGATTGATAGTTCTCTTTAATTGTTTTTCTTTCAGTTGGTACTCATTCCCACCGAAGCATCTCTTGTATTCCTTGCAGCTGGGCTTTGTTCATCACAAGGCTGTCTCTTCTCACCAAACTGGCCTTTGTTTTTCTTTCAGTTCTCTGTTTCAAGGCCCTGCCAGAATCGCTCGGTATCAATCAGTCCCATAGCATCCAGGCCTTCTTCTCTGTCAAATGTTCCCACAAGTCCAGCTCAAGCAAGAATCCTGGGGTGCTGGAAAAAGCCCTGGGGACCTGCAAAAGCAGCTGGGCCACAGGCACCATATGGAAACCCAGACTGGCAGGGGCCAAGCATCCCAGCCTGAGAAGAGGCCAGCAACGAAGCATGTCAGCAGAGAGGGCACCAACATCCCAGTATCCCATCATGGAGGGCACCAGCATCCCAGTATCCCTTCAAGGAGGCCAAAAGAATCTCAGCATCCCAGCAGAGAGGGCACCAGCATCCAAGCAGCCCAGCCATAGAGTAGCCCACTAGCCCAGCATCCTAGCCAGGGAGCGAGCAGCACACCACTATCCCAGCTCAGCAGGGACTGCAGCACACAGCATCCCAGCCAGGGAGGGTCCCCAGCCTGGGAAGGGTCCCCAGCATCCCAGCCAGGGAGGGTCCCCAGCCTGGGAAGGGTCCCAGCATCCCAGCCAAGGTGGGACTGCAGCACCCATCACCTCTCAAGGTACTCCGCGTATTGCAGAACAGCAATACTCAGCATCCCAGCATTCCAGCTGTGCAGGGACTCAGTATCCTGGCATCTAATTCAGCAGGGACCCAGCACCACCCTGCACCTCCTTGCCTATTGAGCTGCTGCAGGCACGAGCACTGGGCCAGCAGGGACTGCAGGGTCCACAGGGCCACTGCGTCCAGCAAGAAGACCCACCAGATCATCAAGTCCAACCATTCCTATCAATTTTTTTTTTCCCTTTCTGGTTAGGTATTTATGGAACACTTGCTGTGGCACAAAGGTGATCAACACTCGGGTCCTGTTGTGCGTTCCTAGATGTCCTCAAGCTCCCTGCAGATTCCCTCATTAAGCAGCCCTGCTCAAGAAATGAGCTGCCGGTTAATTGCTGCAGCGCTGACAGCCAGGGAGCTCCAACATGAGACAGGTCACACACACACACACACACACACACACACACACTCTTATTACAATGAGCTTGAGAAGAGACCTCTTCCTGTTTTCTGCCTGTGAAAGATTGTCCCACGGATGTGGACAGTTATCTTAACTTCTTTTAGCTTCCATCTGTTTCCATGTCCTTTAGATCCTTGCCATTTTTGTCAGTATTGTTTGCTCTTATCACAGGTCCAGATGACTTGTCCTGCCCACCAGAAATACCTTTAGCAACAGGCCCCTCTAATATGTTGCTGTAGCTGGACAGCTGTCATTTTACGTATCCTCCAAGTGTGAGACGTTTCCGCTCCGCCATCCTTCAAGTGTTGGCTGCCTCGGCTAAATTATCACTATTCTTAAGTGTTAGTGCTTATCTCAAGTTGCTAAACAATGGTTATCCTGTTAGTACTTCCCCTAGCCCCAAATCAGTTCCAGGGAGCTCCAGTGGCCCCAACACGGGTGGCAGCTCTCTGAGAGGAGCCCACAACCCTCTGGCTCTCTTGGGATGCTGCTTCACCCTCATCCTCTCACCAGTCCCAGACCAGATGCCAGTCTCTCACAGTCCTGAGAGTTTATTGATGGGTTCTGCTGCAGCAGATGGTTTGTATGCTGGATTGTTCTGTGATGTGGATCTGTCTCATGTCAAGGGATAGTGTGTGGACAGTCTCCAAACAGGGTTGGATAAACTGGATCAATATTTTTGAGGATTTATACTCTTCTTTGTTTAAATGGCAAATCCAATGGCATCCTGGCTTGGATCAGAAGTGGTGTGACCAGCAGGGCCAGGGAGGTGATTCTCCCTCTGTACTAAGCACTGGTGAGGCCACTCCTTGAATCCTGTGTTAAGTTCTGGGCCCCTCACCACAAGAAGGATGTTGAGGCTCTGGAGTGAGTCCAGAGAAGAGCCACGAAGCTGGTGAAGGGGCTGGAGAACAGAACCTATGAGGAGCGTCTGAGAGAGCTGGGGGTGTTCATCCTGGAGAAGAGGAGGCTGAGAGGAGACCTCATTACTCTCTACAAGTACCTGAAAGGAGGTTGTAGAGAGGAGGGAGCTGGGCTCTTCTCCCAAGTGCCAGGGGACAGGACAAGAGGGAATGGCCTCAAGCTCCGCCAGGGGAGATTTAGGCTAGAGATTAGGAGGAAGTTTTTCACAGAAAGGGTGATTGGGCATTGGAATAGGCTGCCCAGGGAGGTGGTTGATTCCCCTTCCCTGGAGGTGTTTAAGGCACGGGTAGACAAGGTGCTGAGGGACATGGTTTAGTGTTAGGTAGGAATGGTTGGACCAGAAGATCCGATGGGTCCCTTCCAACCCGGTTGTTCTATGATTCTATGATTCTATTCTATGATTCTAAAACTAGTATATATACAGAAGGCAAATCTTTGCCAGCTTGTAGAAACAAAGGATGTGATTGTAACAGGAGTTTACTAGATTGTTTACTAGTTAAAACAAGGACAGTCCCCCAGCAGGAACTGCCCAGCCCCATGTCCGGATGCAGGGTCCCTGCTCAGCCCAGGCCTAGGTCTCAGCCCAGGCCTAGGTCCCAGCCCCTCAGGAAGAGGGGGTGTTGGGGAGGCGAGGCGGAGTCTTTGTGTGGCCCCTTCCTTCTCCTGCGTGTGGCCGGAGCGATCTCGGGCCCAGGCTCCGTCTCGCCGGCGAGAGGCAGCGGCGCGGGGTCCAGGCTGCTCCGGCAAGGGGGGGCGAAGGGCAGGCGGCGCAGGGGCTGCGGCTTCCATGTCGGGGGAGGGAGAGGGCGCAGCCCCCGCTGCTCTGGCGGGAGACCCTAAGGGCTGTGGTGCCGGGGAGAGCTGCCTCGGAGGGTGCCAGCTGTGCCCGTGGCCCTGCTGCCCCTCTGCAGGGGGAGCTGGCACCCAGCATCCCAGCATGGCACTGGGGAGGGACCCAGCATCCCAGCATGGCACTGGGGAGGGACCCAGCATCCCAGCATCGGGACTGGGCATGGACCCAGCATCCCAGCATGGGACTGGAGAGGGACCCAGCATGGGACTGGGGAGGGACCCAGCGTCCCAGCATCGGGACTGGGCATGGACCCAGCATCCCAGCATGGGACTGGAGAGGGACCCAGCATGGGACTGGGGAGGGACCCAGCATCCCAGCATCGGGACTGGGCAGGGACCCAGCATCCCAGCTTGGAACTGGGGAGGGACCCAGCATCAGGATGAGCTTGTCTCCTCTCAGTGGGTGCTGGAGAGGGAAAGACATGGTCTCAGGGTAGGAGATGTACGCGGAGGTCTCTGGGTTGATGTCACAGCCAGGAAGAGTGATGGGGATGGAGGGGAAAGGGTGTGATTTGGGCAGGAGTGGGGAATGCCAGGGTTGAGCTGAGCTCGCTCCCCCTGGGCTGCCGGTTCTCATTGTGGCAGTGTCAGGGTTTGGGCAGAGGGTTCCAGGCAAGGCACATTGGGGTGTGCTGAGCCTGGCGTGCTTCTCGCTGCAGATGGCAGGGCCGTTCGAGGAGGTGGCCATCTACTTCTGCCGCGAAGAGTGGGCAGAGCTGAGAGACTGGCAGCGATGGCTCTACCGGGAGGTGATGCTGGACACCTACGAGATGGTCGCCTCGCTGGGTAAGGACTCTCTGCTGGGCTGGTTTGGAGGCAGAATTGCCATCTAGAAGTGAATTGGAGTCGTTGGGAGGGACCATCCATCTGTGTGCATTGCTGCCTGAGTGCTGGTGTTGGGGTTGTGAGTGCAGGTTTTCCCCTGGCAGGCTGCCTCGTGTGCAGAGCGGTTGTGGTAGAGAGGATGGGATGGGATGGGATGGGATGGGATGGGATGGGAGAGATATTTTCAGTGGAAAGGGACCTACGAGGCTTCCTGGGTCCAGGTGCCTGAGCCCTTCAGGGATAAGCAGCTGTTAAAGCATGGGATTATGAGCATTGTTCAAATGCTTCTCCAACCCTGACAGACTCAGGGCGTCGAGCAGGTCTCCAGGAAGCCTGTTTTGGGGTATGAGCACCCTTAGTAAAGAAATGCTAACTTCTCTCTGTCCTAAATCTCGCCTTTTGCCACTACAAGCGCTTTGTTGGCGTCCTGCCTGCAGGGGAGCAGCCAAGGTGATGGGGGTGATGCAAGGGGATGCTGTAGGTGCAGAGAAGGGGGGATGAATGGTAGCCGGGTTGAGTGAGGAGAGGAGTGGAGTGGATGGAGACGTTTGGGCTGTGACTGTTGGGGTTGTGGGCACTGGGGGTTCATGCTACTTGCTCAGCAGCGTGACACGGGATGCTTCTGTCTGTTCCCCAACAGGCTGGGTCACCATCAAGCCAGATATCATCTGCAAGTTGGAGTGTGGAGAGACACCATGTGTGCCAGACCCCCCTGGGGTGCTGCAGAGGCAGCAGAGCCCTGTGCCAGGCGTGTCCCAGGTGGCCGTGGGAAGGAGCAGGTCCAGCAGCAGGCACGGTGGGGGCTCACCTGTTAGCGAGCTGAGTGGGAGTCTGGGAGACATGTCAGTGCAGCCTCACCCCCACAATGTGCCGGACCCTCAGCAGCTGGAGATGAGCCCTTCCATGTATTCTGAGTGCAACGAGAGCTTCAGGAGCCAGAATGTTGTGGCCACCCAGCAGTGGAGCCGCAGGGGTAAATCTCCCTTTACCTGTACAGACTGTGGGAAGAGCTTCAGACGCAAGGCCCACCTGACCCAACACCAGCGCATCCACACTGGCGAGCGCCCCTTTGCCTGTGCCGGTTGTGACAAGAGGTTCAGACACAGGGCCAGCCTCATAAATCATGAGCACATCCACACGGGGGAGCGCCCCTTTCTCTGTGCTGACTGTGGCAAGAGCTTCAGGCGCAAGATCTCCCTGGTGAGGCACCAGCGCATTCACACTGGCGAGCACCCCTTTGCCTGTGCCAGTTGTGATAAGAGGTTCAGATACAGGGCCAACCTCATAACTCACCAGCGCATCCACAGGAGTGAGTGCCCTTTTGCCTGTGCTGACTGCGGCAAGAGCTTCATGCACCAGAGGTCCCTGATCACTCACCAGCACATCCACACTGGCAAGCAGCCCTTTGCCTGTGCTCACTGCAGTAAGACCTTCAGGCACAAGATCTCCCTGACAGATCACCAGCGCATCCACACTGGTGAGCAACCGTTTGCCTGTGCTGAGTGCGGCAAGAACTTTGGGCGCAAGAGTAACCTGATCGCTCACCAGCGCACCCACACGGGCGAGCGCCCCTTTGCCTGCACCGAATGCAACAGAAGCTTCCTCCAAAAGGGCCACCTGAACAAACATCTGTGCATCCACACTGGCGAGCGCCCATTCACCTGCAGCGACTGTGGCAAGAGCTTCAGGCACCAGAGCTCCCTGATAGAACACCAGCGCAGCCACACGGGCGAGCGCCCCTTTGCCTGCACCGTATGCAAGAGAAGCTTCCTCCAAAAGGGCCACCTGAACAAACATCTGCGCATCCACGCTGATGAGGGCCCATTCACCTGCAGCGACTGTGGCGAGAGCTTCAGAAGGAAGGGCTCTCTGATCAAGCACCAGCACATCCACACCAGTGTGCGTTCCTTGGCCTTAGCCACTGCTACCTCCACTTCTGACGGAAGCAAGCTGTAGTCAACCACCAGTGCATCCACACTAGGAAGAAGCCCTGGAAGTGTGGCTAGTGTGGCAAGACCTACAGCCAGAATTAGAACGTGAATAAAGGAGAATGGGTGCAGCAGGGCCTGCGGGTGGTGCTGAGGGCAACAGACAGGAGGAGGATAGTCCTTCTCAGGTGAGGGGCTGGTCAGAAGCCAAGTCCTTGCACTTGTGCAGCTGCAAGGAGCAGTTAAAGGATGAGGGGCCCTTGGTGGCTCATGAGTGCACCCCCAGCACTCCCAGCCTGCAGCTGCCTCCTTAGCTCAGTCTCCCCAGAATCTGCTGCTCAGCATCCAGCTGAGACGCGGAATCGAACTTAACTCAGGAGGGTTATAAAGCAGGTATGTATTATTACTAGTGCTGAGGTGCAAGGGGTTCTCCTCCTAGCTTGCACACCCTTTTCTGTAACAAGCAGCTACTTACTCCTCTAGAGAGTCTCTTTTCTCACTGAAGTGCTACTGCACATCTCTGGCTTGAGCACCCAGTGTTCCTGATAGCATGTTCTTGTTTGGAAGGATGCCTTGTTTCAATTCCCCTTTTATCTATTATTTAACCTATCAGTAAATTCTTTTACTTATTTAAAGGCTGCTTTCTGTATTGAAGCTCTTCTTATTTTCTTGATTCGGTCGTCTGACAAAGTTGATGTTTTTTCCATTGTTTGTAATCATTAATGGTCCCTTCACTACAACATATTAAACATTTTAATATAAAATGCAATAAAAGTCTTTAAAATCATTAAAAAAACTATCAAAGCGGAGGCTGAGAGGAGACCTCATTGCTCTCTACAACTACCTGAAAGGAGGTTGTAGAGAGGAGGGAGCTGGGCTCTTCTCCCAAGTGACAGGGGAAAGGACAAGAGGGAACGACCTCAAGCTCCGCAAGGGGAGATTTAGGCTAGACATTAGGAGGAAGTTATTAACGGAAGGCATGATTGGGCATTGGAATAGGCTGCCCAGGGAGGTGGTTGATTCGCCTTCCCTGGAGGTGTTTAAGGCACGGGTAGACAAGGTGCTGAGGGACATAATTTAGTGTTTGATAGGAATGGTTGGACTCAATGATCTGGTGTGTCTCTTCCAACATGATGATTCTATGATTCTAAGAGTCAAGTGTTTGTTTCCTAGGGGAGCTGACATGGGAGATGTGGATAGTGGTGAACTAACATGGGCCTGATTTGCCTGGGTAAGCAAAGGGCTTGTGTCATGTTCTGGAAGTGTCTGCCCTGCTCTGTATTGTTGTTGCGGCCAGGGATATAAACCATATGAGGAGACTGCAACATCTCTCCAACCACCCCAATGATGACTGTAGCCTTGATGTTGCACTGGGTGAGGTTGGAGGAACATTAAAAGAAAAGTAGAGAGGAAACGTCTAAAGCTTGAATGCAGGAATAACTTTATTGATGGGGAGAAAAACTGAGAAGGCAGTGCAAGGAGGTGCATCTTCAACTCACGGTATGTCTTCCAGCGTGTGGGTGGTCGGTGTCAGAGGTGATGCTGACGACATCTAGCAGGGGTAACAGCCTCTCCTGCCACCGAACCAGCCCAGACCTCTGCCACCATAGCAGCCCAGACCTCCCAAGCTATAACCGTAGCCATAGCCGAAAGCCCCGTTGGAGATGGGCACTCCCTGGTAGCTGAGTTCGCTGCCCACGGCAGCCGATGCGGAGGATCCAACGGTGGAGCTCTGTGGGAAGGAGGTGAGGATGGGTCCTGGCAGGGTGACCTGCACGGTGGGAGGCTGGATGACGACGGTGGAGTCCTGGCACTGCCTGACGCAGGGCTCGTTGCAGCTGTTGGCCAGTGGGGCGGGTGCGCAGGGGCGGCAGAGGTCGTTGCAGGCCATGGGTGTGGTGTGGAGGGTCCCTGGAAGAGAGGTTGTTAAGGAAGCGTCAGGTGGTGTGGGTGCAAGGAGTAGAGTGTGAGAAGGGCGAGTGGGGAGGCGTAAGTTGGGACTATCTGGAGTGTGACGTTGGGGAGGCATGCAGGATGGGGAATGTGGGTCATAGCGTGGTGGAAGAGAGGGTTTAGATGGGATAGGAGGAGGAGGCTGAAGAAGTTGAGGCTCACCTTGTTGAGTCTGGAGGAGAAGGTGTGCAGAGAAGGTTGTGAGGGAGAGAAGCCCTGGGCCGGCTTTTATAGTGGTGCACAAGGGGCGGGACAGCTTTTGTGCTTGAGTGCATTTTGCAGGCTACAGGTTTGTCCTGACCCAGCGTGGCGACTCATGAGGTGGGGTGTGTTTTCCTTGCCCCACTTCTTCAATGTCATGTCCTCCTCTTGAGGACATTTCCACTTTGCTGGGGAGGCAGCTTTGAAGTGAGAGTCTCAGAGGTAAAAGGCTTGGTGCTGATGGTGCATGCCAGAGCCAGCAAAGGGGAAACCGAAGCATTAGAGAGGTGTTATGTTGTCAGTGAGGTAATCGCATGAAACATTCTTGTATGGTTTGTGAGTGCATTGTGATGATCTGACCCCATTTCCAGCTCAGCCAGAATCAGGAGAGACAGGAAGGTCATCAACATGTCATGTCATCTTCTTGGCCCTGGAGGCAGCAAAGGTCTGAGGTCAAAGTCTTGGTGGTGATGGTGAATGTAAGGGTGGGAAGAAAAGGCAAGCAAAGCATGGCAGAGTTGGGGTGTTGTCAGTGAGGTCATGGTGTGGCACCCGTGTGGTGTGGTTTGTGGTTCCGTTGGGAAGGAGGCACCCCATGCAGGCAGACCCAGAGCTGTCAGGCACAGAAGAGACAAGAAGGTTGTGGGTAGACATGAGCATGTAGTTTCAAAGGGGACACAGTGTTTGACACACACCCGTGTCTTCTATATGAAGGTGTCAAGTTTTATAGATAAGGAAAGAAGGAAGGCTGGTGTTTGCCTTGAGTTTTGAGTAAAGCCTTTGATGATTTCTCACCTCGCATGCTCGTAGACAAAAATGGATGGATTACCTAAGTGACCAGTGAGGTGAGATGCGAAGTGATTGAATATTTGAGAGCATAGTCTTGAGATAAGTGTCAAGAAACCCCACTGGAGGGAAGTGACAAGTGATGTAGCCCGAGACTGGCTCTGCGGGTCACACCCTGTTCCATATCCTCCTCCATGACCTGAGCAGTGGGACGGAGTGAAGCCACAGCAAGGTGGCAAGTGATGACTCTCATTTCAAAGATGCCAAAAAGGCAAACCTAAGTCAAGTACCAACCTGTCAGTGTCACCTCTCTTTCTGGCAAGGACGCGAAGCCTGGTGGATCCTACTGGAAATTATGTCCAGGAAGATGGAAATTCTGGAGGGGAGAGCTGAAAGGCAAGAGAGCTTCCCAAAAGTCCAATTGTTCCTGACAAGTATTGAGGCTTTCTGCAATGGGGCTACAGCAGTGGGGGAGAAGGGAAAAGCAAGTGATCTCATCTAGGTGGCCTTGTGCAAAGTGTTTGACACTGTTGCACACAGCACCCTTGTCTCTTGCAAGGAGAGATGTGGATTTGATGGGTGGATGTCTTGGAGAGTGAGGAATATGCAGGAGTGTTCCACTTAAAATGTTGCGGTCAATGCCTTGATGTCCAGGTGGAGACCAGTAATGTGTGGTGTCCATCTGATGTCTGTAGTGGGACTGGCATTATTTACTGTCTTTGCCAGGCACAAGGAGAGTGGGCTTAAGTGCACCCTTAATGAGTTTGCAGGTGACACTAAGGTGAATGTTGTGCTGGATCCCCAAGAGGAAAGGTGTGCCAACCAGAGGGGCATTGACAGGCTAGGGACGAGGACCTGTGTGTACATCACGAAGTGCCACAAGATCAAGTGTCTAGTTCTTCACGTGGATGGAGGAACTCCTACAGAAGTATACGGACTCATTGTTTTGAGTTGTCCCATGGAGAAGGATCTGTGCATAGTGGTGGATGAGAAACTGACCCTGAGGCAGCAATGTGCCCTTGTGGCCAAGGAGACCAAGAGAATCGTAGGAAGCATGAAGAACTTGCGATGTTCCACGTGAACATCTTGAAATGCTCTTCTTGTTGGAGTGATGATGCACTGGAATTGTCTGCCCAGAGAGGGAGTGGAGTCTTGTTTCCTGGAGACACTGAAATCCAATCTGGATTGATTCCTGTCCAGCCTGATGGAGGTGACCCTGCTTTAGCAGGAGGTTTGAACTGGGAGATCTGCAGAGATCTCTTCCAAACCAACACAACTATTCCGTGATTCTGGAATTGTGTGATTTTTCTTCTGTAGTGACTAGAGAGTCGTGGTGGGGAAGACAGTCAAGTGTCGGCTTTTCTGGGGAGCTGGCATCAGAGGTCTGGATAGTGGTGCCTGAGTAGGAACAAGGTTTGTCTGGGCAAGCGAAGGGCTTGTGTCATGATCTGGAAGTGTCCCTGTGCTGCACTGAGGTGTTGTTGTGGCTGGGGATGCAGAGCCTAGGAGAATGTTGTAATCTCTTTCTACCCACCCCAGTGGCCACTGTATGGCTGGCTTTGTGCTGGGTGGGGTTGGAAGGAGCTTGGGAGAAGAAAGAAGAGGAGTCTTGTGAGGCTGGGATGCAGGAAAATTTTATTGGGTGTGTGCGGAAATGGAGAAGACAGAAGGGTCAAGTGGAAGGGAGCAAGTTCAAAGTGCAAGGATGTGCATCTTCAGCCCATGGTGTGGAGTCCAGGGTGTCGGTGGTCGGTGTCAGGGGTGATGGTGATGACCTTTAGCAGTTGTAACAGCCTTTCCTACCACCAAACCAGCCCAGACCTCTGCCACCATAGCAGCCCAGACCTCCCAAGCCATAGCCATAGCCGTAGCCAAAGGCCCCGTTGGAGACGGGCACTCCCTGGTAGCTGAGTTCATTGCCCACAGCAGCCGATGCGGAGGATCCGACGGTGGAGCTCTGTGGGAAGGAGGTGAGGATGGGTCCTGGCAGGGTGACCTGCACAGTGGGAGGCTGGATGACGACGGTGGAGTCCTGGCACTGCCTGACACAGGGCTCGTTGCAGCTGTCGGCCAGTGGGGTGGGTGCGCAGGGGCGGCAGAGGTCGTTGCAGGCCATGGGTGTGGTGTGGAGGGTCCCTGGAAGAGAGGGTGTTGAGCAAGCGGTGGGGCATGGGCATTTCACGATTGTGGAGTGTGAGGAGGGCAAGGGGGTGGGGATGGTGTGGGGTGGGTCTACGGGGAGTGTGGTGGTGGGGAGGTGTGTGTGCTGCTGAGGCTGAGGCAGAATGTGGTGGAAGAGAGGGTTGAGATGGAAGAGGAGGAGGAGGCTGAGAGAGTTGAGACTTACCTACTGTTGCACGGAGGAGAAGATGTGCAGAGAAGTTTGTGAGGGAGAGAGGCCCTGGGCCGGCTTTTATGGTGGTGCAGAATGGGCGGGACAGCCTTTGTGCATGAGTGCATTTTGCAGGCAGCAACTGTGTCCTGGCCCAGTGTGGCGACTCATGAGGTGGGGTGTGTTTTCCTTGCCCCACTTCTTCAATGTCATGTCCTTCTCTTGAGGACGTGTCTACGTGGCAATGGAAGACAGAGCATCAGAGGCCAAAGGCTTGGTGATGATGGCATATGTCATGGAAAGCAGGAGATGAGAGCATTGCGGATTTAGAGTTTTGTCAGCTGTGTCATCGCGTGGCACTCATGTGCTGTACTTTGTGGGTGCACTGTGAATAGGAAACCAAAATTCCTTACAGCCACAGCAGGTGCTGGTAGACCCTTATTAAGAAAGTTAAAGGGGAGGTGTCAATATAGATTTGGGAGGGGGAGATATCATGTGTGACCAAGCTCTATGTTTTGTACATCAAAGCAACTAGGTCTTTGAATTACAAAAGGACATAGGCTTGTGTTGTCCTTGAGTTTTAAGTAAAGCTTTTGATGATTTGCCCCAATTCTTCGTTATGGACAAAGCAAAACCCTATGTTTTGTATAAGTGTCCAGTGAGGTGGACTGCAAAGAGGTTGAATGATTGGGCCCAAAGGCTTGAGATGAGTGTTGAGAAATGCCTGTGGAGGGTAGTCTCAAGTGATGTAGCCCAGGACTTGGGTCTACAGGACCGACACTTTTGTACATTGTCCTCAATGAGCCAGTGCTCAGTGGGACGGAGTGAAGCCTCAGGAAGGTGACAGATGATAAACCTCATTTGAAAGAGGCAAAAAAGGGAGACTCATGTAAACTACCAGCCTGTCAGTGTTCCCTCTCTTTCTGACATGGTCCATTTGGCCCTGGCAGCAGCTTTGAAGTGAGAGTGTTAGAGGCCAAAATCTTAGTGTTTATGGCATATTTCTTGGCAGGCAGAGGAGGACACCAAAGCGTTGGAGAGATGCTGTGTTGTCAGTCCGTTCATCACCTGACATATTTCTTGTGTGGTCTGTGGTTGTGCTGTGATGATAGGAGCCCATTTCCTTGCAGCTCAACCCAGCTCAGCCAGAATCAGGAAAGGGAAGGTCGTCAATGAGTGATTCCATCTTCTTGGCCCTGGAGGCAACTTTTAAAGCAAAAGTCTGGAGGTCAAAGTCTTGGTGTTGATGGTAAATGTCAGACTGGGCCGAAGAAGAAACCAAAGCATCATAGACTTGGGATGTTGTCAGTGAGGTCATGGTGTGGCACTTGCATGGTGTGGTTCGGTGGTACACTGGGAATGAGCCCCCCATGCCGGCAGACCCAGTGCTGTCAGACACAGAAGAGATAAGAAGGTTGTGGGTTGTCCTGAGCTTGTCGTTTCAAAGGGGACATGGTGTTTGACAAGCATCTGTGTCTTCTAAACCGAAGTGGCTAGGTTTGTAGAGAAGTAAAGAATCAAGGGTGGTGTTTTCCTTGAGTTTTGAGTAAATGCTTTGATGATTTCTCAACTTGCATGCTCCTAGATGAGACAAAAAAGTATGTATTGCCTAAGTGACCTGTGAGATGGACTGCAAAAGAGAGACCAAACCTGTCAACTACCAGCCTGTCAGTGTCACCTCTGTTCCTGGCATGGTCACGAATCCTGGTGGATCGTGCTGTAAATTATGTCCAGGAAGATGGAAAATCTGGAGGGGACAGCTGAAAGGCAAGAGGGCTTCCCAAATGTTAAATTGTTGTTGACAAGTATTGAGGCTTTCTGCAATGGAGCTACAGCAGTGGGGGAGAAGGGAAAAGCAAGTCATGCTATCTACGTGGCATTGCACAAAGCATTTGATCCTGTTGCACACAGAGTCCTTGTCTCTCACATGGAGAGATGTGGATTTGATGGGTGGATGAATTGGTGAGTAAGAAATACGCAGGAGTGTTCCACTCAAAACATTGCGGTCAATGCCTTGATGTCCAGGTGGAGACCAGTAATGCGCAGTTTTCATCCTGTGTCTTGACTGGGATTATGTACTGTCCTTGCCAGGCACAAGGGGAGTGGACCTGAGTGTAGCCTTAGTGAGTTTGCAGGTGACACCAATGTGGATGTTGTGCTGGATCCCCAAGAGGAATGGTGTGCCAGCCAGAGGGGCATTGACAGGCTAGGGACATGGACCTGTGTGTACATCACGAAGTCCCACAAGATCAAGTGACTAGTTCTTCACCTGGATGGAGGAACTCCTAAAGAAGGATACGGGCTCATTGTTGAATGGATTTTGAGTTGTCCCATGGAGAAGGATCTGTGCATATTGGTGGATGAAAAAGTGACCCTGAGCCAGCAATTTGCCCTTGTGGCCAAGGAGACCAATAGTATCATGGGGAGCATGAAGAAGAGTGTAGCAAGCAGCTGAGGGGAGATTCTCCTCCCTGTCTACTCTGTTGTAGTGAGGCTGCATCTGGAGTCTTGTGTCCCATTGCATGCTCCCCAACTCAAGACAGGAAAGGAACCAGTGGAGAAATCACAGTAGAGTACAAGATGCAGTTTGGAGTGGAATTTGTGTCTCCTAAGGAGAGGCTGAGACATGGGTGTGTTTAATCTGGAGAAGAGGAGGACGAGGGGCTCCTATCAATGCTTACAACTATTGCCAGGGCCTAGGCCAAGAGGATGGGCCCAGATCATTTTGAGTGTTTCCCTACGACAGGACAAGGGGCATCAGGTACAAAGTAGAACTTATGATGTTCCACGAGAACGTCTTGAAATGCTCTTCTTGTTGGAGTGATGGTGCACTGGAATTGTCTGCCCAGAGAGGGAGTGGAGTCTTGTTCCCTAGAGATACTGAAATCGAATCTGGATTGATTCCTGTCCAGCCTGATGGAGGTGACCCTGCTTTAGCAGTAGGTTTGGACTGGGAGATATCCAGAGATCTCTTCCAACCCAACTACTCTGTGATTCTGGAATTGTGTGATTTTGCTTGTGTAGTGGCCATAGAGTCATGGTGGGGAAGACAGTCAAGTGTCGACTTTTCTGGGGAGCTGGCATCAGAGGTCTGGATAGTGGTGCCTGAGCAGGGGCATGATTTGCCTAGGGAAGTGAAGGGCTTGTGTCCTGATCTGGCAGTGTCCCTGTGCTGCTCTGAGTTGTTGTGGCTGGGGATGCAGAGCCTAGGAGGAGGTTGTAATCTCTTTCTACCCACCCCAGTGGCCACTGTAGGCCTGACTTTGTGCTGGGAGGGGTTGGAAGGAGCCTGAGAGAAGAAAGAAGAGGAGTCTTGTGAGGCTGGGAAGCAGGAAAACTTTATTGGTTGGGTGCGGAAATTGAGAAGACAGAAGTGTCAAGTGGAAGGGAACAAGTTAAAGGCACAAGGATGTGCATCCTCAAGGCATGGTGTGGCTTCCAGGGTGCGGGTGGTCTGTGTCAGGGGTGATGGTGTAGCAGACTCTCCTTCAGCAGGTGTAGCAGCCTTTCCCGGCACCAAACCAGCCCAGACCTCTGCCACCATAGCAGCCCAGACCTCCCAAGCCATAGCCGTAGCCATAGCCGAAGGCCCCGTTGGAGACGGGCACTCCCTGGTAGCTGAGTTCGCTGCCCACAGCAGCCGATGCGGAGGATCCGACGGTGGAGCTCTGTGGGAAGGAGGTGAGGATGGGTCCTGGCAGGGTGACCTGCACAGTGGGAGGCTGGATGACGACGGTGGAGTCCTGGCACTGCTTGACGCAGGGCTCGTTGCAGCTGTTGGCCAGCGGGGCGGGTGCGCAGGGGCGGCAGAGGTCGTTGCAGGCCATGGCTGTGGTGTGGAGGGTCCCTGGAAGAAAAGGTGTTAGAGAAGCATCAGGTGGTGTGGGTGCAAAGAGCAGAGTATGAGGAGGGCAAGGGAGTGTGGAGGCGTCGGGGTCGTCTATCCGGAGTTCGTCAGTAGGGAGGTATGTGGAATGGGGGAAGCTGGGTCAGAGCATGGTGGAAAAGCAGATTTAGATGGTGCAGGAGGAGGAGACAGAGGGAGTTGAGGCTCACCTTGTTGAGTATGGAGGAGAAGGTGTGCAGAGAAGGTTGTGAGGGAGAGAGGCCCTGGGCTGGCTTTTATGGTGGTGCGACAAGGGCGGGACAGCCTTTGTGCATGAGTGCATTTTGCAGGCAGCAGCTGTGTCCTGGCCCAGTGTGGTGACTCATGAGGTGGGGTGTGTTTTCCTTGCCCCACTTCTTCAATGTCATGTCCTTCTCTTGAGGACGTGTCTACATGGCAGTGGCAACAGGTTTGAAGAGAGAACATCAGAGGCCAGAGGCTTGGTGATGATGGCACGTGTCCTGGAAAGCAGGAGATGAAAGCATTGCTGATTTGGAGTTTTGTCAGTGATGTCACCATGTGGCACTCATGTGCTGCGGTTTGAGGGTGCGCTGTGAAGAGGCAACGACAATTCCTCACAGCCACAACAGCTGCTGCTGCATCCTGGTCGCAAAAGTTGATGGGAAGGTGTCAACATAGATTTGGGAGGGGTAGACGTCATGTGTGACCAAGCTCTATGTTTTGTACATCAAAGCAATTTCTTATGGCTCTTTGAAACTGAATGAGACAAAATACAAGGGAATTCCTTCCATCCCTTTTACATAACTGAGGCATTAGTGCAGATTTCTTAGATACATATTTAGCCTCAGAGAATGAAGATCTAACTATTCAAGGTGGAATAATTCAGTATTAAGAAATAAAATAGTTCTTAGAACCCTAAGATTATAGTATTGAATTGACAATTATTTTTTAATGAAACCGGGCAACCAAGACCTTTGTCTGTCACTTGTATTTTACAACTTTTTTTTCCTCCTCTTTGCAGAACACTTAAATTTATGAAGGTTAGTACTGATGTACTGATGTACTAACCTCCCCATCTCTCCCCATCTCTCCCCATCTCTCCCCAGTCCCCCATCTCTCCCATCACCCCCATCAGCCCCCATCTCTCCCCCAACTCCCCCATCTCTCCCCCAGTCATCACCCCATCTCCCCCAGTCTCCCCATCACCCCCCATGTCCCCCATCTCTCCTAATCTCCCCATCACCTCCCATCTCCCCCATCTCCATCATCACCCCCCATCTCCCCCCATCTCCCCATGGATTGGACTCCATGGTCTGGTGGGTCTCTTCTGGCCTGGTGATTCTGTGGTTCTCTGGTTCTAAGCTGCAGGGCACCTGGACTCTCTTGGAGACTCCTCCCTCCCCAGGTGTTGCTGCTTTGCCCTCTCCAAGGCATCCTTTTTTCTTCCCAGGGGGGACCAACAGCCTCTAGCTGTGCCTGGCTGTGCTGTGGGTGAGGGATGTATCTCCTGGCATCACTGCTGCCCTGGCATCACTGGTGAGTCCCCATGGCACACCCTGCATCCCACGGGAGTCGGGGGGGAAGAAAGGCTGGGGGGCCTGGTGGCCCCCCGGCCAGGTAGGCAGGTAGGGATGATTGGGAGGGTTAGTGGCTGCTCCAATCTCACCTCTCAGCAGGGCTGACCCCTCTGTGTGCTTTCGGGCTGGGAGGAGTTATCATTCTGGGGTGGGTGATGGGTCAGTGGTGGGACAGAAGCCCTTTGGATTGGGGCTCCTTGCTTGGTGAACTGGGGGTCCCTGTTGTGTGCCTGCTGAGGGACATGGGTTAGTGATTGACAGGGATGGTTGGACTTGATGATCCAGTGGGTCTCTTCCAACCTGCTGATTCTATGATTCTAAAGCGACTAGGTATGTGAATGACATAAGAATTTAGGCTGGTGTTGCCCTTGAGTTTTGAGTAAAGCTTTTGATTTCTCCCAATGCATCGTTATGGACAAGGCAAAACCATATGTTTTGTGTAAGTGTCCAGTGAGGTGGACTGCAAAGAGGTTGAATGTTTGTTCCCAGAGGCTTGAGATGAGTGTTGAGAAATGCCTCTGGAGGGTAGTCTCAAGTGATGTAGCCCAGGACTTGGGTTTACGGGACTGACACTGTTGTAGATCCTCGTCAATGAGCCAGTGCTGAGTGGGACAGAGTGAAGCCTGAGGAAGGTGACAGATGAGAACTCTCTATTTAAAGAGAGAGTCAAGTAATCTACCAGCCTGTCAGTGTCCCCTCTCTTTCTGGCATGGTCCATTGGTAGTTTACCTGGGTCTCCCTTTTGCATCTTTAAAATGAGAGTTACCATCTGGCACCTTGAGGAGGGTTCACTCACTCCCACTGCTCATGTCACTGAGAAGGATGCCGAACAGGGTTGGTCCCAAAGATCCAGTTCTGGGGTTCATTAATGTGTATTTCCCTCCAACAGGACCTCCTGCCTCCCATCACAAGTCTCTGGCTCCAACCATTCAACCACTGGTCAGTCCAACACGATGGTCATATATGCAGAGCATGCATTTCTGTCTTTTCTAGGAGGATGCAAGGGAACAAAACATCAAAGGCTTCACTCAAAATTCAAGCTAAACACAAGCCTTTCTTCTTTCCCCCTCTACAGATCTAGTCACCTTAATAGAGAAGACACAGAGCTTGGTCAAGCATGATATTCCCTTCATACATCCTTGTTTACACCTCCTCATCAACTTTTCTGACCAGGGTTGAGCAGAGGATTATGTGGCTACCAGCAATTGTCGTTATGCCTTCATAGTGCAGCCGCAAACCACACAACATGTGTGCCATGTGATGACCTCATTAACAACACCCACTCTCTGTAATGCTTTGGTCACCTCTTGTGCTTGGCCTCTAACACTCAGTTCAAAGCTACCGCTAGGGAAAAGTGGACACCTCCTCAAGAGGAGGACATGACATTGAAGAACTGGGGCAAGGAAAACACACCCCACCTCAACACACGCCACGCTGGGCCAGGACAAATCTGCTGCCTGCAAAATGCACTCACGCCCCTTGTGCACCACCATAAAAGCCAGCCCAGTGCCTCTTTCCCTCAGACCCTTCTCTGCACACCTTCTCCTCCACGCTCAACAAGGTAAGCCTCAACCCCCGCTGCCTCTTCCTCCTCTTCCATCTCCAATCTCTCTTCCACCATGCTCTGCCCCAGCCTCACCAGCCCACACACCTTCCCACTGCCACACTCCCCACAGACCCACCCCACAACTCCCCACTCCCCTGCCCTCCTCACACTCCGCAACTCCAAACCCCCATGCCCCACAGCTTGCTCAACACCCTCTCTTCCAGGGACCCTCCACACCACACCCATGGCCTGCAACGACCTCTGCCGCCCCTGCGCACCCGCCCCGCTGGCCGACAGCTGCAACGAGCCCTGTGTCAGGCAGTGCCAGGACTCCACCGTCGTCATCCAGCCTCCCACTGTGCAGGTCACCCTGCCAGGACCCATCCTCACCTCCTTCCCACAGAGCTCCACCGTCGGATCCTCCGCATCGGCTGCCGTGGGCAGCGAACTCAGCTACCAGGGAGTGCCCATCTCCAATGGGGCCTTTGGCTACGGCTATGGCTTGGGAGGCCTGGGCTGCTATGGTGGCAGAGGTCTGAGCTGGTTCGGTGGCAGGAGAGGCTGCTACCCCTGCTAAAGGCCATCACCACCACCCTTGACAACATCCACCCACACCCTGGAAGCCACACCATGGGTTGAGGATGCACCTTCTTGCACCTCAGACCTGCTCCCTTCCACTTACCGTTCCTGCCTTCTCAATTTCTCTCCCCATCAATAAAGTTCTCCTGCATCCCAACCTGAGACACCTCTTTTATTCTTTCCTTTCAAGGTTCTTCCAGCCTCACTCAGCACAACACCAAGTGTTCAGTGGCCACTGGGGTGGTTGGAAAGATGTTGCAATCTCCTCATATGGTTTGTGTCCTTTCCTCTGGGATGTCCACGACATCATTAAGTTTGGAGTCATCTGCACACTTGCTGAGGGTGGCGTCTTGGCTTGTATCAGAAAGAGTGTGACCAGCAGGTCCAGGGAGGTTATTCTCCCTCTGTACTCAGCACTGGTGAGACCGCTCCTTGAATCCTGTGTTCAGTTCTGGGCCCCTCACCACAAGAAGGATGCTGAGGCTCTGGAGTGTGTCCAGAGAAGAGCAACAAACCTGGTGAAGAGGCTGGAGAACAAGTCTTAGGAGGAAGGGCTGAGAGAGCTGGGGTTCTTTATCCTGGAGAAGAGGAGGCTGAGAGGAGACCTCATTGCTCTCTACAACTACCTGAAAGGAGAAAGGAGGTTGTAGAGATGAGGGAGCTGGGCTCTTCTCCCAAGTGACAAGACAAGAGGGAATGGCCTCAAGCTCCACCAGGGAAGGTTCAGGCTTGACATCAGGAAAAAATATTTCATGGAAAGGGTCATTGGGCACTGGAACAGGCTGCCCAGGGAGGTAGTTAAGTCACCATACCTGGAAGTGTTTAAAAGATAGGCAGATGAAGTGCTGAGGGACATGGGTTAGTGATTGATAGGAATTGTCCGACCTGATGATCCTGTGGGTCTTTTCCAACCTAGTGATTCTATGAATCTGTGATTCTGGGAGATGAGTCCACAGCCCTCTGGCTCTCTTGAGGTGCTGCTTCACCCTCAAACCACACCACAAAAGCTAAGCAATGGCCTCACTGACACCATTACACCTCTTCTACGCTTCTTCTCACCTCTTGCACCTGCGCTGACACACATCATCAGCACCAAGTCCTTGGTCTCTAACACTCTCACTTCAAAGATGCCACCACCACCTAGTGGACATGTCTTCAAGAGAAGGACATGACATTGAAGAACTGGGACAAGGAAAACACACCCTGTGTCATGACTCGCCACACTGGGCCAAGAAGCAGCTGCTGCCTGCAAAATGCACTCACGCACAAAGGCTGTCCTGCCCCTTGTGCACCACCATAAAAGCTGGTCCAGCACCTCTCTCCCTCATGCTCTACTCCGCACACCTTCTCAAAAAGGTGAGCCTCTACCCTCTGAGCCTCCTTCTCCTGTCCAGCCTCCTACCTCTCTTCCACCGCACTCTATCCCAGCCTCACCAGCCCACACACCTCCCCACCACCACGAACCCCACAGACCCACCCAACACTTCCCCATTGCTAGTCCTGCTGGGTGTCCCATAACACATCAGGTGCCTCCTCCCCAGGAACCGGACTTTGCAATTCCCTTCGTTGAACAACATGAGGTCCCCATCAACTGATTCCTTCAGCCTGGTGAGGTCCCACTGGATGGCAGCACAACCCTCTGGCATATCAACCACACTTAATAGAATCATAGAACAACCAGGTTGGAAGGGACCCATCGGATCATCGAGTCCAACCATTCCTATCTAACACTAAAGCAAGTCCCTCAAGACCTCATCCACCCATCCCTTAAACACCTCCAGGGAAGGGGAATCAACCACCTCCCTGGGCAGCCTATTCCAATGCCCAATGACCCTTTCTGTGAAAAACTTCCTCCTAATCTACAGCCTAAATCTTCCCAGCTTGGTGTCACCTGGACACTTGCTGAGGGTAAGCTCTGTTCCATCACCCACATCATTGCAATTCTTGCAGTGCTCCAGGCTTGGGGAAGAGTGACCGAAGGAAAAGGACCTGGAGGGGTGATGGTCAACAGCAGTTGAACATGAGCCAGCAGTGTGCTCTGGTGGCCAAGAAAGCCAACAGCATCCTGGCTTCTATCAGAAACAGCAAGAATAGGGAAGGGATTGTCCCCCTGAACTTAGAATCATAGAGTCATAGAACAACCAGGTTGGAAGAGACCCAGCGGATCATAGAGTCCAACCATTCCTATCTAACACTAAACCAAGTACCTCAAGACCTCATCCACCTGTGCCTTAAACACCTCCAGGGAAGGGGAATCAACCACCTCCCTGGGCAGCCTGTTCCAATTCCCAATCACCCTTTCTGTGAATAACTTCCTCCTAATCTCCAGCCTAAATCTCCCCTGGTGGAGCTTGAGGCCATTCCCTCTTGTCCCTGTCACTTGGGAGAAGAGCCCAGCTCCCTCCTCTCTACAATTACCTGAATGAGGTCTCCTCTCAGCCTCCTCTTCTCCAGGATAAACACCCCCAGCTCTCTCAACCGCTCCTCATAGGTTCTGTTCTCCAGCCCCTTCCCCAGCTCCGTTCTCTTCTCTGGACTCGCTCCAGAGCCTCCACATCCTTCTTGTGCTGAGGGGCCCAGAACTGGACACAATATTCAAGGAGCGGCCTCACCAGTGCTGAATACAGGGGGAGAATCACCTCCCTGGACCTGCTGGTCACACCATTTCTGATCCAAGCCAGGATGCCATTGGCCTTCTTGGCCACCTGGGCACACTGCTGCCTCATGGTCAGTCGACTGTCGACCAACACCCCCAGGTCCCTCTCCTTCTGGCAGTTTTCCAGCCAGACTTCTCCCAGTCTGTAGTTCTGCATAGGGTTGTTGTGCCCCAAGTGCAGGACCCGGCATTTGGCCGTGTTAAACCTCATCCCATTGGACACTGCCCAGTGGTCCAGCCTGTTTAAGTCCCTTTGCAGAGCCTCCCTACCCTCCGGCAGATCAACACTTCCACACAGCTTTGTGTCATCTGCAAACTTGCTAAGGGTACCCTCAATGCCTTCATCCAGATCATTGATGAAGACTTTGAACAGATGCTGCTCAAGGCAGTGATGGAGTCTCCATCCCTGGAGGGGTTAAAAACATCTGTAGATGTGGCTGTTGGGACATGGTTTAGTCAGCACAGTGGTGTTGGGCTGATGGTTGGACTGGATGAGCTTAGAGTTCTTTTCTAACTTTAAAGATTCCATGATTCTATGGTTCACAGAGACGTTGAAGTGGGCCAGCCTTGCAGCCGAGGTCATTCTGCCCCCTTGCACACCAACCCTGCTGCAGCTCCCAGTGCTGGAGCAGGTCCAAAGCCCTGCGGCAAACTCTGCTGTCTGGACTTGCTGTGTGTTTGCAGAGCAACCATGCATGGCAGGAGATTGATTGTGCTCCGTGAGACATCCTAGCAGAGAAAGGCCAGAGTCACCTTCTGCTGATGCCACCCAGCCCACAGACCACATCCAGCCCGAGAAACTGGGTTCTCCAGGGAGGATGAGGGGATGTCACACTGGAAACAGAGGTGGACATGCTGAGGGATGAGAAACGTAGAATGAGCCAACAAGGTGTTCTCGCAGGCCTTAAAGCCAACAGGTCCTGCCAAACCAACCTGATCGCCTTCTATGACAAAGTCACTCGGCAGCTGGATGAGGGAAAGGCTGTGGATGTGGTCTTTCTGGACTTCAGTAAAGCCTTTGACACAGTTTCTCATAGCATTCTGCTGCGGAAACTGTCAGCCTCTGGCCTGGACAGACACACGCTCTCCTGGGTAGAAAACTGGCTGGATGGTCGGGCCCAAAGAGTGGTGGGAAATGGTGTTAAGTCCAACTGGAGGCCAGTGACAAGTGGTGTTTCCCAGGGCTCAGTGCTGGGTCCAGTCCTGTTCAATGTCTTCATCAATGACCTGGATGAGGGCATTGAGGGTACCCTTAGCAAGTTTGCAGATGACACAAACCTGTGTGCAAGTGTGGATCTGCTGGAGGGTAGGGAGGCTCTGCAAAGGGACCTAAACAGGCTGGACCGCTGGGCAGTGTCCAACGGCAGGAGGTTTAACACGGCCAAATGCCGGGTCCTGCACTTGGGGCACAACAACCCTATGCAGAACTACAGACTGGGAGAAGCCTGGTTGGAAAACTGCCAGGAGGAGAGGGACCTGGGGGTGTTGGTCGACAGCCGACTGAACATGAGCCAGCAGTGTGCCCAGGTGGCCAAGAAGGCCAATGGCATCCTGGCTTGGATCAGAAACGGTGTGACCAGCAGGGCCAGGGAGGTGATTCTCCCCCTGTACTCAGCACTGGTGAGGCCGCTACTTGAATCCTGTGTCCAGTTCTGGGCCCCTCAGCACAAGAAGGATGTTGAGGCTCTGGAGCAAGTCCAGAGAAGAGAACGGAGCTGGTGAAGGGGCTGGAGAACAGAACCTATGAGGAGCGTCTGAGAGAGCTGGGGTTGTTTATCCTGGAGAAGAGGAGGCTGAGAGGAGACCTCATTACTCTCTACAACTACCTGAGAGGAGGTTGTGGAGAGGAGGGAGCTGGGCTCTTCTCCCAAGTGACAGGGGACAGGACAAGAGGGAATGGCCTCAAGCTCCACCAGGGGAGATTTAGGCTGGAGATTAGGAGGAGGTTTTTCACACAGAGGGTCATTGGGCATTGGAATAGGCTTCCCAGGGAGGTGGTTGATTCCCCTTCCCTGGAGGTGTTTAAGGGACGGGTGGATGAGGTATTGAGGGACTTGGTTTAGTGTTAGGTAGGAATGGTTGGACTAGAAGATGCTATAGGTCCCTTCCAACCTGGTTGTTCTGTGATTCTGTGATGTCCTGGGCTGCATCCAAAGCAGGACCAGCAGGGCAAGGGAGGGATTTCTGCCCCTCTGCTCTGCGCTGGTGAGACCTCACCTGAAGTCCCGTGTCCAGTTCTGGAGTTCTCAACACCGAAGGGATATGGATCTGTTGGAGTAGGGTCAGAGAAGGCCCTGTAAATGATCCAAGGGCTGGAGCATCTCCTGTATGAGGACAGGCTGAGATGGTTTGGGTTGTTCAGATGGAGAAGAGAAGGCTCTGGGGAGACCTTAGAGCAGCTTCCACTATAGAAAGGGGCTCCAGGAAAGCTGGGGAGAGGCTCTTGATCAGGGATAGGATGAGGGGGAAGGGTTTTAAGCTGAAAGAGGGGAGATTGAGATGAGCTCTTAGGGAGAAATTCTTCCCTCTGATAGTGGTGAGGCCCTGGCACAGGTTGCCCTGAGAAGTCGTGCTGTTCCATCCCTGGAGGTGTTCAAGGCCAGGTTAGATGAGGCTTTGAGCAACCTGATCCAGTGGAAGGTGTCCCTGCTTCCATCAGGAAGGGCTTGAATTGGATGAGTTTTTGAGGACTCCAGAACTGAACACAGGGCTCCAAGTGAGATTTCCCCAGAATCATAGACTCACCAGGCTGGAAAATACCTTTAGAGATCATGAAGCCCAATCATAAGAGTGCAGAGGAGTACAATAATCCCCTCCCAGTGATGAAACTGGTGAAGGGTCTGGAGGTATTTAAGAGATGAGGAGATGAAGTCCTTAGGGATGTGATTTAAGAGTGAGCAGGTACAGTTGGAATTGGTGATCTCAAAGGTCTTTTCCAACCTAACGATTCTACGATTCTAAGCTTCCCACCACTTTGGGATAAATCCCCTGCTGATACTGAGAACTGTAGATCAGTAGCTTTGAGTGTTAATTTGTCAATAGAGTGAGGAATCAAAGGGGAAAAAGCAATATTCTAGGGCTGAGAGAGAATTTGTTATAAAAGAAGATTCTGCTGCCAGGCAAGATCCCTGCAGCCACACGAAATTGGGTTGAGTGACTGGAGACAAGATGAAAGCAGTTACGTGGCAGCTGCTTTCCTGCCATGGAGACACTCAAGCCCAAGGCCTCACTTGGGATGGGAGTAGAACACACTGCAGTGATAACAGACTCGGGCAGTCATTAAAGTTGGAAAAGACCTCTAAGATCATCCAGATCAACCATCAGCCCAACATCACCATGCTCCAACGTGCTATGGTTACACATTTCCTGAGCACCTCTAGGGATGGAGACTCTACCACTGCCCTGGGCAGCTTCTTCCAGGCCTTCACCACTCTTTCCATGAAGGATTTTTTCCTAATATCCAATCTAAACAGCCCCTGGCACAACTTCAGGCCATTTCCTCCCATCCTAATCCTTCTAACTTGGGAGAAGAAACCAACACCCACCTCGCTACAACCTCCTTTCAGGGAGCTGTAGAGGGCAATGAGGTCTCCCCTCAGCCTCGTCTTCTCCAGGTTCAACCACCCCAAGTCCCTCAGCCGTTCCCCATAACCTCTGTGCTCCAGACCTTCCCCCAGCTCCGTTCCCCTTCTCTGGAGGAGTTCCAGCCCCTCCAGATGTTTCTTGGAGTGAGGGGCCCAAAACTGAATCCAGGATTCATGGTGCATCCTCACCGATATCAAGTCCAAAGGGACAATCACTTCTGAGGTCCTGCTGGCCACACCATGGCTGATCCAGGCCTGGATGCTGTTGGCCTTTTTGACCACCTGGGCTACTGCTGCCTCTCGTTCAGCTGTTGTTAACAAACATCCCCAGGTCCTTCTCCATCTTCCCCAAGCCTGGAGCTGCACGGGGTTGTTGTGACCCAGGTGCAGGACCCAGCATTTGGTCTTGTTGAACCCCATTCCATTGGCCCCATCCCATAGATCCAGCCTGGCCAGATCCCTCTGCAGAACCTTCCTGCCCTCCAGCCCATGGATCCAGCCTGGCCAGATCCCTCTGCTGATCCTTCCTGTCCTCAAGCACATCAACATCAACACTCCCACACCATTTGTTGTCATCTACAGACTCACTGAAGGAGCACTCGATCCTCTCATCCAGATCACTGACAAAGACATTAAACAGAACCAACCCCACCACTGAGCCCTACCTGGGGAAGACCACTTGTGACTTTATAACGACTACAAATTGGAGAGGAGAAGATTTAGACCAGATATCAGGAAGAAATTCTTCAGCATGAAGGTGGTGAAACACTGGAACAGGTTACCCCAAAAAGCTGGAGGTGCTCAAGGCCAGGTTGGACGAGGCTTTGAGCAACCTGATCCAGCAGGAGGTGTCCCTGCCCACGGTAGAAGGTTGGAACTGGAGGATCTTTAAGGTCCCTTCCAACCCAAACCATTTTATGAATCCATGACCAGATGCCCACTGGATGTAACTCCATTCACCACAACACTTTGGGCTTGGTCATCCAGCCAGTTTTGAACCCAGCGATGAGTAGACCTGTCCAAGCCATGAGCAGCCAGAAGAACTGGTTTGTTTGCAGCTGCAGCTTGGAAGCCCATCCCAGGGTAACGGTGGAGAATACCAGCCATGGAGATCCAGACGTGCAAAGAAATCATTTTAAAAGCCATAAGAGTCAAGTGGTTGAATTCTTAGGATGGATTTTGAGGCAGGAATTGCATCTCCTCAAGCCAAGTGGATTAAAAGTCCATTTAGAGCATGTGTGTGTTTACAGAGCTTATTCCCACCTCTGTTTCTAATGGAAAACCTTATCCATGCATCTTCTCCCTTCCAGCTGAAGAAGAACAGAGTGCTGCTTCAGCAAGAGCTCGGGTCTGACAGGGAAATAATCACTGCAGAGGCACTCGTCAGGGTTTGAAGTTCTGGGCACGTTATTTACCTGGAACAAATACCTACAGAGCTTCCTAGTAAAAAAAAAAAACAAATAAAAAGAAGGAAAAGTCTAAGCCAGAAAATGTGCTGAGGGTCTGTAAACCACTGAGTTTTTATAAAAGGGGTGTTTTTTGAGCACATCCTCCACCAACTTCCACAAATCCTGCACTGAAAGAGCCACAGCACACGCAGATTCCTCAAGGTGACATTTAAGGAGACGCTGGAGATGCAGAACTAGAAAGGGAAAAGAAAAAGCTTCCGAAGGAAGTGATGGAGTGATTTGCAATTATTTCTTGCAGTAGCACTGCCGGCAGCTCGCAGAGATCCAACGACAGCTGAAAAACGGCACAGAAGGTGGGAGTAGGGAACTGAATGCTCCCGGCAGCCCTGGCTGGGGTGGGGGGGTGGGGCGGACTGTGTGTAATAAAAACTCCTTTTAATCCAAAATTCAGAAGCTTCCTGCCTGGTTTTGCTACCCCACCGCTCGATTCCATCAAGCCAAGCTTAATTAGGGACACACTCATGATGGAAGCTGCTCCACTCCTGCATCATCCACGTGGAAGACTGCAAGTCAGCAATGCTAGACCTCCACCCCAGCTGCGGCTCAGCAAGAAGGGTTTCTCACACGTGCACAGCACAGCAGCAGCAGGAAGGGCTGTCCAGCTCCAGCACCTCCTCATCGGTACTGCAAGACTCCTACACCAGAGCTGAAGCATCATCAAAGCAGCTCATAAGAAAAGGAGAGTGAATATCTGCTTGTAGCCTTCTCCACGAGCAGATTTGGAGCTGCTCAGGCACTCCCAGTGCACAAACTGAGGTGGAAAACCTTCAGCAGCTAAAGAGGATGATGAGAAAGATGGGGATGGACCTTTCAGCAGGGCCTGGAGAGGCAGGACAAGGGGGAATGGTTTTAAACTGGAAGAGGGGAGATTCAGGCTGCATAGAAGGAAGTTTTCATGCTGAGGGTGGTGAAACCCTGGCCCTGATTGCCCAGAGAGGTGGGAAATGCCCCACCCCTGGAAACACTCAAGGTCAGCTTAGACAGAGCTCTGAGCAACCTGAGCTGGTTGGAGATGTCCCTCCTCGTGGCAGGAAGTTGGACTGGACGGGCTTGAAAGGTTCCTTCTCACCCAAACCACTTCATCCTTCTACATAACAAGTCCCAGTGTAATTCTGGAGGGAGAGCCTTCCAAGGGGCAAGTCCTGCACAGCAGAAGCAAAGCAGTGTTCTCCTGCTCTCCCCAAAGCCAGGCAGAAGCCAAAACCAGAGAGTTTTCCCAATCCGAGGGCTTCAATATGAATCCTGGCCATAGCCTGGAATCCTGCCTCATGCCTGTTCTTATTTCCCAGAGCAGGCACTAGGGAGAGGTCAAGAAGTTGAAGGGAAGGTTTCTTAGGAACTGGAGAGGTTGAGGAAGCATCCATCACCTTTCAAACCATCACTGGGGCACTGGGCCATATTGCCAGAGAACTCATGGCTGCCTCATCCCTGGAGGTGTTCAGGGCCAGGCTGGATGAGGCTTTGAGCAGCCTGATCCAGGCTGAGGTGTCCCGGCCCGTGGCAGGGGGGCTGGAACTGGATGGGATTCAAGGTCCCTTCCAACCCAACCTATTCCATGATTCTATAGATCGCTGGGAAGAGGAGAGGCAGGAAACCCAACAGGGATGTTGCAAAGAGGATGAGTTTCATATCACCCAGACCTCAGTTTCCTTCCCACCCTGGAAAGGAAAACTGGCAGTGGGAAGGGTCCCTTTAGGTGTCCAGACACCAGCACTGCCCACAGCCTCCAGGACAACCCCCAGACGCCCGAGGAAGCTACTGCGGCTTGAGCAACCTCTTCTCCATCCCCATGTTCCCTTTCTGGCTGCCAGGAACCTGCTCCCTTCTCTGCACAGCAACTGGATTGAACTCCAGTGTGGGCTGAAACATGAGCCTAACTCCTAAACTGCAAGCAGGAGAGGTCACGCTCAGCCAAGCAGATGCAAAGCACGGAATCAGCGCCCAGCAGCCTCGGTAAAAAAAAAAAAAAAACCACCTCCTCTGTGCTTGCTTCAGTCAAATCCCTTTGGATTGGGAAGCAGAAGAAAACCACAAGCCTCGCCGAGAGCCTGCTGATCCGGTCAGAGATGCGGACGCACAAATCCCTCAACTCTTCACTCCAAACAGCCAGTTTCCTAATTCATCCCAAATGTTCCTGACCACATTAAAGGTTTCTCGGAGTGAGAGCTGTTTGTGTTATTGTTACATTGGGGTTTTTTAAGGCCTCAGCCAGCACTGCGCGCCCGGCACGCGGAGAAGCCTCCGCAGGATTCCGCCTTTGAGGGGACGTGGATTCACAGATGCACACGTTAGATTAAAGGGAGCAAAGCAGCTTAGGAAGCAGAAACAACAGCATGCAGAGAGCTGACTTCCAACAGGATTCAGAAAGCACTTAAGAGATACCTTAATTACTAATAAAAACAGGGATACAGCCATGTAGCCTCCAAAGCCTTGTGTGGGTTCTCTTGGTCAGCTTGAGACGCAGTCTCCAATGGGAGTCATTTAGGAGGGACACCAAAAACCCAACCCAAAAAGAAGCAAGAACAGTGCTTTGGAAGAAGATTTCTCCCTTTGGAGTCCACGTGTAGCTCCACATCTCAGCATACTGCCCAGGACACTCTTTAATTCTAGTCTTTTAAATGAGCTGGACTTCCAAAGAGGGACTAAACACCCGAGACAGACCGTGGGTTCACTCTTGTAACCTGAATTCCACTCTACGGTCAATCCTTCTCTTCCAGAAAGGAACCTGCCACTTCGCAGTCGATAAGCGATTGCACTTTTCCATCGAACGCGATGATCTCTCCCAAAGACAAGCAAAGAGCTCTTCAGCTTGGAAGAAACGCTATGGAAAGATCAATAAAAATCATAATCCTACGGCTTTGATTCGCAGAGTAAGTAACGGTTTTGGATAGTAAAAAGCTTGGGTTTCCAAACATGTCGCCCGTGGAAGTCATTTACATTCAAGCAGGGCGAGGAGCAGAGAGGGAAGATCAATAAAGACGCAACGAGGCAGACAGAGAAATGTCAGCACCTCGGGAAGAGGCAGCCCAGGGACCGCCTGCCTCTGACTCCAGTCCAAATGGGCCAGACACGTGGGTGGTTCAGAGAAACATCCAACAGTTTAGGTTGGAAGGGACCTTAAACACCCAAACCTCTGCGATGGGAAGGGACACGTCCCACTAGATAAGGCTGCCCAAGGCCCCACCCAACCTGGCCTTGAACACCTCCAGTGATGGGTCAGCCCCAACTTCCCTGGGCAACCAGTCCCAGGGCCTCACCACTCTCACACTCAAGGAATTCCTCCTTATGTCTAGTCTAAATCTGCCTCTCTCCAGGATAGCACCTTCCCCCCTTGTCCCATCACTCCATGTCTTTGTGGAAAGTCCCTCCACAGCTTTCCTGTAGCCCCTTCAGGTTCTGGAAGGTCTCTATAAGGTCTCCTCAAAGCCTTCTCTTCTCCAGACTGGAGTTCTGGAGGAGCTACATGACAAGGGAGAACCCAGTGGTAGCCTCATGATCTTCCTACCCATCTTGGTCATGAGGAAGAAGGAGACCCCATGGCAAAAATCAAACCCCAAGAGCAGTGATCCCTCTCTCCAGGAATATTTTACTGCACCACAATAAGGTCTTTCCCTTCCCATCTGTAGAATGGGGACAATGTTGGGGTTGTCTGGCCCTGAGAAGAGAAGGCTCCAGGGAGACCATAGAGCAGCTTCCAGTATGGAAAGGGGCTCCAGGAAAGCTGGGGAGGGGCCCTTGATCAGAGAGCACAGAGATAGGATGAGGGGGAATGGTTGTAAGCTCAAAGAGGGGAAATTTGGATGAGACATTACGAACACGTTCTCCCCTGGGAGGGTGAGGAGGCCCTGGCCCAGGTTGCCCACAGAAGTCATGGAAGCCCCAGTCCTGGAGATGTTCAAAGACAGGTTGGATGGGGCTTGGAGCAACCTGATCCAGTGGGAGGTGTTCCTGCCCATGGCAAGGGGTTGGAACCAGATGAGCTTGGAGGTCCCTTCCAATGCAAACCATCATGGGATTCCATGATCCTGCCAGGACTGGCTTAAGGATCTTGGAGACTCAGAGTCCTAACGGGGAGATGAGTTGGAGGCAACACAACTTGCAACAACAGCTTCCAACTTGCTGAAAGGCCCAGCTCTAATGGCAAAATTAAGAACAACCAGGCTGCTGGGATTGTCCCACATCCTACCAGGTGTTCAGTATGGAAGAGATGGAGGAGCAGCTCTGCAAAGCAGCCACTCAGACAACGCTGTGTGACCACTGCACATTTCTCACCCACAATCACCAGTCCAAAATGCCCAATGGAGGCTCAGAAGAATGACACAAAACAGTCTGACCTCTAACCAGACTGAAAAGCATTCACTCAACACAGAGCATCTCACAGCTCTTCCCTTGCCATGTTCATTAGCACAACCTATTAATCTTCATCAAGACTAAGCCCAGCATCGCTGTCTAACTCCAGAGCTGCAGCTGCCCTCGAGGACCAGCCATAAAACCACTTTGTGGGTAGAAAGCGGCTCCTGTCCCACCAGGACAGCAGCAGCCAAGGAAAATTCCCAAACCAAACCCCACACACCCACCAGCCACACGCTCGGTGCTGCTGCCTATCGGGAAAACCCTCCATGAAACACAACGGTGGCATTTGGGAAACCTTCAGCCCACTCCCTCTTCTGCCAACCTAGGCAGCTTGGACTTGATGACCCTAAGGGTCTTCTTCCAACTTAAATGATTCTCTCACCCCTTCCCTGCTCCAACCACCCCAGCCTGGCAGGAACTCCCACGGGATGCAAGGGTGGGACCCCCCAGCCTGGATTTAGCCACATTTACCCTCCTCAGTCGCCCACTTTGGACTCAGCTGCCAAGCTCTGGGCTCTCGGCCAACCCACTGCACCTTGGAGCTGCAGGTTACAGGAAACTGGCATTTCTGCTCCTCTTATTAGGACAGTTAACGACCTAATTTAAGCCATACTATATATAACTAGGAATTACAGCTCCTCAAATCGCAGAAACCCAGTTGCGAGCCCTTTTCCCAGCGCCTCTACACCAGGAATATTCATTTTACCAGGAAAGCAAGTTTCTCCCTCTCCTCTTTTTAAGCTGAACCATGATGCCTTGCTAGCAGCCTCCTTTGAAAAGCTCCTCCAAACCGACCTCCAGTTCCTTTGGAAGGGAGATGTGTGAAGACCTGTCTGGCTCAAAGACTCCAGATCTTGGTTATAGCTTGATTTGTAGCAAGGAGAACACAGAAACCATCAATTTACCCTGCTCATGGCAAGGAAGTTGGAGCTGGATGATCTTTAAGGTCCCTTCCAGCCCCAAAACCATTCCAGGATTCCATGAATTACCCTGGCAGCTGAGCAAAAGCTTCCCTAGAAACCAAGAGCCTCACTCTGGGCTTTTCTTCCCAAAGGAAGAGCTCTGGAATTGTCTTTCTGGAGGGGATTTGCATAACACAAGTCGTTGGGATTAACATTAGAGAGTCATTTGGGCTTGAAAGCCACCCCAGGTAGAACTGAGGGAGTGGGATGGTGGATCTCAGTGGTTCCCACTCCAGCAGAGCTTGATTAATCCAAATGCTTGGCTGAGAAGACACCCAGAGACATGGGATGAAGCCACCAGGAAGAAAAGATCTAAGAAACCCCATGGGAGATGTCTCTGCTTCCCTCACACCTATCCTAGGGATGGGGAAGGAACACAGAGCTTCTCCTTCCACAAAAAAAAGAGGAATACGGCATGGAATGATACTTGGGAAGAGAACTATGAGAGGGATCGGTCAACATAGAAACCCCATGGGAGATGTCTCTGCTTCCCTCACACCCACCCTAAGGATGGGGAAGGAACACAGAGCTTCTGCTACCACAAAAAATGAGGAATACAGCATGAAATGATACTTGGGAAGAGAACTATGAGAGGGATCTATCGGTCAACGTAGAAACCCCATGGGAGATGTCTCTGCATCCTAAGGATGGGGAAGGAACACAGAGCTTCTCCTTCCACAAAAAAAAGAGGAATACGACGTGGAATGATACTTGAGAAGAGAACTACGAGAGGGATTTTTCGGCCAACACAAGATCGCATCGTGCTAGAGCATCCAGACTAATGAGGACCAAATCCCATGCACCATCGGCCTCCCTCTTCTCCTCCCCAGAGCCAGTCGCTTTGGAATCTGGGATCGCCAGGGTGTTGGTTCCCCCGAGCACCGCACAAACCCATTCTCAACACGACAGATTTTCCAGCGAGGTGCAATCACGCCGGGTTTTAACCAGCGCCTGCTGCATTAACATTCAGCCGCAGCTCCCGCTCCATGGAGGAGATCAACCAACCAGCCGTGGATGGCAACAGCACGGCCACCCATGGATGCTGGCCTGGTGGCACCAACATCTTCCTTACGCCGCGTCCACATCCACCCGAACGCAAGGCACAACCCTGCCCGAGCCACCTGCTGCTTGCAGGTACCCGACAGCTCCTGCCACCCTCCCAAATTCCATTCATTTGGGTCTTAAAAGCTTTTTTTTAAATTTAATTCCCCGTAGCTCCACCATCTTCACGTGCCAAAGTGGAGTGGCTGCGGGTTTCTCCGCAGAGGTCACCCAAGGGTTGATTAAACTGCGATTGCCAAGGAAAGAGGGGGGCGGAAAAAACCTCCCATCCTGCAGTTTCGGTCCTTTTGTCCCCCTCCCTCCAAGATCTCCAGTATCAGCGCATCCCCCCACCCTCCACGCTGCAGCCTCTCCATCCCAATCCCAACCCGCATCCCTGCATCCACACCCACTCGCACGCCACCCTGTCCCCCCCTTGCGCTCTGCCACACCTCACACCTCCAGAAAAACACCTTCCCTGCCTGCATCCCAAGGGGAAGGGATCCAGCCCAAGCCATCATCTCCTGCAGAGCATTCGCAAGGACCTGGATGGGGTGGGATCCAGCCTCTTCGTAGCCACACTAGGCAGCAGGGTGGGATCCAGACCCTCCATAAGCCCAATCAGGGGAAGCAGGATGGGATCCAACCCTTCCAGGGGGAGCAGGGTGGGAACCAGCCCCTCCAAAACCCCCCACCATGGACAACAAGGTGGGATCCAGCTCTTCCATGGGGAGCAGGGTGGGATCCAGCCCTTCCAGGGTGAGCTTGCTGGGATCCAGCCCTTCCAAAACCCACTCCATGGGGAATAGGGTGGGATCCAGCCCCTTCAAAATCCCCTTCAAGGGGAACAGGGTGGCATCCAGCCCTTTTAAAACACCCCTCAGGGGGAGCAGGAAGGGATCTAGCCCTTCCAAACCCCCTTCCATGGTAAGCTGGGTTGCACTGGACTGGAGGCTGACGTTGTGCCCAGCTACAGGAAGGGTCGCAGGGAGGACCCAGGGAACTACAGGCCTGTCAGTCTGACCTCAGTGCCAGGGAAAGTCATGGAACAGGTGATCTTGAGTGCTATCATCAAGCACAGGCAAGAGAACTGGGTGATCAGGCCCAGTCAACATGGGTTCACAACAGGCAGGTCCTGCCAAACCAACCTGATCGACTTCTATGACAAAGTGACTCAGCGGCTGGACAAAGGAAAGGCTGTGGACATAGTTATCTTGGACTTCAGTAAAGCCTTTGACACAGTTTCTCACAGCATTCTGCTACGGAAACTGTCACCTCTGGCCTGGACAGGTGCACGCTCTCCTGGGTGGAAAACTGGCTGGATGAGGGCCCAGAGAATGGTGGGAAATGGAGTTAAGTCCAGCTGGAGGCCAGTGACAAGTGGGGTTCCCTAGGGCTCAGAACTAGGTCCAGCCCTGTTCAATGTCTTCATCAATGACCTGGATGAAGGCATCGAGTGCTCCCTGAGCAAGTTTGCAGATGACACTAAGCTGGGTGGAAGTGTGGATCTGCTGGAGGGTAGGGAGGCTCTGCAAAGGGATCTGAACAGGCTGGATCACTGGGCTGACTCCAACGGCATGAGGTTTAACACAGCCAAATGCCGGGTCCTGCACTTGGGGCACAACAACCCTATGCAGAGCTACAGACTGGGAGAAGTCTGTCTAGAAAACTGCCAGGAGGAGAGGGACCTGGGGGTGTTGGTCGACAGCCGACTGACCATGAGCCAACAGTGTGCCTAGGTGGCCAAGAAGGCCAATGGCATCCTGGAGGAAGTTTTTCACGGAAAGGGTCATTGGGTATTGGAACAGGTTGCCCAGGGAGGTGGTTGATTCACCTTCCCTGGAGGTGTTTAAGGTGTGGGTAGACCTGAGGGACATGGTTTAGTGTTTGATAGGAATGGTTGGACTAGAAGATCCGATGGGTCTCTTCCAACCTGGTGATTCTATGATTCTATGACCGTTCGCGCGCGTTAACGCCGCGTCCGCCGTCACCAGCGAAACAGCCAATGGCGGAGGTGGAGGGGGCGTGGCCAGGCGGTAGCCACGCCCACCTACACGTGAAGCAACGCCCCCTCATGGCATGGAGAGGGCGACTTATCTGCATAGCCACGCCCCCTCCGAGACTCCGGCGGCCATTGTGGGAAAGAGCGCGCGGGGGATGATGGGAGTTGTAGTTCTAAGGGGGGGAAAGGGAGGAGGGGAGAGGGGGGAGGGCCTGCGAGGTGCACGCGCAAAGCACACGCAGTGCACACCGAATGCGCACGTGATGAGCAGGCAATGCGCGTGCAACACGCGGTGCGCACGCAGTGCAAATGACTGCACGGGCCACGCACAGGTGAGGCAAATCGATGCACGCGCGAGGCACAAGTGGTGCACAAGCAATGCACAAGCAATGCACACACAAGGCAAATCAACGAGCGTGCAATGCACACGCAATGAAATTCAATGCATGGGCGGCGCAAACACAATGCACGTGCAATACCAATTGATGCACACGCAGTGCATGTGCGATGCACACGTGGGACACGTGAGATGCAGGCACACATGGAGGGCTCCAGTAGTGCACGTGCAATGAACACGCACCCAAAAGCCACCAGCTGTGCTCCCACAATGCATGCACGATGCGCACACGATGCCCAAGCGGTGCACACACGATGCACGTGAAATGCACACGAGGCAAAACCGCAATGGACACGCAATGCACACACCGTGCTCAAGCAATGCACACGCAATCCACGTGCAACACACGCCTGGTGCAAAACCAATGCACATGCAATCCACGTGCAACACATTCCTGGTGCAAAACCAATGCACACGCAATGCACGCGTGATGCAAATCCATGCTCGTGCAATGCACACACGATGAGCACCAAAGGCACGTGGGGTGAAAACACCATGTGTGTGCAATGTGCATGCGGTTCACACGTGATGCACATGGATTGTACATGCGCTGTAGGTGTCATGTATGTGAAATCCACATGTGATGCACACACAACACACATCAATGCACATGTGGTGCACGTGCGATGCACACGCACACAAAAGGCACAAGCGGTGCCCACACAGTGCATGCACAGTGCACATGTGATACACATGCAACGCAGTCAAAATACACAGGCAGTGCAAGCGTGGAGCACGTGTGATGCACACGCAATGAAAATCAATGCACACACAAAATACACGGGCAATGCACACACGGTGCACATGCAATGCACATGTTAGGTACACAAGATGCAGCCACAGTGCACACACTTTGCACATGCAATGCACACATGGTGCACAAGCAACGTACACACAATGCAAGCACAATGTACATGCGATGTACATGCAATGCAAATTAATGCACATACAATGCAAATCAATGAATGTGCAACGCAGACTCGGTGCACAAGCAAAACAAACCAATGTACACACAATGCACATGTGGTGCAGGCGTGATCATAGAATCATAGAATCATAGAATCACCAGGTTGGAAGAGACCCATCGGATCATCGAGTCCAACCATTCCCATCAAACACTAAACCATGTCCTTCAGCACCGCATCCACCTGTGCCTTAAACACCTCCAGGGAAGGGGAATCAACCACCTCCCTGGGCAGCCTATTCCAATGCCCAATGACCCTTTGTGTGAAAAACTTCCTCCTAATGTCTAGTGCACTCACAATGCAAATCAGCCCCTCACAGGGCCTGTTCTCCAGCCCCTTCACCAGTTTTGTTGCTCTTCTCTGGACACACTCCAGAGCCTCAACATCCTTCTTGTGGTGAGGGGCCCACAACTGAACACAGGATTCAAGGAGCGGCCTCACCAGTGCTGAGTACAGAGGGAGAATCACCTCCCTGGACCTGCTGGTCACACCATTTCTGATCCAAGCCAGGATGCCATTGGCCTTCTTGGCCACCTGGGCACACTGCTGGCTCATGGTCAGTCTCTGTCAACCAACACCCCCAGGTCCTTCTCCTCCAGGTAGCTTTCTAGACAGACATCTCCCAGTCTGTAGTTCTGCATAGGGTTGTTGTGTCCCAAGTGCAGGACCCGGCATTTGGCCGTGTTAAACCTCATCCCATTGGACTCAGCCCATGGATCCAGCCTGTTCAGATCCCTTTGGAGCCTCCCTACCCTCCAGCAGCTCCACACTTCCACCCAGCTTAGTGTCATCTGCAAACTTGCTAAGGATGTGTATTGCCTGTTTGCTGTGTGTCCACAGCATGTGTATTGTGTGTACATGGTGTGTTCATCGTGTGCATTCTGTGAGCGTCATGCATACGTTGCGTCATCAATTATTTTGCACAGTAGGTGCATCATGGGTGCGTTGTGCGTGAATTGTGTGCACTGCATGTGTTGCTTGTGCATGTTGTGTACCTACCGTGTTCACTGCACGTACATCACACATGGATTGATTTGCATTGTGTGTGTACCACGTGTGAATTGATTTGCATTCCATGTGCATTACTTGTGCACCTCATGTGCACTGCATGTGCATTGCGAGTGCACTGCATGTGCATTGCGTGTGCAACAGGTGTGCACTCTATGTGTGCATCATGTGTGCACTGTATGTGTATTGGTTTGTACTGCATGTGCATCGTGTGTGTATTACGCGTACATTGAATTGCATTGCATTTGCATCACGTATGCACCACACATTCATCACACATGCATTGCATGTGCACTGTGCCTGCATGCACCATGCACCATGCCTGCATCACGTGTGCATTGTGTGTGCACCATGTATGCATTGCATGTGCACAGCAGGTTAATTTCATGTACATTGTGTGTGCATTGCTTATGCAGCACGTGTGCATTGCTTATTCAGCACGCATGCATTGCACATGCATCATGCATGCACCACGTCTGCATTACAAGGGCATCACCTGTGCACCTTGTCTGCTTTACGTGTGCATCCCACATGCACTGTGCGTGAATTGTGTGTGCACTGCCTGTGCCTTGCATGTGCGTGTGCCCCATGTGCACCCCGTGTGCATAGAATTGCATTGTGTCTGCATCATGTATGCATTGCATGGGCATTGCTTGTGCCTTGTGTGTGTGTGTATATTGTGCATGTACAGCGTGTGCATTGCATATGCATCGCGTGTTCACAACGTGTTCATTGCCTGTGCAAAGCGTGTGCACTGTGTCTGCATTGTGTGTACATAACGTGCATTGCATGTACATTGATTTGTGTTGCACGTACATTGTGTGTGCACTGCATGTGCATCACGTGTCCACAGCACGTTTATTGATTTACATTACATGTGCATTGATTTGCATTGTATCTGTGTTGCATGTGCACCACATGTGCATTGATTTACATTGTGTGTGCATTGGTTGTGCATCTCATGTGCACCGCATGTGCATTGCATGTGCATTACATGTGTGTTGTGTGTGCACCACATTTGCATTGATTTCCATTGCATGTGCATCATGTGTGCATTGTGCATGCACCATGTATGCATTGCACGGGCGACACACATGCACTGCGTGTACTTTGTGCATGCACCATGTGTGCATTGGTTTGCTTTGCACGTGCATCAAGTGTGCACTGCGTGTACATTGATTTGCATTGCATGTGCATCACATGCACATTGCATGTGCATTTCTTGTGCACCACATGTGCATTGTGTGGGCCACATCTACATTGCGTGTGCATCACACACGCACCGCGTGTGCATTGTGCATGAATCGCTTGTGCCTTGCATGTGTGTGTGCACCACGTACACCCTGAGTGCATAGATTTGCATTGCGTCTGCATTGTGAGTGCATTGTGTGTGCACTGCTCGTGCCTTGTGTGTGTGTATATATTGTGCATGTACTGTGTGTGCATTGCATGTGCATCACACATGCACCACATGTGCATTTCCTGTGCAAACTGTGAGCACTGTGTCTGCATTGTGTGTACATCACATGTGGCTTGTGTGTGCATTGTGTGTGCACCATGCGTGAATTGTGTGCACACTACTTGTGCTTTGCATGGACATGTGCATCCCATGTGCACCGTGTGTGCATTGAGTTGCAGTGCGTGTACATTGCACGTTCACTGCTTGTGCCTTGCATGTTTGTGTGGGTGGCGTGTGCACCGTGTGTGCATTGCATGTGTATTTTTGGTGCATTGATCTTCATTGCGTGTGCATCATGTGTGCTCAACACTTGCACTGTGTGTGCATTGTGCATGCACTGTGTGGGCACCGCTTGTGCTTTATGTGTGCGTTTGCATCGCACGAGCACTGCATGTGCATTGATTTGTGTTGTGTGTGCATTGTGTGTGCATTGCACATACATCACATGTGCATCACATGTTTATTGCATGTGCATCATGCAGGAACCACATGCGCATTGCATGCATATCGCATTTTCACCACATGTGCTTTCGGTCTTCATCATGTGTGCATTGCACATGCATGGATTTGCATCACCTGTGCATTGCTTGTGCACCGCGTGTGAATTGCACCATCACTCGCATGCATTGCGCATGCATCAATTTGCATTGTGCGCACACCACATGTGCATCACGTGTGCATTGATTTGCGTCGCATGTGCATGGCCCGTGCATTCATTTGCACTGTGCGTGCACTGTGTGTGCATTGCATGTGAACCACTTGTGCCTTGCGTGTGTATTGATTTGCGTCACCTGTGTATGACCCATGCATTCATTTGCACTGTGCATGTGCATTGCACGTGAACCACTTGTGTCTTGCACGTGCATTGATTTGCGTCGCATGTGCATGGCCCGTGCATTCATTTGCACTGTGCGTGCACCGCGTGTGCACTCCCTGTGCATTGTGCGAGCACCGCTTGTGCATTGCCCCTGCACCATGCGTGCTTTGCGCGTGCACCTTGCAGGCCCCCCCCTTCCCCTCACTCCCCTCCACCCTTTCATAGAATCATAGAACCATAGAATCATAGAACAACCAGGTTGGAAGGGACCCATTGGATCTTCTGGTCCAACCATTCCTATCAAACACTAAACCATGTCCCTCAGCACCTCATCTACCTGTGCTTTAAACACCTCCAGGGAAAATGAATCAACTACCTCCCTGGGCAGCCTATTCCAAGGCCCAATGACCCTCTGTGTGAGGCGACTCCGGTGGGACTCGAACCCATAACCTTTGAATTAGAAATCCAATGCGCTATCCATTGCGCATTCCCTCCTTAGAACTACAACTCCCACCATCTCCCGCGCGCCCTTTCCCCACAATGGCCGCCGGGCGTCTCGGAGAGGGAGGGGCGTGGCTATGCAGATGAGCCGCGCGGCTTCGCGGCGGGGGCCGAGAAAGGGAGGCGTGGCCATGCAAATAAGCCGCCCTCTCTTTGCGGGGGGGGAGGGGGCGTGGCTTCGGGGCTAAGTGGGCGTGGGCAGCGCTTGGCCACGCCCCCCGCCGCCATTGGCCGTTGTCGCTGGTGACGGCGGACGCGGCGGCGCCGCGCGCGAGCGGTCGCTCCTCTCTCAGCCGGGGGTGGAGGAGGCGGCGGCGGCGGCAGGAGGGGAGGGGAGGGGGGGGACGCCAAGCAGAAAAGGAGGAGGAGGAGGTGGGGGGGAAGGCTTTTTTTTTTTTTTTTTTTTTTCGGTCACCGGAGGAGCCATGGGAGGCCGAACCGGGACCGGCACCGCTCCCCAGCGCTAAGGGGACCCGCTGGGAACATGGCGGAGAGGTGAGAGCCGGCACCGCGCTGGGGGGGGGGGGGATGGATGTTTAGGGTAAGGGAGGGGGGGGGGCTAAGGGGAGGATGCTCCCCCTTCTTTTAAGCGGCCCAGACCCCCTCTCAGGGCATGAGAGGGGTCTGGGTCCTCTTTTATTCCCCCCCAACACCTCTTGGGGATGGGTCCCCACCCTGATTTGCAGGGGGGAGGGGGCGCTGGATCCCGTCCTCTTCGCCTTTGGAGGGGATGGATCCCTCCCTGCTCCCCCCTGGAAGGGCTGGATCAAACCCTGCTCCCCCATGGAAGGGCTGGATCCCTCCCTGCTCCGTGTGGAGGGGCTGGATCCCTCGCTGGTCCTTGTGGAAGGGCTGGATCTTACCCTGCTCCCCATGGAATGGGGTTTGGAAGGGCTGGATTCCTCCCTTCTCCCCATTGAAGGGGGTTTGGAAGGGCTGGATCCCTCCCTGCTCCCTCCTGGAAGGGCTGGATCCCTCCCTTCTCCCCATGGAAGGAGGTTTGGAAGGGCTGGATCCCTCCCTGCTCCCCCATGGAAGGGCTGGATCCCTCCCTTCTCCCCATGGAAGGGGGTTTGGAAGGATTGGATCCTTCTCTTCTTCTCCTAGAATGGCTGGATCCCTCCCTGCTCCCCCTGGGAGGGCTGGATCCCTCCCTTCTCCCCATGGAAGGGGGTTTGGAAGGGCTGGATCCCATCCTGCTCCCCCTGGAAGTGCTGGATCCCTCCGTGCTCCCCCTGAAGGGGGTTTTGGAGGGGCAGGATCCCACCCTGTTGCCCATGGTGGAGGGTTTTGGAAGGGCTGGTTCCCATCCTGCTCCCCATGGAAGTGCTGGATCCCACCTTGTTGTCCATGGTGTGAGGTTTTGGAGGGGCTGGATCCCACCCTGCTTCCCCTGGAAGGGCTGGATCCCATCCTGCTCCCTCTGAGGGGGGTCTTGGAGGGTCTAGATACCCACCCTGCTGCCTAGTGTGGCTCTGAAGGGGCTGGATCCCACCCCATCCAGCTCCCTGCGAATGCTGTGCGGGAGATGAGGGGTTGGGATGGATCCCTTCCCCTTGGGATGCAGGCAGGGAAGGTGTTTTTCTGGAGGTGTGAGGTGTGGCAGAGCGCAAGGGGGGGACAGGGTGGCGTGCGAGTGGGTGTGGATGCAGGGATGCGGGTTGGGATTGGGATGGAGAGGCTGCAGCGTGGAGGGTGGGGGGATGCGCTGATACTGGAGATCTTGGAGGGAGGGGGACGAAAGGGCCGAGCTGTGGTGTTGAAGCTGGACTGGGATTTATTTATTCCACATGAGCGAAGGATGTGGAGCCACCGGTTGGTTTTCCCCCCCCCCCCTTCCTGCATTTTCCCAGCCCTGCATTCTCCAGCTGCAAAAAACCTGCAGGGTGGGAGGTTTTTTTCCCCCCCTCCTTCCTTGGCAATCGCAGTTTAATCAACCCTTGGGTGACCTCTGCGGAGAAACCCGCAGCCACTCCACTTTGGCATGTGAAGACGGTGGAGCTACGGGGAATTAAATTTAAAAAAAAGCTTTTAAGACCCAAATGAATGGAATTTGGGAGGGTGGCAGGAGCTGTCGGGTACCTGCAAGCAGCAGGTGGCTCGGGCAGGGCTGTGCCTTGCATTCGGGTGGATGTGGATGCGGCGTAAGGAAGATGTTGGTGCCACCAGGCCAGCATCCTTGGGTGGCCGTGCTGTTGCCATCCACGGCTGGTTGGTTGATCTCCTCCATGGAGCGGGAGCTGCGGCTGAATGTTAATGCAGCAGGCGCTGGTTAAAACCCGGCGTGATTGCACCTCGCTGGAAAAATCTGTCGCGTTGAGAATGGGTTTGTGCGGCGCTCGGGGGAACCAACACCCTGGCGATCCCAGATTCCAAAGCGACTGGCTCTGGGGAGGAGAAGAGGGAGGCCGATGGTGCATGGGATTTGGTCCTCATTAGTCTGGATACTCTAGCACGATGCGATCTTGTGTTGGCCGAAAAATCCCTCTCGTAGTTCTCTTCTCAAGTATCATTCCATGTCGTATTCCTCTTTTTTTATGGAAGGAGAAGCTCTGTGTTCCTACCCCATCCTAAGGATGCAGAGACATCTCCCATGGGGTTTCTACGTTGACCGATAGATCCCTCTCATAGTTCTCTTCCCAAGTATCATTCCATGCTGTATACCTCTTTTTTTTTGTGGAAGGAGAAGCTCTGTGTTCCTTCCCCATCCCTAGGGTGGATGTGAGGGAAGCAGAGACATCTCCCATGGGGTTTCTATGTTGACCGATCCCTCTCATAGTTCTCTTCCCAAGTATCATTCCATGCTGTATTCCTCATTTTTTGTGGAAGGAGAAGCTCTGTGTTCCTTCCCCATCCCTAGGATGAGTGTGAGAGAAGCAGAGATATGTCCCATGGGGTTTCTTAGATCTTTGCTCCCTGGTGGCTTCATCCCATGTCTCTGGGTGTCTTCACAGCCAAGCATATGGATTAATCAAGCTCTACTGGAGTGGGAACCACTGAGATCCACCATCCCACCCCCTCAGTTCTACCTGGGGCGGCTTTCAAGCCCAAATGACTCTCTAATGTTAATCCCAACGACTTGTGTTATGCAAATCCCCTCCAGAAAGACAATTCCAGAGCTCTTCCTTTGGGAAGAAAAGCCCAGAGTGAGGCTCTTGGTTTCTAGGGAAGCTTTTGCTCTTCTGCCAGGGTAATTCATGGAATCCTGGAATGGTTTTGGGGCTGGAAGGGACCTTAAAGATCATCCAGCTCCGACTTCCTTGCCATGGGCAGGGTAAATCCATGGTTGCTGTGTTGTCCCTGCTACAAATCAAGCTATAACCAAGATCTGGAGTCTTTGAGCCAGACAGGTCTTCACCCATCTCCCTTCCAAAGGAACTGGAGGTCGGTTTGGAGGAGCTTTTCAAAGGAGGCTGCTAGCAAGGCATCAGGGTTCAGCTTAAAAAGGGGAGAGGGAGAAACTTGCTATCCTGGTAAAATGAATATTCCTGGTGTAGAGGCGCTGGGAAAAGGGCTCGCAGCTGGGTTTCTGTGATTTGAGGAGCTGTAATTCCTAGTTATATATAGTATGGCTTAAATTAGGTCGTTAACTGTCCTAATAAGAGGAGCAGAAATGCCAGTTTCCTGTAACCTGCAGCTCCAAGGTGCAGTGGGTTGGCCGAGAGCCCAGAGCTTGGCAGCTGAGTCCAAAGTGGGCGACTGAGGAGGGTAAATGTGGCTAAATCCAGGCTGGGGGGTCCCACCCTTGCATCCCGTGGGAGTTCCTACCAGGCTGGGGTGGTTGGAACAGGGAAGGGGTGAGAGAATCATTTAATTTGGAAGAAGACCCTTAGGGTCATCAAGTCCAAGCTGCCTTGGTTGGCAGGAGAGGGAGTGGGCTGAAGGTTTCCCAAGTGCCACCGTTGTGTTTCATGGAGGGTTTTCCCGATAGGCAGCAGCACCGAGCGTGTGGCTGGTGGGTGTGTGGGGTTTGGTTTGGGAATTTTCCTTGGCTGCTGCTGCCCTGGTGGGACAGGAGCCACTCTCTACCCACAAAGTGGTTTTATGGCTGGCCCTCGAGGGCTGCTGCAGCTCTGGAGTTAGGCAGCGATGCTGGGCTTAGTCTTGATGAAGATTAATAGGTTGTGCTAATGAACATGGCAAGGGAAGAGCCGTGAGATGCTCCATGTTGAGTGAATGCTTTTCAGTCTGGTTTAGAGGTCAGGCCCTTCCGCGTCGTTCTTCTGAGCCTCCATTGGGCATTTTGGACTGGTGATTGTGGGTGAGAAGTGTGCAGTGGTCACACAGCGTTGTCTGAGTGGCTGCTTTGCAGAGCTGCTCCTCCATCTCTTCCATACTGAACACCTGGTAGGATGTGGGACAATCCCAGCAGCCTGGTTGTTCTTAACTTTGCCTTTAGAGCTGGGCCTTTCAGCAAGTTGGAAGCTGTTGTTACAAGTTGTTTTGCCTCCAACTCATCTCTCCGTTAGGACTCTGAGTCTCCAAGATCCTTAAGCCATTCCTGGCTGGATCATGGAATCTCATGATGGTTTGGGCTGGAAGGGACCTCCAAGCTCATCTGGTTGCAAGCCCTTGCCATGGGCAGGGTCACCTCCCACTGGATCAGGTTGCTCCAAGCCCCATCCAACCTGTCTTCGAACATCTCCAGGACTGGGGCTTCCATGACTTCTGTGGGCAACCTGGGCCAGGGCCTTACCACCCTCCCAGGGGAGAACGTCTTCCTAATGTCTCATCCAAATTTCCCCTCTTTGAGCTTAAAACCATTCCCCCTCATCCTATCTCTGTGCTCTCTGATCAAGGGCCCCTCCCCAACTTTCCCCGTGGGCTCCCTTTAAGCACTAGGAGACTGCTTTAAAGATATCCAGGGTGAACAACTTCAACTGTCTCAGCCTCTCAAGTCCTGTTGGGGCTTCTCCTTCCTCAGTCCAACTACCCTGACTGTTGTTTCTCCTGGGTCAAGCTGTTCTGACTGCTCCACCTGCCTTTAGGTTGGAGAAGTCAGAAATCCAAGTCTGGTTTTTCCAGGTAGGTTTCTATGTAGGTTGTAATCAAGGCTGCAGACATCGTGTCTTGCGAGTAGGTGTCTTGGTTTAAGACTGGTTCAGGCCAGGCTCAAATCATAGAATCATGGAATGGGTTGGGTGGGTTGGAAAGGACCTTAATGCTCATCCAGTTCTCAGCCCCTTATCACAGGAAGGGACATTTTCCACTGGATCAGGTTGTTCAAAGTCCCATCCAAGCTGGCCTTGAGCACCTCCAGGGATGGGGCAGCCAAGACTTCTCCTCAAACCATTTTAAGACCGAAGACTTGTGATGTGATGTTCCTCTTCTGGAAGATGAAAGGCTTAGCAGCTCAACTCTAGCAACTCGGGAATACGTGTTTGACCAAGATCACTAAACACAACCATGAAGTCTCTAGGGCCTGGGCTGACTCCAGGAGAGGAGTTTGTGGATGATCCATCAGGGCTGAGGGTACCCTGAGGAGCCCAGCTCCAGGGATGCACTGGAGGTAGGAGGTTTAGGCTGGGCCGTCACCATTCCCACTGCTCAGCAGTGGTTTTACCTTTTCAAACCGATTCCTTGTCCCTTGTCGTGCTCTCCTTCCTGCTTTTTGCTTCACTGATTATTTCCTTACATGCTCCAGATAGCGCATTGAACCCAGACCTTTCCTCTTCCCTCTCCATCTCCAAAATAAACACTCCTGCCGCGATACTTGCTTCACTTTACACCTAATCCAGGCTATTTTTAATTCCAGTTGCCAAGAAGCGAGTGAAGAATAAATGCGCTCCAGGTGTTGAGAGGGAAGAAGCGGAGCTCTCCCTAGACAGCATCTGCTCTGTGCCCTTGGAATTAGTCCTTACTCTTTGAATTCTTCACAGGAACCCCCAGTGCTGGTTTTCTCGCTTTACTGGCTCCTGGCTAGCAGTGAAAGAACCACATTGTGCTCTTACCATGCCTTGTTTCCCATGTTCTTCATCCCTCACTGTTTCTCCAGCCTTAATAGATCTGATAATTACATTTATTTGGGGTTGCTTCTGCTCTTTAGGCATTTCCAGAAACAGCTCCGTGAGAGGCAGTCCTCATGGACACCTGTTTTTTTAAGGAGCCAAACGCATCTCTCGGACTTTTGGTGGTGTCCCAGGTGGTTGGCAGGCAATGGATAACCTCATCTCCATGCTCTCAAATCATCAGAGATTCATGGAGTGATTTGAGTCAGCAAGGGCCTTAAAGCTTATCCAGTTCCAACTCCTCTTCCAATGAATCAGATTGCTCAAAGCCCCATCCCACTTGACCTCGAACGTCTCCAGGGATGAGGTATCAAGGACTCCTCTGGAAAACGTAAATCAGAGATGGTTAGAGATCTAGAAACACGATGGAAGGACTGATTGGATTTTAGGGTCAGTGCTACCCTTTGGGGTGCTGTGCTGTCATAAACTCTCTTGCTTGGTCTTACCAGAATATGGATGAGTTTTCCCTCAGCTCTTGCTCATGCACCACCAGAGGCGTCAACAGTCTGTTCCTCAAGTGTCTTACTGTGGTAAATCCATCAGAGTTATGGTTTGGGTTGGAGAGGACCTCAAAGCCCATCCAGTTCCAACCCCTCTGCCATGATCAGGGACACCTTCCGCTGGATCAGGTTGCCCAAAGCCGCATCCAACCTGGTCTTGAACACCTCCAGAGATGGGGCAGCCTCAACTCCTCAGGCTAACCTGTGCCAGTGACTCCCCACCCTCCCAGGAAAACATTATTTCTTTGTATCTGACCTAAGTCTCCCCTCTTTCAGCTTAAAATCATCCCCCCTCACTAAAAGGGACCTTAAAGCCCATCCAGTTCCAACCTCCTGCCAAGGGAAAGGACACCTCCCACTAGATCAGGTTGTTCAAAGCCTCATCCAACCTGGTTTCGAACACCTCCAGGGATGGAGCATCCGTAACTTCTCTGTTTGCCCTCTTCCAACACCTCCTCGCAAATGTAAACCTAAATGTGGGTTTTTTCCAAGTATTTTAAAATAAGAAATGGGGAGAAGATGGAAATGGGGGGGGGGGGCTTGTTAACTGTGATGTGGGGTAACCCAAGGGTGCAATTTGGAGAGCAGGAACCACGATTACGGCAAGGGAAGATGTGGAAATCCTTGATCGTTGATTAACGTCTCATAAAACTCACGGCAAATGAGCCCTGAAATAGACTGTCAGAGGGAGAAGGATTCGCTCACGTTTTATGGGATCCAGGCAGGTTTTGTTCCTTGATTGGACGTGGATTGGAAGTTGTGTTTCTGGGACGGAGCAGAGCTTTTTGCCTCCGGGTTGATGTTGAAATTTGTTCTTTACTGATATAAAAACTGATTTAATGGGGAAGTGAGCCCTTGTTGGATGGGAATGGGGGGTGGGAAGGATGGAGGGGGTGGCATCTTGGCTTGAATGTGGCACAGGACATTGAGGTCCTGGAGCGAGTCCAGAGAAGAGCAACGAAGCTGGTGAAGGGGCTGGAGAACAAGGGTTCTGAGAGGTGGCTGAGGGACCTGGGTTTGTTTAGCCTGGAGAGAAGGAGGCTGAGGGGAGACCTCATAGCTCTCTATAACTACCTGAAAAGAGGTTGTAGAGAGCAGAGATGCTGGTCTCTTTTCCCAGGTGATAGGATGAGAGGGGATGGGCTCATGTTGCACCAGGGGAGCCTCAGATTGGTTATTAGGAGAAATTTAATCACCGTAAGGGTTCTCAGGCACTGACAGAGGCTGCCCTGGGAGGTGGTGGAGTCAACACACCTGGAGGTATTTAAAAGATCATAGAATCATAGAATCACCAGGTTGGAAGAGACCCATCGGATCATCAAGTCCAACCATTCCTCTCAAACACTAAACGATGTCCCTCATGACCTCGTCCACCTGTGCTTTAAACACCTCCAGGGAAGGTGAATCAACCACCTCCCTGGGCAGCCTATTCCAATGCCCAATGACCCTTTCCATGAAAAGCTTCCTCCTAATGTCTAGCCTAAATCTCCCCTGGTGGAGCTTGAGGCCATTCCCTCTTGTCCTGTCCCCTGTACCTTGGGAGAAGAGCCCAGCTCCCTCCTCTCCACAACCTCCTTTCAGGTAGTTGTAGAGAGCAATGAGGTCTCCTCTCAGCCTCCTCTTTTCCAGGCTAAACACCCCCAGCTCTCTCAGCCGTTCCTCATCAGACCTGTTCTCCAGCCCCTTCAGCAGCTTTGTTGCTCTTCTCTGGACTCGCTCCAGAACCTCAACATCCTTCTTGAATGGGGAGCTGAAGCACTTAGGGGTATGATATAGTAGTGGTACGGTTGAACCTGCGATCTCAAACATCTTTTACAACCTAGTGAATCTGTGATTCTCTTTTATGATTCTATGGAGGATGGATGCCGGTGGCTTACCGCTGTTCCAGGTGCTGGTGGCTTTTCTAGACATGGATTGGTTGATACTTAGCCTAGTGGAGTCTCACAGGCCACTCTGGTGGCCGTGGGCAGGACCACCTCCCATTGGATCAGGTTACTCAGAGCCTCATCCAACTTGGCCTAGAACACTTCCGGTCGTGGGACAGCCCTGACTTCTCTGGTCATAGAATCATAGAATCACCAGGTTGGAAGAGACCCAACAGATCATCGAGTCCAACCATTCCTGTCAACCTGTGCTAGTGGTTTCCCACCTTCACGGGGAAGAATTTCTTGCTAATACCTGATCGGAATCCCCCTTCTTTCACCTTAAAATCATTGCCCCTCAACCTGTCCCTGCATTCCCTGATCAAGAGCCTTTTCCCAGCTTTCCTGGAGCCCCTTTCCATACTGGAAGCTGCTCTATGGTCTCCCTGGAGCATTCAAAGTTGAAAGCTGAGTTTTTGTGTTATCTACAACTCATCTCTCAGTTAGGACTCTGAGTCTCCAAGATCCTTAAGCCAGTCCTGGCAGGATCATGGAATCCCATGATGGTTTGCATTGGAAGGGACCTCCAAGCTCATCTGGTTCCAACCCCTTGCCATGGGCAGGAACACCTCCCACTGGATCAGGTTGCTCCAAGCCCCATCCAACCTGTCTTCGAACATCTCCAGGACTGGGGCTTCCATGACTTCTGTGGGCAACCTGGGCCAGGGCCTCCCCACCCTCCCAGGGGAGAACGTGTTCGTAATGTCTCATCCAAATTTCCCCTCTTTGAGCTTAAAACCATTCCCCCTCATCCTATCTCTGTGCTCTCTGATCAAGGGCCCCTCCCCAGCTTTCCTGGAGCCCCTTTCCATACTGGAAGCTGCTCCATGGTCTCCCTGGAGCCTTCTCTTCTCAGGGCCAGACACCCCCAACATTGTCCCCATTCTACAGATGGGAAGGGAAAGACCTTATTGTGGTGCAGTAAAATATTCCTGGAGAGAGGGATCACTGCTCTTGGGGTTTGATTTTTGCCATGGGGTCTCCTTCTTCCTCATGACCAAGATGGGTAGGAAGATCATGAGGCTACCACTGGGTTCTCCCTTGTCATGTAGCTCCTCCAGAACTCCAGCCTGGAGAAGAGAAGGCTTTGAGGAGACCTTATAGAGACCTTCCAGTACCTGAAGGGGCTACAGGAAAGCTGTGGAGGGACTTTTTACAAAGACATGGAGTGATGGGACAAGGGCGGATGGTTCTATCCTGGAGAGAGGCAGATTTAGACTAGACATAAGGAGGAATTCCTTCAGTGTGAGAGTGGTGAGGCCCTGGGACTTGTTGCCCAGGGAAGTTGGGGCTGACCCATCGCTGGAGGTGTTCAAGGCCAGGTTGGGTGGGGCCTTGGGCAGCCTTATCTAGTGGGACGTGTCCCTTCCCATCGCAGAGGTTTGGGTGTTTAAGGTCCCTTCCAACCTAAACTGTTGGACGTTTCTCTGAACCACCCACGTGTCTGGCCCATTTGGACTGGAGTCAGAGGCAGGCGGTCCCTGGGCTGCCTCTTCCCGAGGTGCTGACATTTCTCTGTCTGCCTCGTTGCGTCTTTATTGATCTTCCCTCTCTGCTCCTCGCCCTGCTTGAATGTAAATGACTTCCACGGGCGACATGTTTGGAAACCCAAGCTTTTTACTATCCCAAACCGTTACTTACTCTGCGAATCAAAGCCGTAGGATTATGATTTTTATTGATCTTTCCATAGCGTTTCTTCCAAGCTGAAGAGCTCTTTGCTTGTCTTTGGGAGAGATCATCGCGTTTGATGGAAAAGTGCAATCGCTTATCGACTGTGAAGTGGCAGGTTCCTTTCTGGAAGAGAAGGATTGACCGTAGAGTGGAATTGAGGTTACAAGAGTGAACCCATGGTCTGTCTCGGATGTTTAGTTCCTCTTTGGAAGTCCAGCTCCTTTAAAAGACTAGAAATTAGAGAGTGTCCTAGGCAGCATGCTGAGATGTGGAGCTACACGTGGACTCCAAAGGGAAAAATCTTCTTCCAAAGCACTGTTCTTGCTTCTTTTTGGGTTGGGTTTTTGGTGTCCCTCTTAAATCACTCCCATTGGAGACTGAGTCTCAAGCTGACCAAGAGAACCCACACAAGGCTTTGGAGGCTACATGAATGTATCCCTGTTTTTATTAGTAATTAAGGTATCTCTTAAGTGCTTTCTGAATCCTGTTGGAAGTCAGCTCTCTGCATGCTGTTGTTTCTGCTTCCTAAGCTGCTTTGCTCCCTTTAATCTAACGTGTGCATCTGTGAATCCACGTCCCCTCAAAGGCGGAATCCTGCGGAGGCTTCTCCGCGTGCCGGGCGCGCAGTGCTGGCTGAGGCCTTAAAAAACCCCAATGTAACAATAACACAAACAGCTCTCACTCCGAGAAACCTTTAATGTGGTCAGGAACATTTGGGATGAATTAGGAAACTGGCTGTTTGGAGTGAAGAGTTGAGGGATTTGTGTGTCCGCATCTCTGACCGGATCAGCAGGCTCTCGGTGAGGCTTGTGGTTTTCTTCTGCTTCCCAATCCAAAGGGATTTGGCTGAAGCAAGCACAGAGGAGGTGTTTTTTTTTTTTTTTTTTTTTTACCGAGGCTGCTGGGCGCTGATTCCGTGCTTTGCATCTGCTTGGCTGAGCGTGACCTCTCCTGCTTGCAGTTTAGGAGTTAGGCTCATGTTTCAGCCCACACTGGAGTTCAATCCAGTTGCTGCGCAGAGAAGGGAGCAGGTTCCTGGCAGCCAGAAAGGGAACATGGGGATGGAGAAGAGGTTGCTCAAGCCGCAGTAGCTTCCTCGGGCGTCTGGGGGTTGTCCTGGAGGCTGTGGGCAGTGCTGGTGTCTGGACACCGAAAGGGACCCTTCCCACTGCCAGTTTTCCTTTCCAGTGTGGGAAGGAAACTGAGTTCTGGGTGATAATATACTCATCCTCTTTGTAACACCCTGTTGGGTTACCTGCTTCTCCTCTTCCCAGCGATCTATAGAATCATGGAATGGGTTGGATTGGAAGGGACCTTGAATCCCATCCAGTTCCAGCCCCCCTGCCACGGGCCGGGACCCCTCAACCTGGATCAGGCTGCTCAAAGCCTCATCCAGGCTGGCCCTGAACACCTCCAGGGATGGGGCAGCCATGAGTTCTCTGGCAATATGCCCCAGTGCCGGTTTGAAAGGTGATGGATGCTTCCTCAACCTCTCCGGTTCCTAAGAAACCTTCCCTTCAACTTCTTGACCTCTCCCTAGTGCCTGCTCTGGGAAATAAGAACAGGCATGATGCAGGATTCCAGGCTATGACCAGGATGGAAGCACTGGGATTGGGAAAACTCTCTAGTTTTGGCTTCTGCCTGGCTTTGGGGAGAGCAGGAGAACACTGCTTTGCTTCTGCTGTGCAGGACTTGCCCCTTGGAAGGCTCTCCCTCCAGAATTACACTGGGACTTGTTATGTAGAAGGATGAAGTGGTTTGGGTGAGAAGGGACCTTTCAAGCCCGTCCCGTCCAACTTCCTGCCACGAGGAGGGACATCTCCAACCAGCTCAGGTTGCTCAGAGCTCTGTCTAAGCTGACCTTGAGTGTTTCCAGGGGTGGGGCATCTACCACCTCTCTGGGCAATCAGGGCCAGGGTTTCACCACCCTCAGCATGAAAACTTCCTTCCTTCTATGCAACCTGAATCTCCCCTCTTCCAGTTTAAAACCATTCCCCCTCGTCCTGCCTCTCCAGGCCCTGCTGAAAGGTCCATCCCCATCTTTCTCATCATCCTCTTTGGCTGCTGAAGGTTTTCCACCTCAGTTTGTGCACTGGGAGTGCCTGAGCAGCTCCAAATCTGCTCGTGGAGAAGGCTACAAGCAGATATTCACTCTCCTTTTCTTATGAGCTGCTTTGATGATGCTTCAGCTCTGGTGTAGGAGTCTTGCAGTACCGATGAGGAGGTGCTGGAGCTGGACAGCCCTTCCTGCTGCTGCTGTGCTGTGCACGTGTGAGAAACCCTTCTTGCTGAGCCGCAGCTGGGGTGGAGGTCTAGCATTGCTGACTTGCAGTCTTCCACGTGGATGATGCAGGAGTGGAGCAGCTTCCATCATGAGTGTGTCCCTAATTAAGCTTGGCTTGATGGAATTGAGTGGTGGGGTAGCAAAACCAGGCAGGAAGCTTCTGAATTTTGGATTAAAAGGAGTTTTTATTACACACAGTCCCCCCCACCCACCCACCCCAGCCAGGGCTGCCGGGAGCATTCAGTTCCCTACTCCCACCTTCCGTGCCGTTTTTCAGCTGTCGTTGGATCTCTGCGAGCTGCCGGCAGTGCTACTGCAAGAAATAATTGCAAATCACTCCATCACTTCCTTTGGAATTTTTCTTTTCCCTTTCTAGTTCTGCATCTCCAGCGTCTCCTTAAATGTCACCTTGAGGAATCTGCGTGTGCTGTGGCTCTTTCAGTGCAGGATTTGTGGAAGTTGGTGGAGGATGTGCCCAAAAAACACCCCTTTTTGTAAAAACTCAGTGGTTTACAGACCCTTGGTCCATTTTCTGGCTTAGACTTTTCCTTCTTTTTATTTGTTTTTTTTTTTTTACTAGGAAGCTCTGTAGGTATTTGTTCCAGGTAAATAACGTGCCCAGAACTCCAAACCCTGACGAGTGCCTCTGCAGTGATTATTTCCCTGTCAGACCCGAGCTCTTGCTGAAGCAGCACTCTGTTCTTCTTCAGCTGGAAGGGAGAAGATGCATGGATAAGGTTTTCCATTAGAAAGAGAGGTGGGAATAAGCTCTGTAAACACACACATGCTCTAAATGGACTTTTAATCCACTTGGCTTGAGGAGATGCAATTCCTGCCTCAAAATCCATCCTAAGAATTCAACCACTTGAATCTTATGGCTTTTAAAATGATTTCTTTGCACGTCTGGATCACCATAGCTGGTATTCCCCACCGCTCCTGTTTTTCACCCTGGGATGGGCTTCCAAGCTGCAGCTCCTAACAAACCAGCTCTTCTGGCTGCTCATGGCTTGGACAGGTCTACTCATTGCTGGGATCAAAACTGGCTGGATGACCAAGCCCAAAGTGTTGTGGTGAATGGAGTTACATCCAGTGGACATCTGGTCATGGATTCATAGAATGGTTTGGTTTGGAAGGGACCTTTAAGATCCTCCAGTTCCAACCTGCTTCCATGGGCAGGGACACCTCCTGCTGGATCAGGTTGCTCAAAGCCTCGTCCAACCTGGCCTTGAGCACCTCCAGCTTTTTGGGGTAACCTGTTCCAGTGTTTCACCACCTTCATGCTGAAGAATTTCTTCCTGATATCTGGTCTAAATCTTCTCCTCTACAATGTATACCCCTTATAAAGTCACAAGTGGTCTTCCCCAGGTAGGGCTCAGTGGTGGGGTTGGTTCTGTTTAATGTCTTTGTCAATGATCCAGATGAGGAGATCGAGTGTTCCCTCAGTGAGTTTGTAGATGAGAACAAATGGTGTGGGAGTGTTGATGTTGATGTGCTTGAGGACAGGAAGGATCAGCAGAGGGATCTGGCCAGGCTGGATCCATGGGCTGGAGGGCAGGAAGGCTCTGAAGAGGGATCTGGCCAGGCTGGATCTATGGGATGGGGCCAATGGAATGGGGTTCAACAAGACCAAATGCTGGGTCCTGCACCTGGGTCACAACAACCCCGTGCAGCTCCAGGCTTGGGGAAGATGGAGGAGGACCTGGGGATGTTGGTTAACAATAGCTGAACATGAGGCAGCAGTAGCCCAGGTGGCCAAAAAGGCCAACAGCATCCAGGCCTGGATCAGCCATGGTGTGGCCAGCAGGACCTCAGAAGTGATTGTCCCTTTGGACTTGGTATCCGTGAGGCCGCACCATGAATTCTGGATTGAGTTTTGGGCCCCTCACTCCAAGAAACACCTGGAGGGGCTGGAACTCCTCCAGAGAAGGGGAACGTTGCTGGGGGAGGCTCTGGAGCACAGAGGTTATGGGGAACGGCTGAGGGACTTGGGGTGGTTGAACCTGGAGAAGACGAGGCTGAGGGGAGACCTCATTGCCCTCTACAGCTCCCTGAAAAGAGGTTGTAGCGAGGTGGGTGTTGGTTTCTTCTCCCAAGTTAGAAGGATTAGGATGGGAGGAAATGGCCTGAAGTTGTGCCAGGGGCTGTTTAGATTGGATATTAGGAAAAAATCCTTCATGGAAAGAGTGGTGAAGGCCTGGAAGAAGCTGCCCAGGACAGTGGTGGAGTCTCCATCCCTAGAGGTGCTCAGGAAACTTGTAACCGTAGCATGTTGGAGCATGGGGATGTTGGGCTGATGGTTGATCTGGATGATCTTAGAGGTCTTTTCCAACTTTAATGACTGCCTGAGTCTGTTATCACTGCAGTGTGTTCTACTCCCATCCCAAGTGAGGCCTTGGGCTTGAATGTCTCCATGGCAGGAAAGCAGCTGCCACGTAACTGCTTTCATCTTGTCTTCAGTCACTCAACCCAGTTTCGTGTGGCTGCAGGGATCTTGCCTGGCAGCAGAATCTTCTTTTATAACAAATTCTCTCTCAGCCCTAGAATATTGCTTTTTCCCCTTTGATTCCTCACTCTATTGACAAATTAACACTCAAAGCTACTGATCTACAGTTCTCAATACCAGCAGGGGATTTATCCCAAAGTGGTGGGAAGCTTAGAATCGTAGAATCGTTAGGTTGGAAAAGACCTTTAAGATCATTAATTCCAACTGTACCTGCTCACTCTTTTATCCCTAAGGACTTCATCTCCTCATCTCTTAAATACCTCCATGAATGGGGACTCCACCACCTCCCTGGGCAGCCTCAGCCAGTGCCCGAGAATCCTTTCTGTGAAGAAGTAATCCCTAGTGTCCAATCTAAACTTTCCCTGATGCAGCTTGAGGCCATTGCCTCTTGTCCTATGACCTCTCACTTGAGAGAAGAGACGAATACCCATCCCTCTACAACCTTCTTTTAGGTAGTTGTGGAGAGCAATAAGGTCTCCTCTCAGTCTCCTCCAGTCTAAACAACCCCAGTTGCCTCAGCTGCTTCTTATAGGACTTGTTTTCCAGACCCTTCACCTGTTTTGTCACTGGGAGGGGATTATCTTACTCCTCTTTGCTCTTATGCTTGGGCTTCATGATCTCTAAAGGTCTTTTCCAGCCTGATGAGTCTATGATTGTGGCGAAACCTCACTTGGAGCCCAGTGTTCAGTTCTGGAGTCCTCAAAACTCGTCCAATTCAAACCATTCCTGATGGAAGCAGGGACACCTTCCACTGAACCAGGTTGCTCAAAGCCTCATCCAACCTGTCCTTGAACACCTCCAGGGATGGAACAGCCACGGCTTCTCAGGGCAACCTATGCCAGGGCTTCACCTCCATCAGAGGGAAGAATTTCTCCCTAAGATCTCATCTCAATCTCCCCTCTTTCCGCTTAAACCCCCTCCCCCTCATCCTATCCCTGATCAAGAGCCCCTCCCCAGCTTTCCTGGAGCCCCTTTCTGTATTGGAAGCTGTTCTAAGGTCTCCCCAGAACCTTCTCTTCTCCCGGTTGAACCCCAACCGTCTCAGCTTGTCCTCATACCGGAGATGCTCCAGCCCTTCGAGCATCTTTGTGGCTCTAATGACTCTGATCCCTCTGTAGGTAATAAGTAGGGACAAGGTTGGTGTGCAGAGAGACTGGCTTGATTGACAAAGTGGAAGTGTGGGAGGAAAAGCAGCACAACCGTGGTGCTAATCCTGAGGGACGTAAACTACGGAGCAGAAAAAAGGATGTGAAGGAGGGAGAGGACGCTCCAGGCTACACGTCAGAGTTGTGTGAAACCAGAGGGACGTGGAGGCTTTTTGACAGTGCTTGGGGAATGAAGTGGAGTGCGAGCTCGGGAATCACGGTGACGTTCAAGGTAGTCGCGATGAGGATGTGGACAGCACTTCAGCTCTGAAGTGACTGGTGGGTTCCGAAACGTCAACGTGGTCACGGTTTGGATGTGGACAGCACTTCAGCTCTGAAGTGACTGGTGAGTTCCAAAATAATTCAGGTGTTTAGTGCCTTGTCTTTGCCTCTGTTGTGCAACCTGGAGAGAACCCATTTGGGCAAAATAGCGACAGGAGGGAACGTGAAAATATTCCATCAACCTTAATTCAGGGAGAGTCAATGTCTCTTCTGGGTTATTTTTAGCCATTATTGTCCTGGAAAGTCCTACGTTTAGGTATTCAGTTGGCAGTGTGGAAATAGATGAGCTCAAGGATTGCTACCCTGGAGATTTGCCTGAAGTAGTTAGGACTCTCACCATGAGAAGGACATTGAGGTCCTGGAGTGTGTCCAGGGAAAGACAACGAAGCTGGTGAAGGGGCTGGAGAAAAAGGGTTATGAGAGGCAGCTGAGGGACCTGATTTTGTTTATCTTGGAGAAGAGGAGGCTAAGGGGAGACCTTATCACTGTCTCCAACTACCTAAAAGGGGTTGCAGAGAGGTGGATGGTGGTCTCTTCTGAGTAACAAGTGAAATGGCCTCAAGTTGCACCAGGGAATGTTTAGATTGGATATTAGGAGGTATTTCTTCACCAAAAGGGTTATTGGGCACTGGGAGAAGCTGCCCAGGGAGGTGGTGGAGTCTCCATCCCTGCAGGGATTTTAGATGGATAGATGAGGTGCTTGGGGTTGTGGTTTAGTAGTGGACAGGAACTGTTGCAATGAATGATCTCAAAGATCTTTTCCAACCAAGCAATTCTCTTCTGTTCTATGATTCTGTGACTAGAGTGGACTGGATGATCTTTGGAATCCCAGAATCCCAGAGTGGTGGGATGGGAAGGGACCTCTGGAGCTCATCTAGTCCAACCCCTCTGCTAAAGTAGGGTCATCTCCAGCAGATTGAGCATGACTGCACCCAGGAGGGCTTGGATATCTCCAGAAAAGGGGACTCCACACCCTCCCTGGTCTGCCTGTTCCAGTGCTCTGTCAACCTCATGGTTAAGAAGTTGTTCCTCAAATTCAGGTGGAACTTCTTGTGCTCCAGTTTGTACCTGGTGCCCCTTGTCCTGGTGCTGGTCACCCGTCTGTCTCCATCCTCCTGCCCTAAAACCAAAACAGCTTTAAAGAAACAGTAATGATAAAAGGAAAATAATATTGATAAGAATAATAAAATACAGACAAGTATATAAAATTGAACCTTGCTCATGACTACTTCACCGCTGATGCTGCAGAACAGGGAAAGGGGAAGGATCCCACGGTGGACTCAGTGGCAGAAGGGAGCTGGACTCAGGAACTGGATTCAGGCACACATGGATCCTGGATCAGGGGCAAAAGGACAGGCAAGATCCATATTTGACTCTGGTCGTCACAGAAGAACGAGGCTTGGATGAGGCTTTAAGCAACCTGACCCAGTGGGAGGTATCCCTGCCTGTGACAGGGGAGTTGGAACTGGATGGGCTTTAAGATCCCTTCCAAATCATTCTGCGATTCTATGAAACTGCTTCATGGGGTAAAAATATTTCGAGACAACTTTTACATCCGACTCAGCATCTTGTACGTCAGCCGGAGACAGAGAAAGAATTGAAAATGTTCAATATTTCATGAGCCGCAGTCCAAGAAAATCTCTAATGCCTCTGTAATATGATTTGGGTTTTAGAGCTCTCTGTATTGATTCGTGATTTAAAGTCGGCCGTGCTCTCTGTCCGTCATACGAGGAGGGAGAGAGAAGAAAAAGCTTTATAAATACATTTCTGAGGACACAGAGGGCATTCAAAGAAAGAGCTGGATGATTGTAGCACTGCCTGGTTGCTCTTACATTCTGTTAATGGGGTGTAAATTATATTCCTGTTTATTCCACAGGGCTTAGATTTTCATGGTTCAAGTGCAGGAGTGGGCAGGATCTCCTTGGGGCTCCTGATTTAGAGTTGGTCTCACAGAATCACAGAATCGCTGGGTTGGAAATGAACCACTGGATCACCAAGTCCAACCACCATTGGTTGGTTGGACAAACATAGTCTTGGTGGATTACTACCTGAATCATAGAATCACGGAATGGGTTGGGTTGGAAGAGACCTCAAAGCCCATCCATTCCCAACCCCCTGTCATGGAAAGGGAAACCTTCCACTGGGTCAGGTTGCTCCAAGCCCCATCCAACCTGGCCTTGAAGACCTCCAGGGATGGGGCAGCCATGAGTTCTCTGGGCACCTTGCACCAGGGCCTCACCAACCTCACAAGGAAGAATTTCTTCCTAAGTTCTCATCTCAATCTCCCCTCTTTCAGCTTAAAATCATTCCCTTAGTCCCATCCCACTGCTCCCTGATAAAGAGACCCTCCCAGCTTTCCTGGAGTCCCTTTCTGTGCTGGAAGCTCCTCTAAGGTTTCCCCAGAGCCTTCTCTTCTCCAGGCTGAGCAACCCCAACTCTCTCAGGCTGTCCTTCAGTGGGAGTTGCTCCAGCCTTTGGATCATCTCCATGGCTCCCTCTGGACCCATTCCAACAGTTCCATCTCCTTCTTATGTTGGGGATTCCAGAACAGGACACAGGACTCCAGGTTTGGGTCTCACCAGAGTGGAATATAGGAGCCGAATCCTCTCCCTCCCCCTGCTCTTCCCACTGCTTTGGATGCAGTCCAGGACACAGCTGGCTGCAAGCACACATCGCTGGCTCACGCTGAGCTTCTCATCCACCAGCCCCCTACGTCCTTCTCCTCAGGGCTGCCCTCAATCCATTCTCCATCCAGCCTCTACTTGTGCTTGCGATTGCGCCAACTCAGGTGCAGGACTTTGCCCTTGGCCTTGTTGAACCTCATTAGGCTGATGAAGGGCTTCATGAAGCTTCTCATTTGCAGCGCAAGGTCCAGCCCTTGGATCATCTTCATGGCCACTCCTTGAATCCTGTGTTCAGTTCTGGGCCCCTCACCACAAGAAGGACGCTGAGGCTCTGGAGAAAGTCCAGAGAAGAGCCACGAAACTGGTGAAAGGGCTGGAGAACAGGCGTTATGAGGAGCGGCTGAGAGAGCTGGGGGTGTTTCTCCTGGAGAAGAGGAGGCTGAGAGGAGACCTCATTGCTCTCTATAATTACCTGAAAGGAGGTTGTGGAGAGGAGGGAGCTGGGCTCTTCTCCCAAGGGACAGGGGACAGGACAAGAGGGAATGGCCTCAAGCTCCACCAGTGGAGATTTAGGCTGGAGATTAGGAGGAAGTTATTCACAGAAAGGGTGATTGGGCATTGGAACAGGTTGCCCAGGGAGGTGGTTGATTCCCCTTCCCTGGAGGTGTTTAAGGGACAGGTAGATGAGGTCCTGAGGGACGTGGTTTAGTGTTTGATAGGAATGGTTGGACTCGATGATCTGATGGGTCTCTTCCAACCTGGTTGTCCTATGATTCTATGGCCTCCTCTAGCCTCGTTCCAACAGTTCCATATCCTTCCTGTGCCGAGGCCTCCAGAACTGGACACAGGACTCCAGGTGGGTCTCAACAGCAGCATCGAGGGGCCTGCTGGTCCCACTGGTCCCACCTATGTTCTGTTTGGCTTTGTGGGCTGCGAGCAATGTTCCTGCCTCATGTAGAGCTTCTCATCCACCAGCACCGCAAATCCTTCTCTTCAGGGCTGCTCCCAACCCATTCCAGCCTTCCTCGTGGTGAATGAGCTCGTTTTATAGAAACCCCCAGGTCTCACACTCCCTTCTGGTTCCAGCACAGGGTGCTGGTGTCATTTATCAGCCTACGTAGCCATAAATTATAAATGGGCCAGAAACAAACCTTGATGTTTAAGAGGTTTTCTTGCTGTTCTCATGATCTCGCTTCATTTTTAGCTACAATTTGGGGCTGCGTGACTCTGCCTTTTAAGAGCGCGGGTCATTGACTTTTAGATTGGCAGGCAGGCTCGCTTCCAGCTCTGATGTTGCTTCGAGCACTTGGTGTCTGGAAAGGCTGAATTGAGAAGTTCAGGCGCGTTGGGTGAAGCGTTCACAGATAGCGAGGGGGCTTTGGCTGTGTGGTGGTTGCCTTCATTTCAAGCATGTTCAGGAGCTTCCTATCACATCCTTGTTGCCCAGCCAGCTGGAACAGCCTTTCCTCGGGTCTGAAATCTGACCTTCAGTGGAGTTCAAATTCCTGGGGTGTCCATCTTTGGGCACAGCTCCACCAATCTGAGCAGGGACTTGCCTGGTTCTTGATGCCCAGGGAAGTGGTTGATTCACCTTCCCTGGTGGTGTTTAAGGGACGGGTAGATGAGGTCCTGAGGGACATGGTTTAGTGTTTGATAGGAATGGTTGGACTGGGTGATCCGATGGGTCCCTTCCAACCTGGTTGTTCTATGGGTTTCGACTCTTTTCAGCCAAAGCGTTCATGGTATCTTGCTTGTGAAGGTGTTGAGGGTCAGGATTAGTTTTCCTTCCCCTCAAAACCATGGATTGTGTTGGAATTTCGAGTCCATATATTCCATGGGGGAAAGGGTCCAAGCAAAATGTTCAATGTGCTTGTTGAAGACCAGCAGAGCCATCTGTACTGTTGTGGAGCAAAGGTGCAAGGTCTGGGATGTCCAGCTTCTGAAGATCCATGCTGCTCGGTAGCTGAGCTGTGAAGCTTTCGTGGAATCATAGAATCATAGAATGGTTTGGTTGAAAGGGACTTTAAAGCCCATCCAGTTCCATCATCCTGCCATGGGCAGGGACACCTCCCACTGCATCAGGTTGCTCAAAGCCCCATCCAACCTGACCTCGAACACCTCCAGGAATGAGACATTCACAACTTGTCTGGGTAACCTGTGCTAGGGCCTCATCACCCTCATCATGAAGAATTATCCTCCTAAGATCTCATCTCAATCTCCCTCCTTTCAGCTTAAAACTATCCCCTCTCATCCTATCCCTGGGATAAAGAGACCTTCTCCAGCTTTTCCATCAACCTCTTTCAGTACTGAAAGGCTATTAGAATGTCTCCCCAAGAACATTCTCTTCTCCAGGCTGAACAACCACAACTCTCTCAGCATGTCCTCCTACTGGAGGTGCTCCAGCCCTCAGACCATCTTCATTGCCTCCTCTGGACTTGCTCTGACAGATCCATGTCCTTCCTCTGCTGAGGACTCCAGAACTGAATGTAGGGTTCCAAGCAAGGTCTCACAAGAGCAGAATTCATAGAATCATAGAATCGCCAGGTTGGAAGAGACACGCTGGATCATCGAGTCCAACCATTCCCACCAATCTAAACCATGCCCCTCAGTACCTCATCCACCCACACCTTAAACACCTCCAGGGAAGGCGAGTCAACCACCTCCCTGGGCAGCCTCTGCTAGTGCCTAACGACCCTTTCCATGAAATGTTTTTTCCTTATGTCGAGCCTGAACCTCCTCTGGTGGAGCTTGAGGCCATTCCCTCTTGTCCCCTGTCCCTTGGGAGAAGAACCCAGCTCCCTCCTCTCCACAACCTCCTTTCAGGTAGTTGTAGAAAGCAATGAGGTCTCCTTTCAGCCTCCTCTTCTCCAGACTAAACACCCACATTGTCTTTCGTTGCCTTTTTTTTAGGGCTGCAGATAAAATGCCATTTTCCCCCTTTTCAGGACACATGTTTGGTGTTAAGATGTGATGGTGGGAGCATAAAAGTTGTGTTTGGGGAAGGTTTTTCTCTCCTAAATCCAGCCAAGGCATCTCTCTCTTTGTAGACAGAAGCTGAAAGAATTGGGGTTATTCAGCCTGGAGAAGAGAAAGCTTCGAGGAGACCCTAGAGTGACCTTCCAGTACTTGAAGGTGCAAGAAAGCTGGGGAGGGACTTTTCACAAATGGCTTTAAATTGGAGAGGGATTGATTTAGACTAGACATTAGGAGGAAATTCTCCACCATGAGGGCAGTGAGGCACTGGCACAGGTTGCCCAGGGGTGTTGTGGGTGCCTCATCCCTAGAAATGTTCAAGGCTAGATTAGGTGGGGCCTTGAGCAGCCTGATCCAGTGGAAAAGATCAGACCATGGCAGTGGGGTTGGAATTTATGGTCTCTTCCAACTCAAACCATTCTATGATAACTGGTGGCAGAGCTTTCTTTGAAAGGAGGCCTCTTGGAGGGCGACCTGTAACAAGAGCATCCCTTGGATCCCGGTCTGAGCCATCTCCTGGCATCCGTCCTGGCATCTGTCAACATCCACGCTCTGTCGATGAGGCCAAAGGGAAACTGTCATCGCCCAACGCAGAGCCAATCCCTTGAACCAATGGAAAGGCTCCTCATTGATTGACACCGATCTGTCTGGGGCAGCAGAGCCACTGCAACCAGGCCAAATCTCCCATCAGGGCTGGGAATGCTCCTGCTTCTGGCTCCTCACCAGCTTTTGGGTTGTAGAACTATTGAATGGTTTGTTTTGGAAGGCACCTTTAAAACCCACCCAGTCCAACTCTCCTGCCACGAGCAGGGAAGTCTCCAAAGAATTCAGGATTCATTTAGCCTAGAGAAGAGGAGGCTGAGAGGAGACCTCATTACTCTCTACAACTGCCTGAAAGGAGGTTGTAGAGAGGAGGGAGCTGGCCTCTTCTCCCAAGTGACAGGGGACAGGACAAGAGGGAATGGCCTCAAGCTCTGCCAGGGGAGATTTAGGCTAGAGATTAGGAGGAAGTTTTTCACAGAAAAGGTCATTGGGCATTGGAACAGGCTGCCCAGGGAGGTGATTGATTCACCTTCCCTGGAGGTGTTTAAGGGACAGGTAGATGAGGTGCTGAGGGACGTGGTTTAGTGTTTGATAGGAATGGTTGGACCCGATGATCCAATGGGTCTCTTCCAACCTGATTGTTCTATGATTCTAGGATTTTAGGATGCTCAGAGCCCCGTCCAATGTGGCCTGGAATGTTTCCAGGGATGAAGCATCTCCCACCTCTCTAGGAAACTTCATCCAGTATTTCCTCACCTTCCTATCCAGCCTGAATCCTCCTTTGTCCTGTCACTCCAGACCCTGAATAAATGTCCTGAGCATGGAACTCTACCATCAAATTCTCCAGTGTTTACAGGTTTTTGTCTCTGGCTGCTGCCGCTTCTTTAGAACTTGTCAGCTTCTTGACGCCACTGATGCTTGGGCTGTGGGTGAAGAGCAGATAAGAAGGTTTACTCTAAACTCAACGCTCACTTTAATCATAGAATCGTGGAATCGTTCAGGTTGGAAAAGACCTCTAAGCTCATCCAGTCCAACTGTCAGCCCAACCCCACCATGCCAACTAAACCATGTCCCCAAACACCCTATCTACGTGGTTTTTTTAACCCCTCGAGAGATGGGGCCTCCACCACTGCTCTGGGCAGCCTCCTCCAATGCTTCACCACTCTTCCAGTAAAGACTTTTTTCCTAATGTCCAATGTAAACCTCCGCTGGCATGACTGGAGGCCATTTCCTCTCATCCAATCACTTGTTCCTTGGGAGAAGAGACCAAAACCCACCTCACTGCAACCTCCTTTCCAATTAGAGAGTGACTTGTAGTCCCATTTGTTGTGATCAGCCCTTCTGTGTGTTGAGAACCGAGTCAATAACAGGAGCTAAGGGGCTGACCTGAAGGCCCAGGAGGTCCAAGACTTGAAAGAAAACGCACCAGAGCAGAAGGGACTTTTCACTCCGTCGTGACTTCAAAGGGGTTATAGCTGGATTTTTTCCAGAAGAGCCTTTTAGATCTTACAGAGTCAAGCTCTTTGCTTTTCAGTGTTGGCAAGCGGCAGCAGATTTTTTCATTTGATTGTTTTTCTAAGCTGTGTGTTCTTTGATTGCCTCCGCGTGAGATAAACTTCCTCTCAAACATCTCAGAGCTGAAACCGTGGCCTTTGCGTGGCCAGTGCAAGCTGACCTTCTCCAGAGACACTTTAAATCTTGCTTTACCGACTTGGAGGACATCCAGGGCAGTTCAGACTTCGGAAGTTTCGCTGCTTTCTAGTGGGTAAATGTTTCTGCTGAGCTGTGTGAGTGGCGAATGCAAAGAGAACTTTCAGATTGTGGGTTGTGAGCGCCGTGTGAGACAGGCCAAGTGAGTTCTGAAGATGACGACGTCTTTTTCGTGCCTAAATAACAACAGTTGTCCCTCAAGAGCAAGGTTCTGCGTCTGGGTCGGGGCAATCCCATACATAAATCCAGAGTGGGTGGAGAATGGATTGGGATCAGCCCCTGAGGAGAAGGACTTGGGGATGAGAAGCTTGATATGAACCTTCAAAGTGGACTCACAACTATTTCCTGGGCTGCAACCAAAAAGTGGGACTGGTAGAGTACGTGAGGGGATTCTCCCCCTCTACTCTGCTCTGGTGAGACCCCACCTGGAGCTCTGTGTCCGTCTCCGGAGTCCTCAGCACAGGAAGAATGTGGATTTGTTAGAGAGAGTCCAAAGCAGGCCACAAACATGATCCCAGGGCTGCAGCTCCTCCCGTGCAAGGACAGGCTGGGAGAGTTGGGATTGCTCAGCCTGGAGAAGTAGAAGGCTCTGGGGAGACCTCAGAGCAGCCTTCCAGAACCTGAAGGGGCTCCAGGAAAGCTGGGGAGGGACTTCTCCTCAGGGACTGCAGGGATAGGATGGGAAGGGATGGTTTTAAGCTGAAAAGGGGGAGATTTACATTAGACATTAGGAAGAAATTCTTCATGATGAGAGTGATGAGGCACTGGCCCAGGTTGCCCAGAGAAGTTATGTCTGCCCCATCCCTGGAGGTGTTGAAGACCAGGTTGGATGGGTCTTTGAGCACCTTGATCCAATGGGAGGTGTCCCTGCCCATGGTTTTGGAGCTGGATGGACTTTGAGGTCCCTTCCAACCCAAACCATTCTATGATTCAATGAACTGGATGATCTTTAACTTTCTTTCCAACCCAAACCATTCCACGATTCTATGATTCTATGACTTTATTATTCCAGGCACCAGAAAACATGATAGTATCATCCTGAAAGGCAGCAAACAGCCAGGGTTTCATTTCCAAGTGTCTGGGAGATGTTTTGACTGCTCTCCCTGCTGCAGCGCCCTGCTTGAGGGAACCTCATCAGCGAGTAAATTGCAGGTCTGGCTGATCCTGCAGCCCATGCCCTTATCTCCCTGTCTTGCCCTTGGGGTTCAAGGGACCTGTTTGGCTTTGTCATTGGAAAGCAAGCTCCCAAACTTCTTTTTTTTTGGAGTGGATTAAAGGCTTTCCTGTGAGGCTGGTGCACACAATAGCTGCGGGTTTAAGTCGCTGCTCTGTAAAAGCTGCTCTGCAGCAGCGTGAACATGGGATTTTTAGCTGCAGGAAACTTGTTGGGCTCATTGCATCACCACAGTCAAATCATAGAATCATAGAATCACCAGTTTGGAAGAGACCCACCGGATCATCAAGTCCAACCATTCCTATCAAACACTAAATCCATGCCTCTCAGAGCCTCCGATCAAACAGGAATGGTTGGACTCAATGATCCGGTGGGTCTCTTCCAACCTGGTGATTCTATGATTCTATCAATCATTAAACCATGTCCCTCAGCACCATGTCCACCTGTCCCTTAAACACCTCCAAGGAAGATGATTCAACCACCAAACTGGGCAGCCTGTTCCAGTGCCCAATGACCCTTTCTGTGAAAAATTATTTCCTAATGTCCAGCCTAAACCTCCCTTGGCGGAGCTTGAGGCCATTCCCTCTTGTCCTGTCCCCTGTCACCTGGGAGAAGAGGCCAGCTCCCTCCTCTCCACAACCTCCTTCCAGGTAGTTGTAGAGAGCAATGAGGTCTCCTCTCAGCCTCCTCCAGGCTAAACCCCCCCAGCTCTCTCAACCGTTCCTCATAAGACCTGTTCTCCAGCCCCTTCCCAGCTTCGTTGCTCTTCTCTGGACTCTCTCCAGAGCCTCAACATCCTTCTTGTGGTGAGGGACCCAGAACTGAACACAGGATTTGAGGAACAGTCTCACCAGTGCTGAGTCCAAAGGGAGAATAATCTCCCTGGACCTGCTGGTCACACTGTTTCTGCTCCAAGACAAGATGCCATTGGCCTTCTTGGTAGGTTCCGAGCCTTTCTATGGAGAAGGCCTTGTGACTCCCCCACTGCCTGGTGACATCCAGCTTGGCCAGTTTCCTTGGCCACATCTTTTGCAAAGATGACACGGAGAGAAGAGAAGCTGTTGCTGTCCTAGAGAGACAGGAGTCTGATTTCCTCATGTAAAGCTTCGCTTGCGTAATCCATCCCTTCCAATCCTTTGTTCCAGGCATCTGTTATGAGGATGGGTTAAGTTGCTGAGGATACCCTCCCTGGAGGTGTTTAAGGCACAGGTGGACGAGGTGCTGAGGGACATGGTTTAGTGTTTGATAGGAATGGTTGGACTCAGTGATCTGGTGGGTCTCTTCCTACCTGGTGATTCTATGATTCTATGACTCTTACAAAGAGCTAGGAAGGTTTGAATAAGAAAGTAGCAAGTTCAGAAGGATTTGGAAGCTTGTAGTCTTGATTAAGAGTTTTCAATCTTGTCATTCGTAGAGTCATGGAATGGATTGGTTTGAAGGGACCTTAAAGCTCATCCAGTTCATAGAATCATGGGATGGTTTGGGTCGGAAGGGACCTCAAAGCTCATCCTGTTCTGAACCCCCTGCCATGAGCAGGGACACCTCTCACTGGATCAGGTTGCTCCAAGCCTCATCCAGTCTGGCCTAGAACACGTCCAGGGATGGAGCATCCATGATTTTTTTCGGCAACCTGTGCCAATGCCTCCCCACCCTCATGGCAAAGAATTTCTCCCTAAAATCTCATCTCAATCTCCCCCTTTTCAGCTTAAAACCATTCCCTTTGTCCTATCCCTGCACTCCCTGTTAAACAGCCCCTCCTTATTGTTCCTGTAGGCCCCAAAATTCCAAAAATGAGAGTGGAGAACATTAATCACTTCAGTAACAATAACTTCTCTGTTTCTCTAGTCCAGAGCTCCATATCTTCATAGATGTGGGCGATGGGTGGGAGCCTTTCAATTCAACAGCGGCTCCTCTCTGCATTCGTTCTCTGGAGTCATGGAGACATCCTTGAGCATTTATTTCAGGACTTTAGACCTTCTGAGAACCCAGAGAAACATACCAGGAATGACTTTTCCTTAAAATCAAGCTGCTGGCTTTTGGGTTGGGAGTAACTCCATGTTAAATGGCGCAAAGGTGATGGAGGTGGGCTCTGTAGGAAGCTTTTCGGTGAAGAAGTTGGCTCTGTAGGAAGCTGCTGGGTGGGAAGGTGGTCTCTGTAGAAACCTTATTGGTGGCTTTGCTGTGGAGTAGCTCACCACCGCCTGGTGTATTAAAAGTGTTTTTATCTGTTGGATCTTCTTTATGAGCACCTCCAGCTTCTGTGTTGGCCTGGTCTTCCTCCTAAAAACCAGCCACCAGTGTTGATGCCGTCTTGACTTTGCTCTCTGTTGGTCCAACTCCGTTTCCTATCTGATGAGCCACCTGAAAATCTGCTTCGAAGCCTGAAGTCTTAAAAATACCTATTTACATATTCCTCATGCAAAACCAGGCTCCTGGCTTGACTGGTACTGCTGGTATTTCAATGACTACCTTGCCTTGCTCCACAGCTTGGTTGTCCCGCAGCAGTCTAGCTTCCAACCACAAATCCCAAAGTCTTGAGTCATCTCCTCATCTCCAGCAGCTCCAGAACATTTCCCCCCTCCATGACTCCTCTTCGCTTGGCTTCCCCACTTGCCAGCAGCGATCGTTACCCGCTCTGGCACTGAACAAACAGGAATTACTCATCCTGACAGCTCTGCAGTGGCTTCCAGGGCACCTACTCGAACCTTATTAAACCATCAGGAGGTTGGCTGCTCTTCCACCTTTCCTTTCCTGTCCATGTACTCTACTTCTGTCTAATCCATGTGTTTTTCCTGTTGCTGTGGTGAAGAATCGTAGAACCATGGAATGGGTTGGGTTGGAAGGGGCCTTAAAGATCCAATTCCACCCCTCCTGCCACCGGCAGCAACACCTCCCACTGGATCAGGTTGCTCCAAGCCCCATCCTACCTGGCCTTGAACACCTCCAGGGATGGGACAACCATGTCTTCTCTGGGCAACCTGGGCCAGGGCCTCACAGGAAAGAATTTCTCTCTTAAGATCTCATCTCCATCTCCCGTCTTTTAACTTAAAACCATCCCCACACTACCCCATCCTATCCCTGCACTCCTGGATCAAGAGTCCCTCCCTAGCTTCTCCATAGCTCCCTATCAGTACTGGAAGGTCTCACCAGATCTTTCTCTTCTCCAGGCTGAACACCCCCAAGAATCGTAGAATCGTGGAATCATTCAGCTTGGAAAAGTCCTCTAAGCTCATCCAGTCCAACCATCGGACCAGCCCCACCATGCTGACTAAACCGTGTCCCAAAGTGCCACATCTACATGCATTTTCAACATCATTTATCGTCTTTATTCATGATCTGGATGAGGATATTGAGTGTTCACTCCGTCAGTTTAGCGATGACACCAAGTCGGGTGGGAGTGTTGATCTGCTTGAGGGCAGGAAGGGTCTGCAGAGGGATCTGGTCAGGCTTGATCCATGGGCTGGAGTTCAGGAAGGGTCTGTGGAGCGATCTAGCCAGGATGGATCCATGAGCTGGAGAGCAGGAAAGGTCTGCAGAGGGATCTGGTCAGGCTTGATCCATGGGCTGGAGTTCAGGAAGGGTCTGTGGAGCGATCTAGCCAGGATGGATCCATGAGCTGGAGAGCAGGAAAGGTCTGCAGAGGGGTCTGGCCAAGCTTGATCCATGGGCTGGAGGGCAGGAAGGGCCTGCAGAGGGATCTGGCCAGGCTGGATCCATGGCTCAAGGCCAACAGTATGAGGCTCAACAAGGATGAGTGCCAGGTCCTTCTCCTAGGTCACAACAACCCTGTGCAGCTCCAGGCTTGGGGAGGAGTGGCTGGAAAGCTGCCCGGAGGAAAACAACCTGTTGGTGTTGGTCAGAAGTGGCTGAACATGAGCCAGCAGTGGCCCAGGTGGCCAAGAAGGCCAACTCCATCTTGGCTTGGATCAGAAATGGTGTGACCAACAGGACCAGGGAAGTGATTGGTTGGACTCCATGATCCGGTGGGTCTCTTCCAACCTGGTTGTTCTATGATTCTATGATTTCTCTTAAACTCATTACCATTGCTGGACTCTCGAAGACCTTGTTCTGCCTCATTAGGTTTGTTTTTTCCCTCTTCATCTAACTCCTTTGGAGACTTCAGCATCCAGCATTCCATTCCACCTCTGTTTCTCCTCCTCCCTGCTGGTACGTGACCGCTAAGCTGGGATTTACTGGATTGTCCCTGCGGTTCCAACAACCCAGTGAGCTTTGAGAAACCTCCCGGGCAGCCTCAGAGGCTTTGCTGGAAAATCTACCCCTCTCTGCTTTATTTCTCACTTCTTTCTTCCGCTCCATTTCTACTCGCTTGCATTTTCGCACCTTTTGAGCGTCCTTCTCAGCTCAGGCAGAAACATCTCAAGTGTTTTCATCTCTGGGTTGAGAGATGTGGGATTCTGGCAGAAAGCTACAGAAACAGCAATATAAAAACCACACCTTCTGGCTGGTTTTTCTGCATCTGCTGGAGTCCAGTGGCACGTGGAGGAGGGGTAACTTGCTCTGGAGATCATAAAGTCATAGACTGATGGAATTGTTTCTTGTCACACATCAAGTCTCCAGCATAATCATAGAAACATAGAATTGTTTGAGTTGGAAGGGACATGAAAGCCTGTGTAGTTCCAAGCCCTCAAAGCCTCCTCCGGCCTGGTCTTGAACACCTCCAGGGATGGGACATCCAGGGTAACCTGGGCCAGTACCTCACCACCCTCATCATGATGAATTTCTCCCTAAGATCTCTTCTCAATCTCCCCTCTTTCAGCTTAAAACCATTCCCCCTCATCCCATCCCTGCAATCTCTGATCGAGAGCCCCTCCCCAGCTTTCCTGGAGACCCTTTCCACACTAGAAGCTGCTCTAAAGTCTCCAGGGAGCCTTCTCCAGACTGAACAACTCCAATTCTCTCAGCCTATCCTCATATAGAAGGTGCTCCAGCCCTCAGATCATCTTCATGGCCTCCTCTGGGTTTGCTCTACCAGATCCTTCCAGTGCTGAGGACTCCACAACTGAACACAGGACTTCAAATGGGATCTCATGAGAGTGGAGTAGAGGGACAGAATTCCCCCCTGGCCCTGCTGACCACACTGCTTTGGATGCAGCCCCGGACACAGTTGACTTTCTGGGCTGTGAGTGCAAGTTGACAGCTCATGTTGAGCTTCTCCCCCAGCACCTCAAGTCCTTCTCCTCAGGGCTGCTCTCAAACCGTATCCATCCAGCCTGGATTTGTGCTTGCGATTGCCCCAAGCCAGTTGCAAGATCTCGCCCTTTGCTTCATTGAACCTCATGACGCTGATGAAGGGCTTCACGAAACCTATTATGCAGCTCGAGGTCCTCTACCCCTCTCCCTGGGTAACAACCAGCGTTTGCTTTTCCTCCCAGCGTTTTTTGTTCATTCTCTATCTTGCATCCTGCTGCAGATGCCTGATGCTCTTGGCGGTCCTGCTGTCTTCCTCCCACATTGCCATTTCTACTGTTCTCGGCACTCGATTTGAGCCGTTGAGCTGCTGCTACGCTCACACTTTTTGTCTTTATTCCTTCTTTCTCTTCTCCTCTCCTCCCACCTCTGCTGGTTCCTTCAATATCTTGTAGGGAAAATATGTTTTCACACTTCAGGACCCATGAAGTCTTTGATGTTCGCATATGCAAACCTATTTACATCCTTGTTCTGCTGGTACCTCACTGTGTCTTTCACGTGGTGGCTTGTGGATGTAGCTGTGCTATATCCCAATGGGAATTAACCATCATAGAATCATGGAGTTATTTGGGTTGGAAGTGACCTTTGAAGTCATCCAGATCCAACTCCCCTACCATGGGCAGTGAGTGATTCCTTCCTCTGAAGCAAGTTGCTCAAAGCTACATCCAACCTGCTTTGAGCATCTCCAGGCATGAGGACTCCACCACAGCCCTGGGCAGCGTCTTCCAGGGCTTCACCTCTCTTACACTAAAGAAATTTGTCCTAATGTCCAATCTAAGCCTCCTCTGGCACAACTTGAGGGCATTTCCTCTCATCCTATTGCTAGTTCCTTGAAAGAAGAGACCAGAACCCACCTCACCACAACTTCCTTCAGGTGGTTGTAAGCAGTGAGGAGCTCTGTCCTCAGCCTCCTTTTCTCTAGGCTAAACACCTCCAATTCCCTCAAGCTGCTCTGGTAAGAACTGTGCTCCAGACCTTTCTCCAGCTCCAATCCCTTCTCTGGACGTGCTCCAGCCCCTCAAGGTCCTTCTTCGAGTGAGGGTCCCAAAACTGAACCCAGGATTCAAGATGCGGCCTCACCAGTGTCCAGTCCAAGGGCACAAACCTTGCCCTGGTCCTGCTGACCTCACCATCTCTGATCCAAACCATGATGCTGGTGGCCTTCTTGGCCACCGGAGCCGCTGCTGGCTCATGTTTAGCTGCTGTTGACCAACAACCTGAGATCCTTCTCCTCCAGGTAGATTTCCAACTGCTCTTCCCCAACTGTTCAGCGTTGGATGGGGGTTGTTATGACACAATAGCAGGACCCAGCAGGTGACCTTGTTGAAGCCCATCCCAACTGGAGACCCCAAATAAATAGTCTGGAGTTGGAAGAGGCAGATTTTGATGTGGTAGGGAGCGAAGACCAGAGTGGTCTGTCTTGGAGTTGCTTTGAGCCTTGAAGGTAGGAGGACTTTAACCTGGATTCTTGTGCTGAAGCTGAAGATGAGTGGCCTGGTTGCTTGGGAGGTGTTGATGGGCATCGTTCTTTTGCAGTGCTACCTCCTGTCATGTTTTGATGGGATTCCTTAGTATCATAGAGTCATGGAATAGTTTGGCTTGGAAGGGACCTTGAAGATCATCCAATTCCAACCCTGCTGCCATGGGCAGGGACATCTCCCACTGGATCAGGTTGCTCAAAGCCCCTTCCAACCTGACTCTGACCACCTAAAGGGATGGGGCAGCCACAATAACCCTGGGAGACCTCTTCCAGTGTCTCACCACCCCCATTGGGAAGAATTTCTTCCTAATGTCCTTCCCCTTCCAATTTAAAGCCATTCCCCCTCATCCCATCCTTCCACGACCTTGAAAGAGGTCTCTCCCCAGCTTTCCTGGAGCCCTTTCAGGTACTACTGGAAGCTGCTCTAAGGTCTCCCTGGAGTCTTCGCTTCTCCAGGGTGAACAACCCCAACTCTCAGCCTGTCCTCATAGCAGAGGGACTCCAGCCCTCGGGTCATCTTCGTGGCCTCCCCTGGACCTGTTTCAACAGTTCCCTGTCCTTCTTCTGTTGGGGATTCCGGAACTGGACACAGGACTCCATGAGAGTGGAATAGAAGGGCAGAACCTCACTCTGTTAGTCATGATTCTTTTGATGGAGCTCAGGACACGATTGGCCTTCTGGGCTGTGACCAGACAACACCAGCTCCTGTTGATCTTCTCATCAATCAGCAGGTTGATGATTGATAATGGAACTTCAGGCCAAGAGGAAAGATCTGGTGCCTAAGTCTTAGAATTATAGAATGGGTTGGGTTGGAAGGGACCTTAAAGCTCATCCAGTTCCACCGTCCATGTCATGGGCTAAAATGGGGTCGTGCTTGTGATCCCACACGGTCCCACATTTCAGGGAGACCACAAACCATACAGATCCACGTGGAAGGCTTTGAGGTGACCTGAACTCACCCTCAGCTCGGAAGCAAGATCTGGTTTATGCTCCCACTCCATGGGTACGTTACGAAGCTAATAACGGATCTTAGGGAGCGTTCTGGCAATTAAACGCCGCTAATGATGAAGTCTCCTCCCTGGGGATTGCAGAGGGAGGCTTTCGGTGCAGCTCCCTCCCGCTGCAGCCATTTCACGAGCATCTTCGAACCCGGTTATGCAGCAATAAAAAGAAATACAATGTGCATATCCGAAGGAGACAGATTGCTGCCTTCATCTGTCTTCCTGATCCGATGCCAGCGCTGCGCTCTGCTGCAGTAACTCCATTCTTATCCTTTCCCCCTTATATCCTCCTTTTTTATTGAAATATATCAATCTGCTGGGCGATTTTGACCATCTAGAAAGACTCAGCGCTGCAGGGAGGAACCCAATTGCTGTCTTGCTGCTGAGCTTGGGAAAACCTCGGGGCGTTCAAGCCCAAAGGTGACCTGTGAAGCAGCAGGAGGACAAGGGAACGGGAAGACTGTGTGCTTGGCGCTGAGGAAGCCTGATTTAAAGAAAAAAAAAACAAAAAAAAACTTCTGCTTGTTTTCCTGTCATGTTCTTCATCCAAATCTGAATTGTTAATGTTGTTTTCAAAGGTTTCTAAGCAACCCTCTTTGGTTCGACTTGGCGGGATCTCAGCGTCTTTTTGGGTTGTCATCAGCCAGGAAGCTTCCTGCTGACTTGGAGGGGTAGGAGACAGCAACTGTAGAATCACAGAATGGTTTGGGTTGCAAGGGACCTTAAAGATCATCTAGTTCCAGGGACATCTCCCACTAGACCAGGCTGCTCCAGGCCCTATCCAACCTGTTCTTGAACACTTCCAGAGAGGAGGCAGCCACAACTTCCCTGGGCGACCTGTTCCAGTGTCTCACCACCCTCATCGTGAAGAATTTCTTCCTAACGTCTAAGTCTAAATCTTCCTCCTTCCAATTTAAAGCCATTCCCCCTCATCCTATCACTACGTCCTCCACTTCAGAAACCCGAGGTAGCCGGTTGTGTGGAGGCCTGCATGGCCAAGCTGATGTTAAAGGTTCAAGGGGTTGTGTTACCCCCTGCAGGTCTGCACAGAAGAGTTCAAACCCTTCTGAGATGATGTGCAGAGTGTGACTGAACATGAGCCAGCAGTGTGCCCAGATGGCCAAGAAGGCCAATGGCATCTTGACTTGGATCAGAAACGGTGTGACCAGCAGGTCCAGGCAGGTTCTTTTCCCTCTGGACTAAGCACTGGTGAGACCAAACCTTGAATCCTGTGTCCAGTTCTGGGCCCCTCACCACAAGAAGGATGTTGAGGCACTGGAACAAGTCCAGAGAAGAGCAGCGAAGCTGGTGAAGGGGCTGGAGAACAGGCCCTATGAGGAGCGTCTGAGAGAGCTGAGGGTGTTTATCCTGGAGAAGAGGAGGCTGAGAGGAGACCTCATTGCTCTCTACAACTACCTGAAAGGAGACTGTAGAGAGGAGGGAACTGGGCTCTTCTCCCAAGTGACAGGGGACAGGACAAGAGGGAATGGCCTCAAGCTCCACCAGGGGAGATTTAGGCTAGACATTAGGAGGAAGTTTTTCACAGGAAGGGTCATTGGGCATTGGAATAGGCTGCCCAGGGAGGTGGTTGATTCCCCTTCCCTAGTGGTGTTTAAGGCACAGGTAGATGAGGTCCTGAGGAACATGGTTTAGTGTTTGATAGGAATGGTTGGACTAGAAGATCCAATGGGTCTCTTCCAACCTGATTGTTCTATGATTCGATGATTCTAACTCCCTCTACGTTGTCAGTAAAGGACAGTGCAGCCCCATCTCCATCACCATCACCATGGGGATGGGTGGCTGCCATCAATCAACCATCCATAGTGGTGTCTAAATGGTTTCCTCTGCCATCATCTTTCACACGCTGCTGTGTTTTTTTCCTTCATGACCAGTGTTCAACTGCATGTCCAAATTTTTGAGTGCTTACCTCTGCTTTTTCATAGAATCATAGAACAACCAGGTTGGAAGGGACCCATCGGATCTTCTAGTCCAACCATTCCTATCAAACATTAAACCATGTCCCTCAGGACCTCATCTACCTGTGCTTTATACACCTCCAGGGAAGGGGAATCAACCACCTCCCTGGGCAGCCTGTTCCAATGCCCAATCACCCTTTTTGTGAAAAACTTCCTCCTAATCTCTAGCCTAAATCTCCCCTGGCGGAGCTTGAGGCCATTCCCTCTTGTCCTGTCCCCTGTCACTTGGGAGAAGAGGCCAGCTCCCTCCTCTCCACAACCTCCTTTCAGGTAGTTGTAGAGAGCAATGAGGTCTCCTCTCAGCCTCCTCTTCTCCAGGCTAAACACCCCCAGCTCTCTCAGCCGTTCCTCGTAAGGCCTGTTTTCCAGACCCCTCACCAGCCTCGTTGCTCTTTTTGGGTACAGCCCAGGACATGGTTCTCTTTCTGACCTCTGAGAACGGATTGCTGGCTCATGGTGAATTTCTCATCCCAAGACCTTCTCCTCGAGGCTGCTTTCAATCCATTCTCCACCCAACCCGTAGTCGTGCTTGGGATTGCCCTGACCCACAGGCAAGACCTTGATGACCTAAATGTCATCATTTGTTGTGGTGCCTTCTATTCCTTCCTGGAAAACAAGACTCATGGTGGACCAGATAGCATTTATTTTGGAGATGGACTTCTTTCCGGATCAGTGGACCTTTACTTCTGGCTCTCCTGATGTTGCACGTGATGCTGACTAGGTTCTGTCTGCACGTGACATCCCAATTCGTGTTTGTGAGACTTCTTAGAAAGGTGACCCCATGTCACAACGAATGGTGCAATGTTGTTGTTGTTCCAGCAACCGGAGGAGTTCAGGTGCTCTTCAAGAAGTCGTCTTGTGTAATAGAGCATTTAGAGAAATGAAAGGATAATTTATGCCGTTGGGAACAGGTACCTAAGTCCTCCACTGGTTCTCAACTCGGTTTCTTCAGCAATTGTCCTAGGTAATAATAATAAAAAAAATGGGGCAAAACCTATATTGTCCTTCTTTATTGAATCATGGAATGGTTTGGGTTGGAAGGGACCTTAAAGCAGTTCCAACCCTCCTGCCATGGGCACCAACACTTTCCACTGGCTCAGGTTGCTCCAAGTCCCATCCAACTTGGCCTTAAAGACCTGCAGGGATGGGGCAGCCACAACTCCTCTGGGCAACCTGGGCCAGGGTGTCCCCACCCTCAAAGGAAAACATTTCTTCCTAAGATCTCGTTTCAATCTTCCCTCTTTGAGTTTAAAATCATTCCCCCTCGTTCTGTCCCTGCACTCCCTGATCAAGAGCCCCTTCTCAGCTTTCCTGGAGCCCCTTTCAGTACTGGAAGCTGCTCTAAGTTTTCTGTCCTCCAGGCTGGACAACCCCATCTCTCTCAGCCTGTCCTCATCCAGGAGGTGCTCCAGCCCTCAGATCATCTCTTCTGGTCTCACTCCAGCAGATCCATATTGGTCTTGTGCAAGGATGGCCTTGAGGACATCTGAACTACTGCACAACTTTTCTTGTATTTAAAACTCAGTCCATGGCCAGGGCCACCACGAGATGACAAGCTCCTGCAAACCACGCAAAGCAGAAGAGCTGCAGTTGGCATCTGGCATAATGGGGATGTTCAACTATTTCTAGCGACTGTCCCCATCGTGGCATATGACCTAACTCTCCGTGCAGAGCTGTCATGGCAACCTGAAAGGTCAGGATGCTTCCCAACTCGTATTTAAGGTGGGTGGATGATGGGTTTCTGCCTTGGGCAAACAAGTGTCTCTTTGGTTTGAAGCTTGGGAGAAACAGCCTGGTCTGGGTTGTCGGAGCTTTGCTTGAACTTCTAGGACTCCAGGTGGCCCTGAGAGGAGAGGGGGTCGTTCAGCTGTCGTAATGGATTACGAGGAGGTAATTAAAATTGCTCTTCAGCAGCTTGTGATCAGCCCTTGCATTTGTTCACTCTTCTCCAGTTTGGCTTGGAAGGGACCTCAAAGCCCATCCAGTTGCAACAGGGACAGGGACACCTCTCACTGCATCAGGTTGCTCCAAACCCCATCGAACTTGTCCTTGACCACCTCCAGGGATGGGGCAACCACAGCTTCTCTGGGCAACCTTGGCCAGGGCCTCACCACCCTCACAGGGAAGAATTTCTTCCTAAGATCTCATCTCAATCTCCCCTTTTTCAGCTTAAACCCCATCCCCATTGGCTTGTCCCTGCACTCCCTGATCAAGAGCTCCTCCCAGGCTTTCCTGGAGAGCATCAGACAGAACCTGTGAATTTCCAAGTGAGTTGAGGTCAGAAAGGGCTCCTGGTGATGAAGAGAATACAGGGAGGGAGGTGACAATCATCAGGCTGCTCTTCTCTTGCCTTGAGGTGACCACGTGACGTGGTAGCTCTCACGACCAGGTAAAGCCTCTCCTGAAAATACTGAAGGAATGATTGAGGAGGACTTTGCTGATTCTTCTGGCCAGGGCAGAGGTCTTTGTCATGGACTGTGAGGTGAATCATAGAATCATAAAGGGTGGAGAAGACTTCTAAGATCACCAAGTCCAACTGTCAGCCCAGCAGCACTGTGCCAACTACATTTTTTTGAGCACCTCCAAGGATGAGGACTCCACCACTGCCCTGAGCAGCCCTTTCCAATGCTTGACCCCTCTTTCAGTGAAGAATTTTTTCGCAATATCCAATCTAAACCTTCCCTGGCACAATTTGAGGCCTTTTCCTCTCATCCTATCACTTGGTCCTTGGTGAAGAGACCAACAGCTTCCTCTCAGGGAGCTGTGGAGAGCAATGAGGTCTCCCCTCAGCCTCCTCTTCTCCAGGCTAAACACCCCCAGGTCCCTCAGCCGCTTCCATAACCGCCATGCCCCTAGTCCCCTTTTGATGAGGTAGAAAAGCAAACGTGAACTGATTTTATTCAATAGAATTAGCAGAGTAAAGCCCTAATTAAGAAGGGTTTGCAATAATCTCTTGGAGTAAGTGACGTGGTGGTGTCCCGGTGGCCTGGACCGTACTCACCTCCCTGTTTTTTTCAGGTGGTTTTGTAACATTGCTTTTGTAATTCTGTTTCGTGAAGCGTTTGTGTCTCCAATGGCATGAGATTTAACACGACCAAATGCCAGGTCCTGCACTTGGTCCTATGCAGAGCTACAGACTGGGAGAGGTCTGGCTGGAAAACTGCCAGGAGGAGAGGGACCTGGGGGTGTTGGTCGACAGCCGACAACATGAGCCAGCAGTGTGCCCAGGTGGCCAAGAAGGCCAATGGCATCCTGGCTTGGATCAGAAATGGTGTGACCAGCAGGTCCAGGGAGGTAATTCTCCCTCTGTATTCAGCACTGGTGAGGCCGCTCCTTGAATAGTGTCCAATTATGGGCCCCTCACCCCAAGAAGGATGTGGAGTCTCTGGAGCAAGTCCAGAGAAGAGAGACGAGGCTGATGAAGGCGCTGGAGAACAGACCCTATGAGGAGTGGCTGAGAGAGCTGGGGTTGTTTATCCTAGAGAAGAGGAGGCTGAGAGGAGACCTCATTACTCTCTCCAACTACCTGAAAGGAGGCTGTAGAGAGGAGGGAGCTGGGCTCTTCCCCCAGTGCCAGGGGACAGGACAAGAGGGAATGGCCTCAAGCTCCGCCAGGGGAGATTTAGGGTGGAGATTAGGAGGAGGTTTTTCACGGGAAGGGTCATTGGGCATTGGAACAGGCTGCCCAGGGAAGAGGTTGATTCCCCTTCCCTGGAGGTGTTTAAGGGACGGGTGGACGAGGTGCTGAGGGACACGGTTTAGTGTTTGCTGGGAATGGTTGGACTCGATGATCCGATAGGTCTCTTCCACCCTGGTGATTCTATGATTCTATGAGTGGGGCTGGAGGAGGCCACGGAGATCATCCAAGGGCTGGAGTGTCTCTGCTATGAAGTCAGGCTGAGAGAGTTGAGATTGTTCAGCTTGGAGAAGAGAAGGCTCTGAGGAAACCTTAGAGCAGCTTCTGGTACCTGAAGAAGCTCCAGGAAAGCTGGGAAGGGTCCTTTTCGGAGGTCATGGAGTGATAGGATGAGGAGGAATGGCTTTAAATTGGAAGGGGAAAGATTTAGATTAGACATTAGAAAAAAATTCTTCATGCTGAGGGTGATGAGGCCCTGGCCCAGGTTGCCCAGAGAAGTTGTGGCTGCCCCATCCCTTTAGGTGTTCAAGGAGAGTTTGGATGAGGCTTTGAGCAACCTGATCCAGTGGGAGGTGTCCCTGCCCACATCAGGGGGGTTGGAACTGGGTAGGCTTTAAGGTCCCTTCCAACCCAAACCATTCTATGATTCTATGACTTTTTAATCCACACAAGTCAAATATTTTGGTTTGACTTTCTTGAGTCGCTTTTTTTTTGGCTGTAGGTGAAGTCAATGGCACTTTCCCAACCTGAAATCACCACCTTCACTCAGAGTAATTCACTCGCGTCATCGCGGAAGTGGTCAGTGAACGTCAAAAAGTGACCCAACAGGCTGTTATTGTTGTAGAGGCAACAGGCTTTGAACGTGAAAGTCATGAATGTAAACTTTAACCTTTTCCCTACCGTCCTACGCTTTCCCAGAATCAGCCGGAGAAGTGGGTTTCTTGCCCCGTCAACCTTTGGAGATGAATATTCTCTTTGTTGTGCCGTCTTTCTTACCCTGTGACGTCCACCCCACAGGGCGATATCGGAGACGATTGAATGCTACAGGGTGGCTAAGCAAGACTGTAAATTTGGAGCAACCATGGGGTGTTTCACAGAGGTGGAACCAGCAGTGTGCCCAGGTGGCCAAGAAGGCCAATGGCATCTTGGCTTGGATCAGAAATGGTGTGACCAGCAGCTCCAGGGAGGTTATTCTCCCTCTGGACTCAGCACTGGTGAGACTGCTCCTTGAATCCTGTGTTCAGTTCTGGGCCCCTCACCACAAGAAGGATGTTGAGGCTCTGGAGCAAGTCCAGAGAAGAGCGATGAGGCTGGTGAAGGGGCTGGAGAACAGGCCTTATGAGGAGCGTATGAGAGAGCTGGAGGGGGTTATCCGGGAGAAGAGGAGGCTGAGGGGAGACCTCATTGCTCTCAACAACTCCCTGAGAGGAGGTTGCAGAGAGGAGGGAGCTGGCCTCTTCTCCCAAGTGACAGGGGACAGGACAAGAGGGAATGGCCTCAAGCTCTGCCAGGGGAGGTTCAGTTTGGATATTAGGAAAAAAATTTTCACACAGTGGGTCATTGGGCACTGGACCAGGCTGCCCAGGGAGGTGGTTGATTCACCTTCCCTGGAGGTGTTTAAGGGACAGGTGGACGTGGCGCTGAGGGACACGGTTTAGTGTTTGATAGGAATGGTTGGACTTGACGATCCGATGGGTCTCTTCCAACCTGGTGATTCTATGATTCTGTAGCATCTGATTAGTGTTTGATAGGAATGGTTGCTCTGGATGATCTGGTGGGTCTTTTCCAACCTGGTGCTTCTATGATTCTATGTGTTTTAGAGACTGATTCTTTGAAGAGCATATTTCCACGATAAAGCACGATCCAACATCTTGGTAGTTCTGACAAGCACCGTAGGAAGAGTTAAGCATCTTCATGAACATGTTGTCCTAGACATGCAAGAACAGGAAGGGAGCTTAAGCTGCCTTTCTAGAAGGATGAGCATGAATCACTTGGGTTTGTGTCCTTTGTGAGTAATGCTGGAAATCTGTGGTGCTTGCAGTGATGCTTTCACCACCCGCCCATGCCCCGGTGCCTGCACACAGCCTTCTGTGGAGCAGCATCTCCCAGCTCTGCCTCCAGCTGGGTCAACAAAAGTTTAAAATAGAGTTTCGAAGAAGTCTTGATGTCCTCGTGCTTTCTAAAAATACGAGGACGCTTCGCTGTGTGTGGTATTCGCATGGTTAAACTCTCGTCGTTGGCATCACGAGGAGCCAGGCAGGAACGTGTGTGGAAAAGGGTTTGTCATAGCGTCATGGGATGGGTTGGGTTGGAAGAGACCTTAAAGCCCATCCAGTTCCAACTCTCTTGTCATGGGCAGGGCCACTTCCCACTGGATCAGGTTGCTCAAAGCCCCATCTAAGCTAATCTTGAACACCTCCAGGGACTGGACTTCAGCAATATCAATCATCAAATGGTTGACAGGCAGCTGAGTATGTGCCCAGGTGGCCAAGAAGACCAACAGCATCCTGGCTAGTGTCAAAGTCTAGTCTAGGAGGTTCCTGGAGTCCTGGAGTACTCTTCTCCCAAGTGACAGGGCACAGGACGAGAGGGAATGGCCTCAAGCTCCACCAGGGGAGATCTAGGCTACAGAGTAGGAGGAAGTTTTTCACACAAAGGGTCATTGGGCATTGGCACAGTCTGCCCAGGGAGGTGGTTGAGTCACCTTCCCTGGAGGTGTTTAAGGGACAGGTGGATGAGGTCCTGAGGGACATGGTTTAGTGTTTTATAGGAATGGTTGGACTCGATGATCCGGTGGGTCTCTTCCAACCTGGTGATTCTATGATTCTATGAAAAATGGTGTGGCCAGCAGGGATTGTCCCTGTGGACTTGGTGCTGGTGAGGCTGAACCTCAAATCCCAGGTTCAGCTTTAGGTCCCTCACTCCAAGAAAGACCCAGAGGGGCTGGAGCAAGTCCAGGATAGGGGAACAGAGCTGTGGACGGGGCTGGAGCATGAATATTGTGAGGAGCAGCCAAGGGCCTTGGGGTTATATGTTCTGGAGAAGAACAGGCCAAAGGAAGACCTCATCGGTCTCTACAGCTTTCTGAAAGGAGGTTGGAGTGGGATGCGTGTTGGTCTCTGCTCTCAAGTAACAAGTGATAGGACGAGAGGAGAAATAGCCTCAAGTTGAGCCAGGGGAGGTTTAGATTGGATATTAGGAAAAAATTCTTTACTGGAAGAGTGTAGAATCATTGGAAGAGGCTGCCCAGGAAAGTGGAGGAGTCTTCATCCGTGGACGAGCTCAGAAAACGTATAAACGTGGTACTTCAGGACATGGAATAGTGAGCGTGGTGGTGTTTTGTTGGTAGTTGGACCTGAAAGGAGGTTGTAGAGAGGAGGGAGCTGGGCTCTTCTCCCAAGTGACAGGGAACAGGACAAGAGGGAATGGCCTCAAGCTCCGCCAGGGGAGATTTAGGCTGGAGATTAGGAGGAAGTTTTTCACACAGAGGGTCATTGGGCATTGGAACAGGTGGTTGAAGGTGGTTGATTCCCCTTCCCTGGAGGTGTTTAAGGCACAGGTAGATGAGGTGCTGAGGGACATGGTTTAGTGTTTTATAGGAATGGTTGGACCCGATGATCCGATGGGTCTCTTCCAACCTGGTTGTTCTATGATTCTATGATTCTTTCCACCCTTGCTGGCTTGTGGTGATGCTCAGTGTCGAGGACCTTGTTGAATGAGCCCAGGTGGATCCTGAGGCTCAGTCGTGGTGGGATTTCTCAGTGATGTGGCCTCATCTCACTCTTTTGGTGTCAAAATTAATTGTTCTCAAAAGCCAAAATCTGCTCTTGTGAAATGATTCATTTGCCTTATTTGTCCTCTTCTTGCTTCTGGTTGTGGAGCTCCAAGGTGGTCCCGGTTGCAGCACGGAATAGCAGAAACCATCCCGTGTTGGGTTTCTTATCCTTCCTGTTCCACCTTGGTGCTCTAAAGTGGTGTGGGAGCGCTGCTTGCTGGCCGGAGCCCGGGTGCTTCACCAGTGACCTGCCAAGATGATGTCACGATGCAAACGCAGCTGGTATGTCGAGTCAGCAAGTTGGAAGGAGAGAGGAATCCTTCGGAGAGGCAAGGAGGCATCTCAAGTGATGACTCGTGCTCGGCCCTGCTGCTCCAGATCCCCGTCCCAGGGACACGCAATGCAGTTTGACCTTGAGTTGAGTGACTAAGCTTCACTCTTGGGTATTTATGGCGTGAGGGCGTGTTCTACGGCACTCGTATATAGGAGAAAGGGAAAGGAATCGAACAGATGTCCTAACAAATGATCCCTGCATCCTAGTTTCTAAAGAAATGTGGCCAGCAAGGTGAGGGAAGGGATTCTGCCTCTCTTCTCCACTCTGGTGAGACCTCACCTGGACCCCCGAGTCCAATTCTGGAGTCCTCAGCGCAGGAAGGACACGGATCTGTTGGAACAGGTCCCAGGGGATGCCACAAAGATGATCCAAATGCTTTAGCACCTAGGACACGCTTGAGGTTGTTCAGCCTGGAGAAAAGAAGGCTGTGGGGAGACCTTCCAGTGGGGAAGCACTGGAAGAGGCTTCTGAGGGCAGTGGTGGAGTCCCCGTCCCTACAGGTTCAAAACTGTATCAGAAACAGTGTGACCAGCAGGTCCAGGGAGGTTCTTCTCCCTCTGGACTCAGCACTGGTGAGGCCGCTCCTTGAATCCTGTGTCCAGTTCTGGGCCCCTCACCACAAGAAGGTTGTTGAGGCTCTGGAGCAAGTCCAGAGAAGAGCAATGAACTGGTGAAGGGGCTGGAGAACAGAACCTATGAAAAGTGGCTGAGAGAGCTGGGGTTGTTTAGCCTAGAGAAGAGGAGGCTGAGAGGAGACCTCATTTGCTCTCTACAACTACCTGAAAGGAGGTTGTAGAGAGGAGGGAGCTGGGCTCTTCTCCCAAGTGACATGGGACAGGACAAGAGGGAATGGCCTCAAGCTCCGCCAGGGGAGATTTAGGCTGGAGTTAGGAGGAAGTTTTTCACGGAAAGGGTCATTGGGCATTGGAACAGGCTGCCCAGGGAGGTGGCTGATTCGCCTTCCCTGGAGGTGTTTAAGGGATGGGTAGATGAGGTCTTGAGGGACTTGGTTTAGCGTTTGATAGGAATGGTTGGACCAGAAGATCCGATGGGTCCCTTCCAACCTGGTTGTTCTATGATTCTATGATTCCATGATTCTGTGAATTTGGAAGGATGTTCTCGCTGCTGCTGGAGGTGGGTGAAATCGGAGAGCCCCACGCCGCTTAAATTCCACCCATCAGTGTGTCCAAACAAAGGTCTAAATGAGTTGATCTCCAAACAAGGAGGTGGTGTCAAGCAGCAGTGGTAACTCCAGCCCCGGTGTGCCCACGGTGCGGCTCTCCTTTCACGAATCGGGTATTTTCCAGCTGGTGGAGAGAAGACACCACACCGGCTTCTTTTACCCCTGTGGTGATGATTAACAGCACACGGTGACAGGAGGGAGGAGACAAAAGGGCCTCCTTGGATATTCAATTCCTCGTCCTTTAAACTGAAAGGTTAAGCGGAGATCAAAACCAAATAGAATCACAGATTTGCGAAGGTTGGAAAAGACCTCGAAGCTCAACCAGTCCAACCATCAACGCAACACCATTGTGCCTACAAAACCATGTCCAGAAGTTCCATGGACACATATTTTCTGAGCCTCTCCAGGAACGAGGACTCCACCACTGCCCTGGGCAGCTTCTTCCACTTTTTCTAGTGAGGAAGTTTTCCCAGTGTCCAATGTAAACCTCCCCTGGCACAACTAGAGGCCATTTTCTCTCATCTTATCACTTGTTCCGTGGGAGAAGAGACAAAAATTCATCTCCCCACAACCTCCTTTTCCAGGAGTTGTGGAGAGTGGTGACGTCTCCCCTCAGCCTCCTTTTCTCCAGCAAAAAGAATCATAGAATCATAAAATCATAGAACAACCGGGTTGGAAGAGACCCATCGGATCATCGAGTCCAACCATTCCTATCAAACACTAAACCATGTCCAACTGGAGTACAGCTAAGAACTCCAGGTCCCTCAACTGCTCCCCATAACCCTTGTGCTCCAGACCCTTCCCCATCTCCGTTGCTCTTTTCAGGACTCGCTACATGACTCGAGAGCTTCTCCAGCCCTCTGGGAGGCACTGTGGAAAGGTTAAAATCTGCAGCTGAAACGTTAGCTGGGAGCTCGTCTCCCAATATATCTCGTGGCTCGTGAAATGAAAGCTTAGACGCCTTTCCGAGACGAGAGGCTGAAGGACACTGCGACCGAGGGACCTCGACGCTATTGCCTCACCCCCTTGGAATGGCTCGTCATGCCGCCTGGACCGCGGAGCGGGATGCGGCGGGTGAAACAAGGGGGTCATTGAAGGAGTGGGTGCCCAGCCAGATGTTTTTCAGGGTCCTTCACAATAGCTCTTTCATTTCCTACGCCCGAGATCAAAATCCGCTGTGGCTTTGCCAGGAAGGAGGCTTAACGGTGGTAGATGTTGCTGCCATCTGGGACAAGAGGGTTGTCGGTGGAGGGAATGCCCCGGGAAAGGATAAAAGAAGGTGGACAGAGGCTTTTTCTGAGCTATGGGGAAACGGCATCCTGGATCTGTCACAAATGCAAAGTGGAGATGAGGAGAAAGGAAAGACAGTTCTGACTTGTCTATGGAGGCTTGAGGGGAAGTGCTACATGGGTTGGAATTCTCAGATCCTTAAATTTGTATCAAGTGCTTCACATTGAGCCTGGTCTTGGGTTTCTTTAGTCAAATTGATGTCATAAATTTTCTCCAGCTTTTGGAGATCTGCACCTGTTAGTGCTACATGTGATGCAATGATTTGCTCCTTCCCAGAAACCCAAAAAAACTTGTCTTGAAGGTCTCTGTGAAGCTGTTACAGGCACTTTAAAGCTTCAGGTTGCAGATGTGGAGTTGCCTAATCCTCATCCGTGTTATCCGTCAGCGGAGGAAAAGGTGGAAGGTGTAGAATCATGGAATGGTTTGGGTTGGAAGGGACTTTAAAGATCATCCAGTTCCAAACCCCTTCCAAGGGCAGGGAAGCTTCCCACTGGATCACGTGGCTCAAAGTCCCTTCCAACCTGGTTTGAACACCTCAAGGGATGGTGCAGCCGCAGCTTCTCTGGGCAACCTGGGCCAGGGCTTCCACACCATCATCATGAAGAATTTCTTCCTAATGTCCCTTCTAGATCTTCTCCCTTCCAATTGAAAACCATTCCCCCTCATTCCATGACCTTGGAGAAAGTCCCTCCCCAGCTTTCCTGGAGCCCCTTCAGGCACTGGAAGCTACTCTAAGGTCTCCCCGGAGCCTTCTCTTCTCCAAGCTGAACAACCCCAACTCTCCCAACTCTTCAGTGACTCCATCTCATCCCATCCAGTATCTTTATTTGACAAGATCTGCTTCCAAAAGGGGAAAGAACCTTGCTGAGGAACCATTTGTATGTTCTCCTGAGAACCGTTTGAGTATTTCCTTCAAGCTCCAAGCAGGGATTTGAAGGTAACACCGACAATAGAGTAATTGGCTCGGCAGCTGGTGATGTTTTGAGTTCCGGATGAACTACGTTGTGGAGCTGCAGGTGGTAGAGCCGGAATATCATTGTCTGCCTCGGGATTGATCTGAATTATTATTCATAACATTCAAGGAGCTGCAGGGGAAGGTGTTTGATGTTAACTGTGTCAGTGAGGGATGTGTCAGGCAGTGGAGTGTGTGCAGTTTTGTAGAGCAACTGATGCATCCTGCTCTGAGAAACCTGCTGCTTGAATGGAGAAGGTCAAGAACGTGGGGATAAACTAAGCAAAATCGCATTTACTGTGTTTTCTGGGGTGCTCAGCTTGTAGAATCGTTGAATGGATTGGGTTGGAAGGGACCTTAGAGATCACACAGTTCATAGAATCATAGAATCATAGAATCATGGAATGACTTGGATTGGAACAGACCGCAAAGCCCACCCAGTCCCAACCCTCCTCCCTCTGGATCACGTTGCTTTAAGCCTCATCCAACCTGGCCTTGAACACCTCGAGGGACAGGGCAGCCACGACACTTCTGGGCGACCTGGTCCAACGTGTCACCACCCTCACAGTGAAGAATTTCTTCATTACATCTGACCTAAATCTCCCCTCTTTCAGTTTAAAACCATTCCCAATTGTCCTGTCTCTGCACTCCCTGATCAAGAGCCCCTCCGCAGCTTTCCTGGAGCCCCTTTTCCATACTGGAAGCCACTTTAAGGTCTCCCTTGAGCCTTCTCTTCTCCAGGCTGAACAATCCAAACTCTCTGAGCCTCAAAGCAGTGATACTCCAGCCCTTAAATCATCTCTGTGGCCTCCTCTGGACCCACTCCAGCAGATCCATGTCCTTCCTGTGCTGAGGATTCCAGAACTGGACACAGAGCTCCAGGTGAGGTCTCACCAGAGCTGAGCAGAGGGGCAGAATCCCCTCTCCCACCCTTCTGGTCCCATTGCTTTGGGAATGATCAGATGATCTCCGCAGCCTCCTCAGGACTTGCTTTAACAGATCCATGTTCTATCAGTGCTGAGGGCTCCAGAACTGGACACAGAGCTCCAAGTGAGGTCTTTCTCATTCCGTGCTCATACGGGAGGTTCTCCAACCCTCAGACCATTTTCGTGGCCTCCTCTGGGCTTGCTCCAACAGATCCACGACCTCCCTGTGCTGAGGACTCCAGAACTGGACGTAGCGCTCTTTATAAAGAATATTTGTCTTAAGAAACCTACCCGAAGGAAGAGGAAATGATGGGAGAGAGGGTTTAGTGTGGGTAGAGGAAGCATATTCAAAGCAGCAGTCGGCTCTCCAAAGCCAAAGGCAAGACTCCGAGTGCACTTCTCGTGGCTGGTCTGACCGGCTGGAGTTTCTGGGTGGCTCCTCTCTTTTCAGAGAGCTCTGTGATAGTGTGGGCCAGCAGCGCTCTGCGTGGGTGGAGGTGGGGACGGAGATGATGCTGTGGAAGATACGGGAGGATAAAACCATAATTGGAGCTGGAAAGACGCAGGGTTGTGGCCCTTAAGGTTGTGCTGGGGAGAAAGCTGCTCGAGATTTTAAGGGCTGCGCTTGATGATCTTAAAGGTTTTCTCCAAATTAAATCATTCAATGGTTTCTATGATTATTTTTATTGTTGTTCCAGATCAATGGTCACAGCAAAAATCCAACTTTTGGTAGCAAGTTCCCAACTACTTCTTATAGGGACCTCCACGAAAACTCTTTATCAATTTGTGCAGGGAAGGCACGAGAGGGACTGGTTTGAAGGTGAAAGAAGAGAGATTTAAATGAGATTTACTTTAGTGTTTGATAGGAATGGTTGGACTTGATGATCCGATGGGTCTCTTCCAACCTGGTTGTTCTATGGTTCTATGAAATCTTAGTGAGAAATTATTCACTGTGAGGGTCGGGGGACACTGGATCAGGTTGCCCAGAGAAGTTGTGGCTGCCCCATCCCTCTAGTTGTTCAAGGCCCGCTTGGAGCAACCTGATCCGGTGGGAAATGTCCCAGTCCATGCCCAGTGGTGGAACTGAATGGGCTTTGAGGTCCTTTCCAATCCAAAACATTCCATGATTCTATGATTCTGTGTCTTTTTCAGAATCGGGGGGAGGGGGTTGGAAGGGACCTCCGGGGATCACCCAGTCCAGCCCTGGGACTGAAGCGTGACGCATTTTCAGTCTTTGGTGGTCATGGAGCATCTTTCCCTGCAGAAGGTCTGAGGAAGAACTGTATTCACAGATGACGCAGCCCCTGAGGAGAACCATCTTTTATTAACACCCATCTCGGCGTCACCGAGCACATCTTTTAAATTTTAATATGCAAAAATGCCTCATGCTCAAACACCGCAGGGGTTTGGCTTCTCCGTGGCAGAGTTTACCGGTTTCATAACCCTGTTTCCAATTTAGCAACGAGAATTAAACACATTCTCTGTGAATCAGAAAGACGAAATGTTGATAGGAACCGGGTTTTAGAGGAATCGAAGCAGTAACTAAGCACGAGGTCTGAGGAACCCCAACTCTCTTCTGTCCAGCCCTGTTCAGTGTCTTCATGAATGACCTGGATGAAGGCATCGAGTGCTCCCTTAGCAAGTTTGCAGGTGACACTAAGCTGGGTGGAAGTGTGGATCTGCTGGAGGGTAGGGAGGCTCTGCAAAGGGATCTGAACAGGCTGGACCTCTGGGCTGAGACCAACGGGATGAGGTTTAACATGGCCAAATGCCGGGTCCTGCACTTGGGGCACAACAACCCTGTGCAGAGCTACAGACTGGGAGAAGTCTGTCTAGAAAGCTGCCAGGAGGAGAGGGACCTGGGGGTGTTGGTTGACAGTGACTGAACATGAGCCAGCAGTGTGCCCAGGTGGCCAAGAAGGCCAATGGCATCCTGGCTTGGATCAGAAATGGTGTGACCAGCAGGTCCAGGGAGGTTCTTCTCCCTCTGTACTTGGCACTGGTGAGGCTGCTCCTTGAATCCTGTGTTCAGTTCTGGGCCCCTCAGCACAAGAAGGATGTTGAGGCTCTGGAGCGAGTCCAGAGAAGAGCAACGAGGCTGGTGAAGGGGCTGGAGAACAGGCCCTATGAGGAGCGGCTGAGAGAGCTGGGGGGGTTTAGCCTGGAGAAGAGGAGGCTGAGGGGAGACCTCATTGCTCTCTACAACTACCTGAAAGGAGGTTGTAGAGAGGAGGGAGCTGACCTCTTCTCCCAAGTGACAGGGGACAGGACGAGAGGGAATGGCCTCAAGCTCCACCAGGGGAGATTTAGGCTGAACATTAGGAAAAAGTTTTTCACAGAAAGGATCATTGGGCACTGGCAGAGGCTGCCCAGGGAGGTGGTAGATTCACCTTCCCTGGAGGTGTTTAAGGGACGGGTGGATGAGATCCTGAGGGACATGGTTTAGTGTTGGATAGGAATGGTTGGACTCGATGATCAGGGGGGTCTCTTCCAACCTGATTCTATGATTCTATGATTCTGAAAGAGCGGTGAAGCATTGGAAGAGGCTACCCAGTTAAGTGGTGGAGTCCCCGTCCTCGAAGGGGTTCCAAAAATGTATGTTCGTGGCACTTCTGGACATGGCTTAATAGACACGTTGGTGTTGAGCTGATGTTTGGACTGGCTGAGCTTCGAGGTCTTTTCCAACCTTAGTGATTCTACGGTGGTTAAATGAATCAGCGACTCCAGGTTTAGCTTCTTACAGGGCCTGGTGAGGAGCTCAAAAAGATGATACCAGTCAGTGGAGGAGCTGCTCATATCTCATTGTACCAGCAGAATAAAAAAAATGAAAGACCCAAGCTGGTGCCATCAAGCTATCAAGTATTCAAGGTGCTCTGATGCCGGGACAACGATCTGGAGGTGTCATCACATCGTCTCAATCTCTCTTTCGGGAGGTGATTATCAAACCCAAAGCTGCCAGACAGGAACTAGCTGCTGGTTCCAGTCCTGGTGAGGAGGCAGGGAGGTCTAAAACAACCCCGTCCCTTTTTCTAGTGGCTCAGCAGGTCATTCGTTCCCACTCCCAAGTCCAGGAGAGCGGCAGTTCTGGTGCTGCAGTGAAGCCGCTGACTTGTTTTGATGCGCTAAATCCCTTGAAAGAAAGAAAAAACAACTTTGGCTGGGAGCTAATCTGCTTTGATAAGAATCAGCGTGGGAACTGGAAGCTCCAGTAACAACTAAGCGAAGTCTATTTATACAAGAGATCCCCGCCAGGGATCTGACGCTGGGAAGCGTGCACAGAGAAGATCTCCACTAATGAATTCATCTCAGGAAATGAAAAGCTGGAAAACACAGTTTCCATAGAACAACCAGGTTGGAAGGGACCCATCGGATCTTCTAGTCCAACCATTCCTATCTAACTCTAAACCAAGTCCCTCAAGACCTCATCCACCCGTACCTTAAACACCTCCAGGGAAGGGGAATCAACCACCTCCCTGGGCAGCCTATTCCAATGCCCAATGACCCTCTGCGTGAAAAACTTCCTCCTAATCTCTAGCCTAAATCTCCCCTGGTGAAGCTTGAGGGCATTCCCTCTTGTCCTGTCCACTCTCACTTGGGAGAAGAGGCCATCACCCTCCTCTCTACAACCTCCTTTCAGGTAGTTGTAGAGAGTAATGAGGTCTCCTCTCAGTCTCCTCTCCTCCAGGATAAACACCCCCAGCTCTCTCAGCCACTCCTCATAGGTTCTGTTCTTCAGCCCCTTCACCAACCTCATCGCTCTTCTCTGGACTTGCTCCAGAGCCTCAACATCCTTCTTGTGCTGAGGGGTCCAGAACCGGACACAGGATTGAAGGAGCAGCCTCACCAGTGCTGAGTACAGAGGGAGAATCACCTCCCTGGACCTGCTGGTCTGTCCATTTCTGATCCAAGCCAGGATGCCATTGGCCTTCTTGGCCACCTGGGCACACTGCTGGCTCATGTTCAGTTGGCTGTCGACCAACACCCCCAGGTCCCTCTCCTCCTGGCAGTTTTCCAGCCAGGCTTCTCCCAGTCTGTAGCTCTGCATAGGGTTGTTGTGCCCCAAGTGCAGGAGCCGGCATTTGGCCGTGTTAAACCTCATGCCATTGGACACTGCCTAGCGGTCCAGCCTGTTTAGGTCCCTTTGCAGAACCTCCCTACCCTCCAGTAGATCCACACTTCCACACAGCTTTGTGTCATCTGCAAACTTGCTAAGGGTACCCTCAGCAGCTCCATGGGTCTAGAAACTATCCCCTCAAACCTTAAAGGGAGACCTTAGAACAACCTTCCAGTACTGAGAAGGAAAAGCTGGAGAAGGTCTCTTTATAACAGAGATAGGACAAGGGGTAGCGGTTTTAGGCTGAAATGCAGGAGATTGAGATGAGAACTAAGGAAGTAATTCCTCCCTGTGAGGGTGAGGAGGCACTGGCCAGGTTGGCCAGAGAGCTCGTGGCTGCCCCATCCCTGGAGGTGTTGAAGGCCAAGTTGGATGGAGCTTGGAGCAACCTGATCCAGTGGAAGGTGTTGGTGCCCATGGGTGGTCTTTGAGGTCCCTTCCAACTGCAACCGTTCCGTGATTCTATGAATTTCTCATCGAACTAACGCTTTCAGATCACTATGGGCTCAGTGACAGGGAGGCCAAAATCTGTACCTGGCACTAGGGAGGTGACACCTTAAATCCTGGATTCAGTTTTGAGCTCCTCATCCTAAGAGACATGGAGGGGCTGGAGTGCATCCCAAGAAGGGAACAGAGCTGGGGAAGGGTCTGGAGCACAGAGGTTCTTGGAGTGGCTGTGGGACCTGGGGTTGTTTGATCTGGAGAAGAGGAGGCTGAGAGGAGACTTCATCACCTTCTACAACTCCCTGAAAGGAATTTGGAGCGAGGTGTGTGTTGGTCTTTTCTCCCAAGTAACAAGTGATGGGATGAGAGGAAATATCCTCAAGTTGTTCCAGGGGAGGGTTAGATTGAATATTGAGAAAAAATTTCTTTCCTGGAAGAGTGGTGAAGCACCGAAAGAGGCTGCCCAGGGCAGTGGTGGACTCCTCATCCCTGGGCGGGTTCAAAAAATGTGTCTACACGACACTTCAGGACATGCTTTAGTTGGCACAGTGGTGTTGGACTGAGGGTTGGACTGAGTGATCTTAGAGATCTTTTCCAACCTTAATAATCCCATAATTCTATGATTCTTTGATCTGATTATTCAGAAACAGGATGAGTTTGGCAGCCGAGTCCAGGTCTCGTGCTGGGCTTCCATCCAAGGCTTTGTCGTCAGCTTTGGATGCACTCCAGGCACTCGTTTAATACTTCACGCTCTGTTCCTCACCTGTAGAGCGATGCCACCCACCTTCCCACCACCTTCCGGAGAGAGGAAGGGACTGGGACTCCTCCCACTGGGTCAAGTTGCTCCAAACCTCATCCAACTTGGCCTTGAACACCTCCAGGGAAGGGGCACCTACCAACCCTTCCTTTGGGGAACCTGGGCCAGGGTTTCACCACTATCGGAGTAAAGAATTTCTTCCCAGGATCTCATCTAAATTTCCCTTCTTTCAGCTCTAAACCCTTCACCCTCATCCTATCCCTGTGCTCCATGATCAAGAGCCCCTCCCTAGCTTTCCTGGAGACCCTTTCCATACTAGAAGCTGCTCTAAGGTCTCCCTGGAGCCTTCTCCAGACTGAACAACCCCAATTCTCTCAGCCTGTCCTCATATAGAAGGTGCTCCAGCGAAAAGAATCATAGACGCATAGAACAACCAGGTTGGAAGAGACCCATCGGATCATCAAGTCCAACCATTCCTATCAAACACTAAAAAAAAAAAAAATGTGGTTTGCTCTACCAGATCCTTCCAGTGCTGAGGACTCCGCAACTGAAGACAGGACTTCAAATGGGATCTCATGAGAGTGGAGTAGAGGGACAGAATTCCCCCCTGGCCCTGCTGGTGACACTGCTTTGGATGCAGCCCAGGACTCAGTTGACTTTCTGGGCTGTGAACATGTTAACAGCTCGTGTTGAGCTTCTCTTCCCCAACACTCAAGTCATTCTCTTCAGGGCTGCTCTCAAACCACCTCTGCTGAGGACTCCAGAACTGGACACACAGCTCCAACTGAGATCTCAGGACCTACTGAGATCCTGACGTCCTCCAGTAAACTCTTCATGCCGCCCAGTCCTTGACTGGAGAAGGGCAAACAGTTGGGAGAGGTTTAATCCCGTTATCTCTCGCTCGCATGTGCTCAAGGAGCTGCAGTAAAAGCTCAGGAAATTACAAAGTGCTGACCCCATCTTGCAGCACAGAAGAATCCTTTTGGTGTCCTCGTGGTTTGAGCTTCTGAGGGTGAGGGATGATGCTTGAGACTAAATCACACAAAAAGAGCGATGAGGAAAGCAGCCGTTGCGAGCAAATATAGCCCTGATTGTCAAAGGGAAAGTCAGCTGCCTGCGGCTAATTACAGAGATGTCAGGGAGGTTTGGATTTGTCAGCTGAATTTAAGGTGGTAGAACATTGCTCGGAGAAGCAATTGTCTCTATTGAAAACAGAGAACAGTCCCTCAAAGAACAAGGATTTCTGGGGTTCAGGCCCATGATTTTCATAGAATCATAAAATCATAGAACAACCAGGTTGGAAGGGACCCATCGGATCTTCTAGTCCAACCATTCCTATCAAACGCTAAACCAAGTCCCTCAAGACCTCATCCACCCATCCCTTAAACACCTCCAGAGAAGGTGAATCAGCCACCTCCCTGGGTAGCCTATTCCAATGCCCAATGACCCTTTCTGTGAAAAACTTCCTCCTAATCTCCAGCCTAAATCTCGCCTGGTAGAGCTTGAGGCCATTCCCTCTCGTCCTGTCCCTTGGGAGAAGAGCCCAGCTCCCTCCTCTCTACAACCTCCTTTCAGGTAGTTGTAGAGAGCAATGAGGTCTCCCCTCAGCCTCCTCTTCTCCAGGATAAACAACCCCAGCTCTCTCAGCCGTTCCTCATAGGGCCTGTTCTCCAGCCCCTTCACCAGCTTCGTTGCTCTTCTCTGGACTCGCTCCAGAGCCTCAACAACCTTCTTGTGGTGAGGGGCCCAGAACTGGTCACAGGATTCAAGGAGCAGCCTCACCAGTGCTGAGTACAGAGGGAGAATTTTATTCTGGTGGCTGTGGCAGAAGCTGCTGAGGGAATTATGAAGGGACAGCAGGTGGTGGAAGGATGAGTAGTAGGTCAAGGAGCTTCAAGTGCCCAGCTTGGCAGAGCTCCATGACCAGTTAGTGGCCGCATCCCTGGTCCAATTCCATCTGCAGAATCGTTACCCATCCTTGATGTCTCCAGTGCTGACACTGTGGCTCATCACAGGCTCCGTAAAGGTGGGTGGACTCTACCAGGTAAATCTGAGACCCCTCCTGGAGCCTGACATCCAAATCTTGGGTCCTCAGCACAGGGAAGACACGGGAGCTGTTGGGATGAGGCTAGAGGAGAGCATGGAAATGGTGTGAGAAGTGCTGTGAGTTGAGCTTGTTCAGCCTGGGGTAGAGAAGGCTCTGGGGAGACCTTGGAGCAGCTTCCAGGATGGAAAAAAGGGGCTCCAGGAAAGCTGGGGAGGGGCTCTTGATCAGAGAGCGCAGGAATTGGATGAAAGAGAATGGGTTTGAAACAGAGGAGATTTAGATGAGATCTTGGGAAGAAATTCCCAAGACATGCACTTGTCACCATCCCCTAGAGCGAGGTCAGTCTGTAACGTCGTTACATGGGCATCAGTGACGAGCCGGCGGCTTTGGCTCAGCCTTTGTCTCTGTGGAGAAGGTCCAGCCCTGGAAACAAATGCCGTCCTTACGTGGGAACAATCAGCCCTTTTTCCAGAGGGAGAGACGCCTTTCATAGAATCATGGAATAACCAGGTTGGAAGAGACCCACCAGATCATTGAGTCCAACCATTCCCATCAAACACTAAACCATGTCCCTCAGGACCTCATCGACCCATGCCTTAAACACCTCCAGGGAAGGGGAATCAACCATCTCCCTGGAGCCTGTTCCAGTGCCCAGTGATTGTTTCCGTGAAATATTTTTTCCTGATGTCCAACCTGAACCTCCCCTGGCAGAGCTTGAGGCCATTCCCTCTCATCCTGTCCCCTGTCACTTGGAAGAAGATCCCAACTCCCTCCTCTCCACAACCTCCTTTCAGGTAGTTGTAGAGAGCAGTGAGGTCTCCTCTCAGCCTCCTCTTCTCCAGGCTAAACACCCCCAGCTCTCTCAGCCGTTCCTCATGAAGACCCTTATGAAGTCCTACACTGTTGTAGGAACAGGGTCTATAGAACGCAAATCCATTTCTGATCTTTAGTTGTGATTGGTTTGGACTGGTAATCCTTGTAGGTCACTTCCAACTGAAAATGCCCTGTCCCATCCATCCCATCTCCATCTCCATCTTCATCCCATCCCATCCCATCTCCATCTCCATCCCCATCCCATCTCCATCCCATCCCATCCCATCTCTATCCCATCCCATCCCACCTCCATCCCCATCCCATCTCATCCCATCCCATCCCCATCTCCATCCCATCCCATCCCCATCTCCATCCCATCTCCATCCCATCCCATCCCATCCCATCCCAACTTTCAATACGTAGTGGGGGTTGGTAAGAAAGATGAGGACAAACTCTTCATCATAGCCTGTGATGAAAAGCTTCGGATTCCTCAGCACAGGAAAGACATGGACCTGTTGGGGCAGCACTAGAGGAGGTCACAGAAATGGTCCAAGGGCTGGAACTTCTCTGCTGTGAGGAAAGAGTGAGAGAGTTGGACTTAGAATAGAATCATAGAATCATAGAATAACCAGGTTGGAAGAGACCCACTGGATCGTCAAGTCCAACCTTCAACCTAGAGAAGAAAAGGCTCCTGGAGGACCTGACTGAGTCCTTTCAGTGCCCAAAGGAGGCTGATAAGAAAGGTGGAGATGGAATTCTTAGCATAACCTGGAGTAACAGGACAAAGGAGAATGGGTTTAAACTGGAAAAGGGGAGATTCAGGCTGGGTTGAAGGAAGGTCACGATGAGGGTGGTGAAATCCTGACCCAGGTTGCCCAAAGAGGTGGGAGATGCCCCAATCAATGGGAACACTCAATGGCAGGATGGATGTGACTCTGGATCCAGTTGGAGATGTCCCTGCTCACAGCAGGAGAGTTGGACTGGATGGACTTTCAAGATCCTTTCCAACCAAATGAGATGTCTGGATCTAGATGATCTTTAAGGCCCCTTCCTACCCAAATTGTTCTATGATTCTGTGATGAGGAGAAGAGGAGGCTGAGAGGAGACCTCATTGCTCTCTACAACTACCTGAAAGGAGACTGTAGAGAGGAGGGAGCTGGGCTTTTCTCCCAAGTGCCAGGGGACAGGACAAGAGGGAATGGCCTCAAGCTCCACCAGGGGAGATTTAGGCTGGAGATTAGGAGGAAGTTTTTCACAGAAAGGGTCATTGGGCATTGGACCAGGCTGCCCAGGGAGGTGGTTGATTCCCCTTCCCTGGAGGTGTTTAAGGCACAGGTAGACGAGGTCCTGAGGGACATGGTTTAGTGTTTGATAGGAATGGTTGGACTCGATGATCCCGTGGGTCTCTTCCAACCTGGTGATTCTATGATTCTGAGTGAGGATCCACCTCCGTTTCCCAGCGTGGTTCAATTCAAGATCCGTGACCTTCATCTGAAAAAACACAACCACTTTCTTCTACTTTTGGGCCACATTGGCTGGTAAATCCTCATCCTCCTTCTCCTACAGGTTGCAGTAGGAACCTCTTCCCTTCAGAGCCCTCTCCGTGTTGGTAAAGCTCATTTTGGCAACCGTCAAAGCTCGATGTAAAGTTTGTTTGATTTGGCTTTTGGGCAAATTAATAGAGAGATTTTTGGCTTGCAGGGAAAATTCTGATAAATGGCTTTCAAACTGTCCCTCTGGTGCCGTGTTAATGACTTTGTGGAGTTCCCTCCTCTCCAGTTTTTCACATTCGAGTTGTCTTAAATCATTTAAAAAAGGGGAAAGAAAAAAAAAAAAAGCTTCAGCTCTTCACGCTGTTGCCAAGTAGGTCAGGGTTTTCCCAGTTGTACCATTTGGGAGATGAAGACATTATTCAGAGTGACTTTCTCTGAGCTGAAGACAATTGGAACCACAATAGTGGGTTCCGGCCTTGGTCTTTGAGTGATAATGAGTCATTTGGCCTCGTCAGAGCCCAATTAAAATGATTTTTGGTGAAACCCGGCAAAGTAAATGGGAGATTCTTGAAGTCTGAGGTGCAGGAGAAACTGTGGGAGCTGAAGGAAGGTCCTGAGGAAGTCCTGGAGAAGAATGAGATGAGGGGAAACCTCACTGCCCTCTACAGCTCCATGAAAGGAGGTTGGAGCAAGGTGGGTGTTGGGTTCTTCTCCCAAGGAACAAGTGATGGGATGAGAGAAACTGACCTCCGGTTGTGCCAGGGAAGGTTTAGGTTAGAGAGTAGAAAAGGTTTAGGTTGGAGAGTAGAATCATAGAATCACCAGGTTGGAAGAGACCCACCTGATCATCGAGTCAAACCATCATCGAGTAGGAAAAATGTCTTTACTGGAAGGATCATGAAGCATTGAAAGATGCTGCCCAGGTCAGTGGTGGAGTCCCCATCCCTGGACAGGTTCAAAAAACATGTAGACACTTCAGGACATGCTTTGTAATCACAGTTGGTGTTGGGCTGATGGTTGGACTCAACGAACTTAGAAGGTCTTTTCCAACTTCAATGATTCCATGATTCTATAATTCCGTTATTCTAAGTAAAGATGGAGAATTGGTGCCGCCTGAAATGAGACAAACTCACTTCCATGCTGTGAAATATTTTTCCCATAGGAAAAAATAACCCAAAAAGCCATAGAGGTGGTGCCACCAGTGCTGGGTTGCAGGTTTTTTATGTCTGATCACAGTGGAGAACATAACAAGTATCCCCATGATATCACCATGATCTCCAAATTCAGGCTCAAGAGTTGATAAACTGCTGTCTTCAGAGTTAAATTATGGGTTCATGGTGTGTGGAGATCATAGAATCCTTCACAGGGTAGGACAGGATAGAATCGTGGAATCATCTCAGTTGGAAAGGGCTTTTAGAGCCCATCAAGTCCAACTGCCTGGTTATGGGAATCATAGAATCACTAGGTTGGAAGAGACCCACCGGATCATCGAGTACAACCATTCCTATCAATGATCCAGTGATCTGATGGGTCTCTTCCAACCTGGTTGTTCTATGATTCTATGATTCTATGATCAAGGGATATCTCCAACCGGATCAGGGTGCTCGGAGCCCAGTTCCACCTGCCCTTGAGTGTTTCCAGGGATGGGGCATCTCCCACCTCTCTAGGCAACCTGGGCCATCATCCCACCACCTTCAGCCTGAAGAATTCTATCCTTATGTCTTGAGAGGAGAAAAGAACCTCTTCCAGCAGCCCCAGAGCCATCAGGAGAAGATCTCTCATGTATGGAATGGGCCCTTCTAGCCGGGAGAATCATTTCACCCCGACCCCCTCCTCTGTTTCACTTCGTTAACGAACTACTCAGGATAAATCACAGAACAGAACAGAATCACAGAACAACCAAGTTGGAAGGGACCCATCGGATCTTCTAGTCCAACCATTCCTATCTAGCACTAAATTGTTGCTCAGGAAACATTTTAGGCGGAAAACGACATCAGGGAGAAGACTGGAGTGCATTAAAAATGGATTCTGCAGTGTCATTTCTGGACTGCTTGCCGGAGACATTAAATATGTAAGATTTAAAGCTCAGATCTTGTGCTGATTACAGCCTCTCAGGCTGTTTAGGTCTTCTCCAAGCGGCTTCTGCTTGAGCAAAACAAGGTTTGGGCTTGTCCAGAGTTCAGCTTCTGGCTTGAGAGACGGAACTTTTCCTGCGTTGGGTCTCGTTTTCTCTCCCTTTTATACTCGAGGCCCATTGTTCATCCCCTTTGCCATCCATCTGCTGCAGCTGCGAGGTCAAAACTAATGGGTGGAGAGGTCAGGCTGCTTTATTTTATTTAAATTCCCCCTTTTTTAAAAAAAAATAGAATGCAGCAGATCTGAGGCTAACCCTGTTGTCCTACAGCATCCGAATTAGGACCCTGTATGGGAAATCAGAATCGTGGGTTGGGTTGGGTTGGAAGGGACCTTAAAGCAGTTCCGCCCCTTCTGTCCTGGGCAGGGACACCTCCCACTGCATCAGGATGCTCAAAGCTTCAGCCAATCTGGCCTTGAACACCTCCACGCATGGAGAATTCACCCTGGGAAGATCTTCCAGCGCTTGATAAGGTTTTCAATGAAGAAGTAGGGTAGAAAACTGGCTGGATGGCCGGGCCCAGAGAGTGGTGGTTAAATGGTGTTAAGTCCATCTGGAGGCCAGTGACAAGTGGTGTTTCCCAGGGCTCAGTGCTAGGTCCAGCCCTGTTCAATGTCTTCATCAATGACCTGGATAAGGGCATTGAGGGTACCCTTAGCAAGTTTGCAGATGACACTAAGCTGTGTGCAAGTGTGGATCTGCTGGAGGGTAGGGAGGCTCTGCAAAGGGACCTAAACAGGCTGGATCCATGGGCTGAGTCCAATGGCATGAGGTTTCACACGGCCAAATGGTGGGTCCTGCACTTGGGGCACAACAACCCTATGCAGAGCTACAGACTGGGAGAAGCCTGGCTGGAAAACTACCAGGAGGAGAAGGACCTGGGGGTGTTGGTCGACAGCAACTGACCATGAGCCAGCAGTGTGCCCAGGTGGCCAAGAAGGCCAATGGCATCCTGGCTTGGATCAGAAATAGTGTCACCAGCAGGTCCAGAGAGGTTATTCTCCCTCTGGACTCAGCACTGGTGAGACCACTCCTTGAATCCTGTGTTCAGTTGTGGGCCCCTCAGCACAAGTAGGATATTGAGGCTCCGGAGCGAGTACAGAGAAGAGCCATGATTCTGGTGAAAGGGCTGGAGAACAGGCCCTATGAGGAGCGGCTGAGAGAACTGGGGGTGTTTAGCCTAGAGAAGAGGAGGCTGAGAGGAGACCTCATTACTCTCTACAAGTACCTGAAAGGAGGTTGTAGAGAGGAGGGAGCTGGGTTCTTCTCCCAAGTGACAGGGGACAGGACAAGAGGGAATGGCCTCAAGCTCCACCAGGGGAGATTTAGGCTGGAGATTAGGAGGAAGTTTTTCACAGAAAGGGTCATTGGGCATTGGAATAGGCTGCCCAGGGAGGTGGTTGATTCCCCTTCCCTGGAGGTGTTTAAGGCACAGGTGGATGAGGTCTTGAGGGACTTGGTTTAGTGTTTGATAGGAATGGTTGGACTCGATGATCCGATGGGTCCCTTCCAACCTGGTTGTTCTATGATTCTATGAAAGAGTTTCTTCCGAAGATCTCATCTCGATCTCCTCTCTTCCAAGCTCAAATCCATTCCCCTTCGTCCCTGCGCTCCCTGATAAACAACTCGTGGGGCTGCTGGGCAGGCTCCTCCTGTTTATCATCGCTCCGCTCGAGTTCTCGGAGCAGCCGAATTATCATGAATGGGCTCTCAAGTCGGTCGGTTGCCAACTTTCTGAAACGAGAAGTGCCCAAACCAAAAAAAAAAAAAAAAAAAAGAGAGAGAAAAAAGAAAAAAAAAAAATAAAAAAGCAACCCCTTGTTTCCCGTCACGTCTTTAGGAGCCCAACTAATTAAGCTCCTCTGAAAGAACCGTCTGGCTCCGGCAAACAGCTCCTCTGTGGTTCTTTTCTGTTGCAAAAGCCCGGGGGAGGCTGGGTTGGAAGGGCAGTGCCGTCACCCACACACGGCTTGGGAAGGGGAGGGCTCTCTGCCAAGCCCTCTGGAGATCCCCAGCTCTCCTCGGGGAGGCACGTAACGACTCGCTTTGGCCGCCTCGGCGGAGGGGCGCCCCAAAATTAGACCCCTTTGGGTGGATGTGTCCTCGTCCGAGAGGAAGAAGGAGGTGGCCCTGAAGCCTCGTCTCTTGAAAGGCCTGGAGGGATGCGGTGAGATGGCAGCTGAGGGGATGCCGGGACGTCCTTGTGGAAGGAGGTGGGCACGGGGCTTATGGATACGGCAGCTTTTTGCGTTGCTGGTGGCTCTAAGAACAGGTTTGGATCGAACGCGGTTTGTGGAGGTGGCTTTGCTTCACTTGGGTTCGGTCGCGACTCTGGATGCGAAAATGTAGGTGATAAAATATCCTCCTGAAACTCCCCTTCTCTTGGCTTTTTTGTCCTGAAGGCTACCTTGCTTGTCGCAAGAGCAGGTTGAGTGGCCTCCAGGAAAGCTGAGGAGATCCTATCAGTGATAGGGTGTTGGTGAATGGTTTTAAGCTGAAAGAATGGAAATGAAGATGAGATTTTAGAAAGAAATGTTTTCCTGTGAGGGGGGAGGCGCCGGCCTAGATAGCCCAGGGATGTTGTGGCTGCCCCATCCCTGGAGATGTTGAAGGTCAGGTTGGATGAGACTTGGAGCAACCTGATCCAGTGAAAAATGTCTCAGCCCAGGGCATGGGGGTTGGAGCTGGATGAACTTTAAGATCCCCAACGCAAACAATTCCATGGGAAGTAACACAACATCAAATTCTCCTCCAAACACCTTGCTGCTCGTTAAATAGGATGATAGAATGATTTGAGTTGGAAGAGATCTTAAATTTATCCAGTTCCAACTCCCTGACCTGGGCAGGGACACCTTCTGCTGGATCAGGTCGCTCAAAGCCTCATCCAACCTGACCTTGAGGACCTCCAGGGATGGAGCAGCCACAACTTCTCTGGATGACCTGGGATGGTTTCTCGATGCCTTTTTGAAGGAGTGAAATGACAGCACAAAGAGATAAAGCTGAATCGTAGAAAGATTTGGGTTGGAAGGGATCTTAAAGCTCACCCGGTTCCCTCCTGCCACGGGCAGGGACACCTCCTACTTGGTCCTGGTGCTCCAAGCCTCGTCCAAACTGACCTTTGACAATTCTAGGGATGGGGGAGCCACGACTTCTTGAGGAGCCTGTTCCTGTGCCTCATCACCCTCACAAGAGAACATTTCTAACTAAGATCTCCTCTCAATGGACTGGTTGGACTCGATGATCCCATGGGTCCCTTCCAACCTGGTTGTTCTATGATTCTATGATTCTATGATTCAATCTCCCCTCTTTTGGCTTAAAGCTTAAAAAATACTCCTGTTGACGTGGCCACCATGGCTATCGACAGCTTCAGAAGTCGTTATGGGCTATTGGGAGCGAGTAGTGGGACAGCCTTGCCCTTTAGTGCTTTTTTTTCCATCCTCTCTTGCTGCGACTGCCCTCAAAAGGGCTTGGGAAAAACACTGCCTGCTCTGTTTCCCTCCCGTGTCCTGCGTAGACGGCGGATGCGGTCGTGGGCCGTGGGCCGTGCAGGCGCAGGACGTTCGGGACAGTCCTGGAGGTGGAAACCCACCACACGTGATCTTCTCAAAAGGCCTTTACAGCTCCGTCCAGCTATTGTAGCGCAGCCTGCGCCGTCCAGAGCCGCCCCAGGTCCTCCCCAGCACTGCGAAATCTGCTAATTTAGCCTAACGAGACGAGCTTTTGTCTCATATCCAGTCTCTGCCAGGGCTGAGCGTGTGTCATCAGCTGGGACCAGGCAGCCTTTACTTCAGCTCAAAATATTGTCTCAGTGACCTGCTCTGCTTCAGGACTTCAGGACCTTCCCTGGAGGTGTTCAAGGCACAGGAAGACGAGGTCCTGAGGGACATGGGTTAGTGTTTGATAGGAATGGTTGGACTCGATGATCCGATGGGTCTCTTCAGACCTGGTTGTTCTATGATTCTATGATTCTCTGAATGAGCTTTTTTGTGCTCTCATTTCCGACTCGTTGGGGCCTTGTACTCTAATCAACGGGGTTTGCTGCCGTAATTAAAAACACGGAGTTAACGAAGGGCCGTTCCGTGGAATGTCAAGTCACGGGGAAAAAAACACACAAGTCAAAACCTTTGAGACTAAAGCACTTCTGCGCTCGCTTAGTCTATTGTAATTAGGGGTGCGGCACTTAAGGAATATTAATTAGCCCCCCGGGGGTGAGACCGGGGAGCCAGAAAAATGCCGCCTCCGCCTCTCCTCCCCGTGGAAGTTTAGGGGTTGGTGAGAGCGAGAGAGGGATGCTGAGCTAAGCATGGAGACAACAACCCTTGTTGGGGGACAGGACGTCCCTCAACCTCCTCCTTCCAAAACAAACCAAAATAGACCAAAGCGCTTTCAGCACTTGTTCGGCAGAACTTTCTTCGGGAGCTGGATTTGCTGAACGAGTTTGGAGCCTCCGCCGTCGTTCCCCGAGGGCAGCGATCGCTGCTTGATTTGCACGAGTAAATTTAGAAGCGGGGATGGGGTTGGCTTGGAAGGGATGTCAAAGCCCATCGAGTTTCAACTCTCTCGCTATGGGCAGGGACACCTCCCACTGGGTCAGGGTGCTCCGAGCCCCTTCCCACCTTAAACCCCTCCAGGGATGGGACACCCATGATGCCTCTGGGCAACCTGGGCTTCACCACCCTCACAGAGAACTTCTTCCTAAGATCTCATCTAAATCTCTCTTTCAACTGTTCCTCCTCATCCTATCCCTGCAATCCCTGATCAAGAGCCCCTCCCCAGCTTTCCTGGAGCCCCTTTGAGGACTGGAAGCTGCTCTAAGATCTCCTCGGAACCTTCTCCAGGCTGAGCAACCCCAACTCTCTCCGCCTGTCCTCACATGGGAGATGCTCCAGCCTTTGGATCACCTTCATGGTTAAAAATGACTCAGAGAATCATAGAATCACCAGGTTGGAAGAGACCCACCGGATCATCGAGTCCAACCATTCCTATCAAACATAGACTCGTAGCAAATGTTGGGAAGGGAGTCGGATAATCAGAGTTAATCTATAGACAGGCAAGTGTCCTCACAAAGTGTTTACTTCTCAGTCTTCTGTGGGATTCGGAGCCTCAGAAGAAATATGTCCTATCCCCAGCACATAGGAGATGTCTTTTATTGCCACATCCCCAAGGATGTGCCAGAACGCACCTCGTTATCCTTCGAATATCTAAATTAGAGCTAAATGTGTCCCTGGGAATCCTGTAGGACTTCCTCTGGCTGCATAATGAGGCAGGAACCGATCAGTTAATGAGTAGTTGCTTGGGTGCCAGTGACCCAGAGCGACTTGGGTGTTTCACAGAATCGTGGAATGGGTTGGGTTGGAAGAGACCTCAAAGCCCATCCAGTTCCAACCCTTCTGCCATGGGCAGGGACACCTCCCACTGGAGCAGGTTCCTCAAGGCACCATCCAACATGGCCTTGAGCACCTAAAGGGATGGGGCAGCCACAGCTTCTCTGGGCAACCTGGGCCTCATCGCCCTCAGCGTGAAGAATTTCTTCCTAATGTCCAATCTAAATCTTCACATTTCAATTTAAAACCATTCCCTCTTTGTCCTATCACTCCATGGCCTCGAAAAAAGTCCCTTCCCAGCTTTCCTGGAGCTCCTTTAGCCTCCTGGAAGCTGCCCTAAGATCTCCTTGGAGTCTTCTCCAGGCTGACCAAACCCAACTTTCTCAACCTGTCCTCATAGCAGAGGTGCTCCAGCCCTCAAAGCATCTCCATGGCCTCCTCTGGACCTGTTCCAACAGTTCCATGTCCTTCTTCTGCTGAGGATTCTAAAACTGGACACAAAACTCCAAGAAGAGGTCTCAGACGAGCGGAGTAGAGGGGCAGAATCCCCTCCCTCAACATGCTGAGCTCAGAATTTTGTGAACAAGGCCAACAGGCGGCAGGTTGGGTTCCGGTCGGGTGACTGTGACAGTTGGAGCAGAAAAATGGGTTTAAATCTTTAAAAGACAAGGCTGCGACGTAAAAAAAAATCCACCCTGACAGAGAAGGGGGAAAAAAAAAAAAAACCAAAAACATGTTAATTATGTAGTGGTCAGGAAGATGGGAAAGAAATGATAGGACAGATTTATCTCGTAGGTACTGAGTCAGGAGATGAAAACGACCAAGGGAGAAATTAGTGCTGAAGAGCCAACGATGTGGCCTGAAGCACATGGAGAACTTGTTCTTCACGGTGGTGCATGATTGATATTCGATCCAAGGGATAGTCTTGTCGGAAGAGCTGTGCTTGCAACCCAAGAAGATCAACTTGATGGGAATGGTTGGACTCGATGATCCGATGGGTCTCTTCCAACCTGGTTGTTCTATGATTCTATGATTCTAACTGTGTCCTGGGCTGCATCCAAAGCAGGGCTAGAAGGGGGATTCTGCTCCTCTCTGGTGAGACCTCACCTGGATTTCTGCCTCCAGTTCTGTGTCCTCAGCGCAGGAAGGATATGGAGCTCTTGGAGCGAGTCCAGAGGAGGCCACGGAGATGATCTGAGGGCTGGAACCATCTCCCGTATGAGGATAATCTGAGAGAGTTGGGGTTGTTCAGCGTGGCGAGGGCTGCAGGGAGAACTTAGAGCAGCTTCCAGCACTGGAAGGGGCTCCAGGAAAGCTGGGGAGGGGCTCTTGATCAGGGAGTGCAAGGATATGATGAGAGGGAATGGTTTTAAGCTGAAAAAGGGGAGATTGAGGTGAGATGAAGAAGAAATTCTTCACTGTGAGGGTGGAGGAGGTTGCCCAGAGGAGTCGTGGCTGCCCCATCCCTGGAGGTCTTCAAGACCAGGTTGGATGGGGCTTGGAGCAACCTGATCCAATGGGAGATGTCCCTGCCCATGGCACTGGGGTTGGAACTGGATGGGCTCTAAGGTCACCTCCCCAGCTTTCCCAGAGCCTCATTTAAGTACTGGAAGCTGCTCTAAGGTCTCCACGGAGCCTCCTCTTCTCCAGGCTGAACAACCCCAACTCTCAGTCTGTCCTCTTACGGGAGATGCTCCAGCCCTCAGATCATCTCTGTGACCTCCTCTGGCCGCACTCCAACAGATCCAGACCCTTCCTGGGCTGAGGACTCTAGAGCTGGACACAGGGCTCCAGGTGAGGTCTCCGAGAACCGAGTAGAGGGTCAGAATCCCCTCCTTCGACCTGCTGGTCACCAGTTTGACAACTGAAGATATCCAAAAAGGTCAGAGAAATAGATTTTACATTTTCCGGTTAGGCCACGTGAGACGACTCTTCTTTTCAAACGATTCATTTCCCCAGCAGCTGCTCTCTCTTTTCCTTTGAGATCTGGTTAACCCAGTTTCTCCTCCTGCAGTGTCTGCAGTAATGAGATAAACGTCAGGCTGGTGCTGGGCACGTGGCTGCGCCATGTGGCGTTGGGGCTTCCTCACAGGACTTTTGAGAAATCATGGAAGAGAACCAGGGGACAGGAGGTGGACCTGCTGCCGCCACCATGTCTCTCCTTGGCTTACTAGATCAAAATTGGGCTGCGACGTCTCCTGCTTGACAGCATCTGAGGTTCGTGGCTCGAGCCTGGGCCTCTGCCGGGCTTGGTGCTGTGCAGACACGGTGGGTTTGGTCTGTTCAGATAGAGGAGATCAGAGAATCATGGGGCACAGGTAGATGAGGTCCTGAGGGACATGGTTTAGTGTTTGATAGGAATGGTTGGACTCGATGATCCGATGGGTCTCTTCCAACCCGGTTGTTCTATGATTCTATGATTCTATGGGGCGGTTTGGGTTGGAAGGGACCTCAAAGCCCATCCAGTTCCAACCCCTCTGCCATGAGCAGGGACACCTCCCACTAGAGCAGGTTACGCAAAGCCTCATCTGACGTGACCTTCAGCACCTCCAGGGATGGGGCAGCCACAGCGTCTCTGGGCAACCTGGGCCAGGACCTCACCACCCTCACAGGAAAGAGTTTTTTACCTAAGATCTCATCTCAATCTCCCATCTTTCAGCTTAAAAACATTCCCTCTCATCCTATCCCTGCAATCCCTGGCGAAGAGGTCCCGTGAGGGCTTATGTGACAGTGCTGGAGAGACCCTAGAGATGAGGAGATTCTGCCCCTCTGCTCCACTCCAGTGAGACCTCAACTGGATTCCAGCATCCAGTTCTGGAGTCCTCAGCACTGGAGCAAGTCCAGAGGAGGCCACAGAGATGATCTGAGGGTTGGAGCATCTCCCATACGAGGACAGGCTGAGAGAGATGACATTGTTCAGTCTGGAGAAGAGAAGGCTCTTGGGGGACCTTAGAGCAGCTTCCAATACTTAAAGGGACTCCATAAATGAAGGGACTTCATCAATGACCTGGATGAAGGCATCGAGTGCTACCTTAGCAAGTTTGCAGATGACACTAAGCTGGGTGGAAGTGTGGATCTGCTGGAGGGTAGGGAGGCTCTGCAAAGGGATCTGAACAGGCTGGATCCCTGGGCTGAGTCCAATGGCATGAGGTTTAACACGGCTAAATGCCGGGTCTTGCACTTGGGGCACAACAACCCTATGCAGAACTACAGACTGGGAGAAGTCTGTCTAGAAAACTGCCAGGAGGAGAGGAACCTGGTGGTGTTGGTCGACAGCCGACTGACCATGAGCCAACAGTGTGCCCAGGTGGCCAAGAAGGCCAATGGCATCCTGGCTTGGATCAGAAACGGTGTGACCAGCAGGTCCAGGGAGGTGATTCTCCCTCTGGACTCGGCACTGGTGAGGCCGCTCCTTGAATCCTGTGTTCAGTTGTGGGCCCCTCACCACAAGAAGGATGTTGAGGCTCTGGAGCGAGTCCAGAGAAGAGCCACGAAGCTGGTGAAGGGACTGGAGAACAGACCTTATAAGGAGTAGCTGAGAGAGCTGAGGGTGTTTCTCCTGGAGAAGAGGAGGCTGAGAGGAGACCTCATTGCTCTCTACAACTACCTGGAAGGAGGTTGTGGAGAGGAGGGAGCTGGGCTCTTCTCCCAAGTGAAGGGGACAGGATGAGAGGGAATGGTCTCAAGCTCCACCAGGGGAGATTTAGGCTGGAGATTAGGAGGAAGTTTTTCACGGGAAGGGTCATTGGGCATTGGAATAGGCTGCCCAGGGAGGTGGTTGATTCCCCTTCCCTGGAGGTGTTTAAGGCACAGGTGGACAAGGTCCTGAGGGACATGGTTTAGTGTTAGATAGGAATGGTTGGACTCAATGATCCGGTGGGTCTCTTCCAACCTGGATGTTCTGTGATTCTATGACTCATGCTGAAGGTTGTGAAACCCTGGCCCAGGCTGTCTAGAGAGAGTCTGGGGGGAAACACTTTGGATCTCAACGTTTCACATTGCTTTCCCAGAAAGACCCATCCAAATGGCAGCTTCATCCCTTCTCCCACACTCAACCATGAGATTCCTAAAGCGTTAAAAAGAACGGGAAGAGCACGGCTTTGACGTGGTGGCAAAGATCGTGCATAAATTGTGGGGGAAGCTGAATGACTCAAAACAAAATGTTGGGAACAGGCAGTAGGACACCATGTCCCAAGCTCCTCGGACCACCTGCCTACTGGGCATGGGCTGAGCTCATGCCGGGAGCTTCATCTGGCTGGAAATAGCTCCGGAGGTTGGGAACATCCAGAGCTTCGGGAGCTCTGGCTCTTCTCACAGTGACCGAGAGAGGGTGTTCAGCCAGATCTTATCCGTGTTGATCATCTCCTCACTTGACGTCCTCGATTCGTTGAGAGGAACTGGATTCAGGTTGCACCAGGAGTGGGATATTTGGAAAATTGGCTTTAATAAAAGAACAGTGAAGCTCAGGAGGAGGCTGCCCAGGGCTGTGGTGAAGACCCCATCTCCGGAGACGTTTAAAAAACATGTAGATGAGGCACCTCAGGACTTGGTTTAGTAGGTAAAGTAGTGGGTGTTGGGCTGGATGAGCTTAGAGGACTTTTCCAACCTTCGTGATTCTATGATTTTTCTGCAGAAGCTGCAGAAGGAAAAATTCTTCCATGTTCCCACTTGAAGAGCTGTGCTCTCTATCCAAACACTCTGAGAAATGGCTTAAACACCAGGAATCTGAGCGTAATTCAGCCCGAACAGTCCTATCGGAGCAATTTATCTGGCTAATTTTAGCGAAATGTGTTATTAAATGGATTAAGGTAATTAAACGTCGTCATAATTAATAGCTGGCGCGATAACGCGCCCTGCCATGGGGCTCTTCTTATCTGTGACCTCACTGTAACAAATCAGGGCTCACCAAAGATGATGATTATCCTCGTGGAGGCTTTGTGACACGATTTTTAAGCTATTTGCGCCGCAGAAGGAATAAATCTGAAGGTTTTCTATCCCAGAAGTGTTTGGCTTTAATGTTGTCGCACAAATTCAAGACTTCGTGGTGTTTTTCCGCGCTGAGGGTCAACGTGGCTCAGCGAGTGGTGGTGAGATGTCACAGGCATGAGGAGATAAGGAGTAGACGACAATAATTTCATAGCTTAGAGTAATAGAATCATGGAATAGTTCGGGTTGGAAGGGACCTCAAAGCCCATCCGGTTCCATTCCTTCTTCCAATGGATCCGGTTGTTCAAAATCTCATCCAACGTGGCTTTCAGCACCTCCAGGGATGGGGCAACCATGACTTCTCTGCGCAATCTGAGCCAGGGCCTCCCCACCCTCCCAAGGAAGAATTTCTTTCCAAGACCTCATCTCAATCTCTTTCAGCTTCAAGTCATTCCCCCTCATCTTCTCCTGCATCAAGAGCCTCTCCCCATCTTTCCTGGAACCCCTGGAGGTACTGAAGGGATTTAAAAGAAGGGAAGATGAGGTGCTCAGGGATCTGATTTAGTAGAATCATAGAATCATGGAATCACCAGGTTGGAAGAGACCCATAGGATCATCGAGTCAAACCTTTCCTATCAAACACTAAACCGTGTCCCTAGTGAACAGGTGTGGTTGGACTCATAAAGATCCTTTCCAATCAAACGATCCCAGGATCTTAGAGGTCTTTCCCAACCTTAACATTCCTAAGAAAACCAGGAGCAGTTCTTGTGGAGCCAGGACAGGTGCAGGAGCCACACCAGGAGATGTGGTAGGACAAGAAGATGTTCTCCCACACTGTCCACAGAGAACCAGAGCTCACATTTTTAAGCTCTGTGGCGACAGAAGCATCAATTTTTCTTGGTAGAACACGAGCAGGGCTGAAAGCCTCAAGCAGCTCGAGCTGAATGAAAAAAGCTGGGAGGGTTGAGACTTCTCTATTATTTTTTTGCCTTTTGTTTTAGCGCCGAATGAGCACACGGTGCTCTTTTCTTTCCCGGCACGACTGGAACACCTCTAGAAGTCGGGGGAGGAGGAACAAAAGTGAGCCGAGGGGAATATATCATCCGGAAAGCAGCATGTGGCTCTTGTCAATTAGGCAGGTCGTTATGGTAATCCTGAGCCCACCTTCCGAGCCTGGAGAATGGGATTTAATGTCAGGTTTCGGTGCTTTTTCCTCCCATTGAAAATCGCTCGGTGAGGCCTCTGTAGAATTCTGATCCTCGGAGCTGTCAAACGCTAAATCTGGCTGGATGGCCAGGCCCAGAGAGTGATGGGAAATGATGTTAAATCCAGCTGGAGTGACAAGTGGGGTTCCCCAGGGCTCAGTGCTGGGTCCAGCCCTGTTTAATGTCTTCATCAATGACCTGGATGAGTGTATTGAGGGTACCCTTAGCAAGTTTGCAGATGACACTAAGCTGTGTGGAAGTGTGGATCTGCTGGAGGGTAGGGAGGCTCTGCAAAGGGACCTAAAGAGGCTGGATCCATGGGCTGAGTCCAATGGGATGAGGTTTAACACGGCCAAATGTCGGGTCCTGCACTTGGGGCACAACAACCCTATGCAGAGCTACAGACTGGGAGAAGCCTGTCTAGAAAACTGCCTGGAGGAGAGGGACCTGGGGTGTTGGCTGACAGTTGACTGACCATGAGCCAGCAGTGTGCCCAGGTGGCCAAGAAGGCCAATGGCATCCTGGCTTGGATCAGAAATGGTGTGACCAGCGGGTCCAGGGAGGTGATTCTCCCTCTGTACTCAGCACTGGTGAGGCCGCTCCTTGAATCCTGTGTTCAGTTGTGGGCCTCTCACCACAAGAAGGATGTTGAGGCTCTGGAGCGAGTCCAGAGAAGAGCAACGAGGCTGGTGAAGGAGCTGGAGAACAGGCCCTATGAGGAGCAGCTGAGAGAGCTAGGGGTGTTTCTCCTGGAGCAGAGGAGGCTGAGAGGAGACCTCATTGCTCCCTATAACTACCTGAAAGGAGGTTGTGGAGAGGATGGAGCTGGGCTCTTCTCCCAAGGGACAAGAGGGAATGACCTCAAGCTCCGCCAGGGGAGATTTAGGCTGGAGATTAGGAGGAAGTTTTTCACAGAAAGGGTCATTGAGCATTGGACCAGGCTGCCCAGGGAGGTGGTCGATTCACCTTCCCTGGAGGTGTTTAAGGCACAGGTTGACAAGGTCCTGAGGGACATGGTTTAGTGTTTGATAGGAATGGTTGGACTTGATGATCCGGTGGATCTCTTCCAACCTGGTGATTCTATGATTCTATGATTCTATGAAACGGGCTTCAGGATAACTGGAGAGGGACTCTTGATCAGGAGGCGCAGGGACAGGATGAGGGGAATGGTTTTAAGTGGAAAGAGGGGAGATGTAGGTCAGATATTGCGAAGAAATTCTTCACTGTGAAGGTGATGAGGGAGTGGACCAGGTTGCCCAGAGAAGTCATGGATGTCCCATCCCGGGAGGCTGGATGGGGCTTGGAGCAACCTGATCCGGCGAGAGGTGTCCCTGCTTGGAAGTGGATGGGCTTTGAGGTCCCTTCCGACCCAAACCATTCCACGATTCCATGAAACCAAGAGCATGAAGGGCACTAGAGGTCTTTGGTGTTTCCAAGTGAAGTGATGTCGCTGCTGGTTTTTCCTTCCTTCTCTCTCTGCTGGGGTGGGATGGGACAAAGTCCATATGGATGTCTTTGGATAGCAGAGTCCTTCGTGGTCCTACTGGTTCTTAACAAATACAGAGCAGAGCGGTTCCTGTGATCCTCGGAACAAGGAGAGCGATGAGGTCTTTGAGATCTTCTACTTTTCATGCACAAGCAGAGCTTTGAACCTCCACCATGTCTGGTCCCGAACAGATGGTGCCACAGCCCAAACATTCCGTGAACGTCATCCCAACTGTTGAATAATCCATGTCGGGGAACATCTTCTTCCTCGCTGAGGAGCAGATGGATCTACTGCCTCGTCGTGGAGGTTGTTGTGTTAGTAGCAGCTAATGGGCTCCTCCTGGAGAGAAGGCTGAGGAGATCCAACTGTCACCTTCATCTGCCGGATGAGGTCATAGGGAAGATGGAAACCGGGTCTTCCATGGTTGGCACAGAGGGGAAGGGTGGGAGGTGATGCGCAGCTGTAGGACTCTCAATTTTATTAAGGGCTTATGCTACTACTCGATTTAGAATTACAGTGGATATTGTAAGCACTTCACTGTGAGGTTCAGCCCCCATTAACTGGGGCGTGGTTTTAAGGTCTCATCAGGAGCTTTTGAATCAATTAGTTGACAGAATGACACTTGTCATCTCCATTTCAAAGGACTTTCCCCTTTCTTCACAGTTTATCTAACCTGCCTCTTAACCTAGTGGTGTGAATAGAAGCTGCCTTGTAGGAACTCAGGTCTGTTCATACAGATTGAATTGAGGCTGACACTGGTTTCAAGTGACCCATTTGCTAAGAAAAAGCTTCTGATATAAAAAGTCACAGAATCACAGAACAACCAGGTTGGAAGAGACCCATCGGATCTTCTAGTCCAACTATTCCTATCAAACGCTAAACCAAGTCCCTCAAGACCTCATCCACCCATCCCTTAAACACCTCCAGGGAAGGGGAATCAACCACCTCCCTGGGCAGCCTATTCCAATGCCCAATGACCCTCTGCGTGAAAAACCTCCTCCTAATCTCCAGCCTAAATCTCCCCTGGCGGAGCTTGAGGCCATTCCCTCTCGTCCTGTCCCCTGTCCCTTGGGAGAAGAGCCCAGCTCCCTCCTCTCCACAACCTCCTTTCAGGTACTTGTAGAGAGTAATGAGGTCTCCTCTCAGCCTCCTCTTCTCCAGGCTAAACAACCCCAGCTCTCTCAGCCGCTCCTCATAGGGTCTGTTCTCCAACCCCTTCACCAGCCTCGTCGCTCTTCTCTGGACTCGCTCCAGAGCCTCAACATCCTTCTTGTGGTGAGGGGCCCAGAACTGGACACAATATTCAAGGAGCGGCCTCACCAGTGCTGAGTACAGAGGGAGAATCACCTCCCTGGACCTGCTGGTCACACCGTTTCTGATACAAACTCAGGTCTGTTCATACAGATTGAATTGAGGCTGACGCTGGTTTCAAGTGACCCATTTGCTAAGAAAAAGCTTCTGATATAAAAAGTCATCCAGCAGGCATCAGTTTCCCTGGTTTGTCACTGCAGTTATGGCTCTATGTACATTTTTCAAGACACATATATAGTTATTATATGTTAGTTATAGTTATATATATATATAGTTATATGTTATAGTTATTATATTATAGTTATTATATTATATTATATTATATTATATTATATTATATTATATTATATTATATTATATTATATTATATTATATTATATTATATTATATTATATTATATTATATTATATTATATTATATTATATTATATTATATTATATTATATTATATTATATTATATTATATTATATTATATTATTATGGTTGGACTCGATGGTCCAATGGGTCCCCTCCAACCCGGCCGTCCCACGACTCCACGATTATTATACATGTTTTATTATATATTTGCTTTGGAATATATAGAATCATAGAATCATAGAACACCCAGGTTGGAAGGGACCCATTGAATCCTCCAGTCCAACCATTCCTATCAAACGCTAAACCAAGTCCCTCAAGACCTCATCCACCCGTCCCTTAAACACCTCCAGGGAAGGGGAATCAACCACCTCCCTGGGCAGCCTATTCCAATGCCCGATGACCCTTTCTGTGAAAAACTTCCTCCTAATCTCCAGCCTAACTCTCCCCTGGTGGAGCTTGAGGCCATTCCCTCTTGTCCTGTCCCCTGTCCCTTGGGAGAAGAGGCCAGTTCCCTCCTCTCTACAACCTCCTTCCAGGTATCGCCCCAACCCAAGTGTAGGACCCTCATGAGATTCCCCCAGCCCCACATCTCCAGCTCATCCAGGTCCCTCTGGCCACCATCCCTTTCTTCTGGGGTGACAACTGCCCCACTCAGCTTGGTGTCACCTCCAAACATACCGAGGGTGCCCTCGATCTCTCTGCCTTTATCATCAACAAAAAGATGAACCAGCACTGATCCTATTTTTAGGTGAAACCGTATTTCCTGACATCCCTGATTTGTTTCTTTAAGTCAAATATCCAACTTCTACTCCATGAACCAGAAAAATAAATGGATTTATGGCATTTTTTTTTTACCATTTCAAGGTCATCCAGGCTTTTACTGCAGTTTTTCAGTTTATCCTTAAGGTCAGTTGTTTTTTTTTTCCCCCGAGAGAGGAAAAAAGATGCATTTTTGCTGTGTATGCATCGTAAAAATTGTCTTTGCCATCTCATCGAAGAGAATTTGTGAAAAGTCTCTGCTCGGTTTTGCTCTGGGACTTTTTTTGGAGGAGTTTACATCATAATTTTTCCTGTGGAGGCTCAGGTTGCCCAGAGAAGTTGTGGATGCTCCATCCCTAGAGTCATTGAAGGCCACATCGGATGAGGCTTTGAGCAACCTGATCCAGTGAGAGGTGGATCTGGATGGGCTTTGAGGTCCCTTCCCATCCAAACCATTCCATGATTCTATGTTTCTGTCATCTTTAAGGTCCCTTCCAACCCAACCCATTCCACGATTCTATGATCCTTAAGGTCCTTTCCAACCCAACCCATTCCACGACTCTATGATCTTTAAGGTCCCTTCCAACCCAACCCATTCCACGATTCTATGATCTTTAAGGTCCCTTCCAACCCAACCCATTTCACGATTCTATGATCTTTAAGGTCCCTTCCAACCCAACCCATTCCACGACTCTATGATCTTTAAGGTCCCTTCCAACCCAACCCATTCCACGATTCTATGATCTTTAAGGTCCCTTCCAACCCAACCCATTCCACGATTCTATGATCTTTAAGGTCCCTTCCAACCCAACCCATTTCACGATTCTATGATCTTTAAGGTCCCTTCCAACCCACCCCCTTCCACGACTCTATGATCTTTAAGGTCCCTTCCAGCCCAACCCATTCCATGACTCTATGATCTCTAAATCTCTAATCTCTTTAAACTAAACTCCTGACGTGCAAGGACATCCCCTTGGGAGCAGGAATGGACCTGGAGGAGGGGAAATTTGGCTGCTCGTGCTCCCCCGGGAAGGCGCAGACTCCTTTTTTCTCCTAGACAGGGAGAAGGTTCGGAGGAAGGAGGACGCGGGGAGCAACCTGCTTTTCCACCTCCCTTTGAAATCATCCTGGCAGCTTGAGTGACAGATTTCACACCAACTGGGATTGGATTCGGCTCCTGGACACGAGCGATTTCTAACAGCGGAACATATGGTCGGGTTTCTCTGCGAGAAGCAGGCGTTTCCCTTCCCTTTTCCCTCTGCTTTTTGGTATTTGAAGGAGCGATTGAGGCTTTTTGTTTCTTCTAGCAGCCAAACACGATGCGTGGAGGGTAGGGAAAGGGCTTGGGATGGTGAGGAGCAGGGACACCACCTGTCACACGGATCCGGTGCTTGGTTATAAATTGGCTCCTGCCTTTTTGCTAAGGACAGAGGGATTCGGAGTAGCCCTGAGGAGAAGGACTTGGAGATGTTGGGGGGTGAGATGCTCAACATGTGCTTGAAGACCTCCCATGTCGTGGGTTGGATCCAAAGCAATGGGACCAGCAGGGTGGGAGAGGGGATTCTGAGACCTCACCTGGAGTTCCGTGTCCAGTTCTGGAATCCTCAGCACAGGAAGGACATGGAGCTGTTGGAGCAAGTCCAGAGGAGGTCACAGAGATAATCCGATATCTGGAGCATCTCTGCTTTGAGTCTCAGAGAGTTTGGATTGTTCACCCTCTACTTTTTGGTATTTGAAGGAGCGATCGAGGCTTTTTGTTTCCTCTCGTAGCCAAACATGGTGCGTGGAGGGTAGGGAAAGGGCTTGGGATGGTGAGGAGCAGGGACACCACCTGTCACACAGATCCAGTGCTCGGTTATAAATTGGCTCCTGCCTTTCTGCTAAGGACAGAGGGATTCGGAGTAGCCCTGAGGAGAAGGACTTGGAGATGTTGGGGGGTGAGATGCTCAACGTGTGCTTGAAGACCTCCCGTGTCGTGGGTTGAATCCAAAGCAATGGGACCAGCAAGGGTGGGAGAGGGGATTCTGAGACCTCACCTGGAGCTCCGTGTCCAGTTCTGGAATCCTCAGCACAGGAAGGACATGGAGCTGTTGGAGCAAGTCCAGATTGAGGTCACAGAGATGATCTGAGGGCTGGAGCATCTCTGCTTTGAGGCTCAGAGAGTTTGGATTGTTCACCCTCTACTTTTTGGTATTTGAAGGAGCGATCGAGGCTTTTTGTTTCCTCTAGCAGCCAAACACGGTGCGTGGAGGGTAGAGAAAGGGCTTGGGATGGTGAGGAGCAGGGACACCACCTGTCACACAGATCCGGTGCTTGGTTATAAATTGGCTCCTGCCTTTTTGCTAAGGACAGAGGGATTCGGAGTAGCCCTGAGGAGAAGGACTTGGAGATGTTGGGGGGTGAGATGCTCAACATGTGCTTGAAGACCTCCCATGTCGTGGGTTGGATCCAAAGCAATGGGACCAGCAGGGTGGGAGAGGGGATTCTGAGACCTCACCTGGAGTTCCGTGTCCAGTTCTGGAATCCTCAGCACAGGAAGGACACGGAGCTGTTGGAGCAAGTCCAGAGGAGGCCACAGAGATAATCCGATATCTGGAGCATCTCTGCTTTGAGGCTCAGAGAGTTTGGATTGTTCAGCCTGGAGAAGAGAAGGCTCTGGGGAGACCTTAGAGCAGCTTCCAGTATGGAAAAGGGGCTCCGGGAAAGCCGGAGAGGGGCTCTTGATCTGGGATATGATGAGGGGGAATGATTTTGAGCTGAAAGAGGGGAGATTTAGACAAGATCTTAGGAAGAAATTCTTCCCAATGAGGGTGACAAGGCCCTGGCTGAGGTTACCCACAGAAACAGTGGTTGCCCCATCCCTGGAGGTGTTGATGGCCACGTCGGGTGAGGCTTTGAGCTCCCTGCTCCACAGGGAGGTGTCTCTGACCACGGCAGCAGAGTTGGAACCTGACGGAGCTCTGAGCAACCTGATCCGGGCTCTGAGCAACCTGATCCAGTGGCTCGTGTCCCTTTCCCCTGGCGATGGGGTCGGAACTGGACGATCTCTAAGGTCGCTTCCAACCCAACCCATTCCACGATTCTTTGAGGCTGAGTTCCAAAAGCTTCTCCCGGCTTTGCCGCCGAGTGGGGGAGGTTTCTTTTTGCTAAACGAGATTTGCCGTCTTGCTGCTTGGAAGCGCCGAGCGCTCTGTGTTTTTTCCAGCTTTATCTCCTCATCCTATAAATATCCCGGTGTCGGGAAGAGGGGGAGAGCCGCTTCCGAGCCCTCTCCTCCTATCGGCGTCGCACCGAGAAGGTTATCTGATATTTCGGAGAGAGCAGGCTCCTGCTGACAATCTCTCGGAAAGGTCGTCTCGTCTTACAGGCTCTAATTGCTCCCGTCAAGTCATCGCAGGGATTTGGAGGGTTGGACTCTGCCTTTACGGAGACGCAGCAACTGCAACGGTTCAATTCCCGTCCCGGGAACAAGGAATTCCTTGTTCGCCTCCCAAGTCACGCTCCTTCCTCCACGATTCCCCCTGTTGTCCCACAGCCGCGACGGGAAATCAAACCGTGACAGGTGACGAGTGGCTTCTTTCGGCCCCGAAACGGGGACCAGTCACCTGTTCTCTCGGCAGGTGCTGCTTCCAACCCTGCTCCGACGCTGGGGAGGTTCGAGCAGGAGCTGGGGACAAGGTCATCGGGTCGTGGAATGATTTGAATCCTGGAGTCAATCATAGAATCACCAGATTGGAAAAGAGCCACCGGATCATCGAGTCCAACCATTCCTATCAAATACCAAACTGTGCCCCTCAGCACCTCAAAGTTTGACTTTAAAAGTCATCTTGACACAGAATCATGGAATGACTTGGGTCAGAAGGGACCTCAAAGCCCATCCAGTTCCAACCTCTTGCCGTGAGCAGGGACACCTCCCGCTGGATCAGCTCATTCAGAGCCTCATCAGCCATGACCTTGAGCACCTCCAGGGCTGGGGCAGCCACCACCTCTCTGCACAACCTGGGCTTCCACCACCCTCCTCGTACCAAATTCCTTCCTTATATCCAGCCTGAACACACCTCCTGCCAGTTTAAACCTTCCCTTCCCTTCCCTTCCCTTCCCTTCCCTTCCCTTCCCTTCCCTTTTCTTCTCCTTCTCTCCTTTTCTCTCCTTCTCCGTCTCCTTTTTTCTGTCCTGTTTCCTCTCCTTTGCTCTCCTGTTTCCTCTTCTTTCCTCTCCTTTTCCCTCCCCTTCTTCCCCTCCTTTTTCTCTCCTTCTTCTTCTCCTTTACTCTCCTTTTTCCTCTCCTTTGCTCTCCTTTTTCCTATTCTTTCCTCTCCTTCTTCCCCTTCTTTTCTCTCTTCTTTTTCCTCTCCTTTCCTCTCCTTCTTCCTCTTCTTTCCTCTCCTTCTTCCTCTCCTTTGCTCTCCTTTTTCCTACTCTTTCCTCTCCTTCTTCCTCTCCTTCTTCCTCTTCTTTCCTCTCCTTCCTCTTCTCCTTTACTCTCCTTTTTCCTCTTCTTTCCTCTTTTTTCCTCTCCTTCTTCCCCTCCTTTTCCCTCTTCTTTTTCCTCTCCTTTGCTCTCCTTCTTCCTTTTTTCCTCTCCTTCTTCCTCTCCTTTATTCTCCCTTTTCCTCTCCTTCCTTCCTTCCTTCCTTCCTTCCTTCCTTCCTTCCTTCCTTCCTTTTCCTCTCCTTTATTCTCCCTTTTCCTCTCCTTTCCTCTCCTTTTCCCTCTCCTTTCCTCTCCTTTTCCCTCTCCTTCTTCCCCTCCTTTTCCCTCTTCTTTTCCTCTCCTTTTCTCTCCTTTTTCCTCTCCTTTACTCTCTTTTCTTCTCCTTTTCCCTCTCCTTTTTCTTCTATTTCCTTCTCCTTTTTCTCCTTTTTCCTTCTCCTCTTTCTTCTTTTTTTCCTCTCCTCTTTCTTTTTCCCTCTCCTCTCATCTTCCTCCCTCAGGCCTGGCTCCAACTCCACTCCCAGCTGCAGCCACATGATTTTTTATCTTCCGCAGGGACTTAAACAATTTCTGATTCTCAGCAGGAGCTCCGAGGACACGTGGTGGGGAGGGTTGGCACTCGGCAGCTGCCGATCCAGCTGGAATGCTCCTCGCTCTCGTTGCCAGGCAGGACCTCATCTACCTCCCCCAACTTGGCTTTTGTTGCCCTCAAATATGATCAGCGTCCGCCCTTGGGGACGCGGATCCTTCTGTCCCCAGAGCCGCCACCGGCATCTGTGCTCAAGGATCATGGGACGGGTTGGAAAGGTCCTTAAAGCCGTTCCCACCTCATCCGATCACTCCATGGAAAAAGCCCCTTCCCAGCTTTCCTGGAGCCCCTTCAGGTACTTGGAAGCTACTCTAAGGTCTTCTTAGAGTCTTTTCTTCTCCAGGATTAATTCCTTCAGCCTTTCCTCATATGGGAGGTTCTCCAGCCCTTGGATCATCTCCGTGGCCTCCAGGACTTATTCCAACAGCTTCGTATCCTTCCTGTGTTGAGAACTCCGGAACTGGACACACGACTCCAGGTTGGGTCTCACAGGCAGAGAATGCATTTGCTCATCCTGGTGGCCACAATTCTTTGGATGCCACCTAGGACACCGTTGGCTTTCTTACCAGCTCACGTTGAGCTTCTCATCCACCAAATTTGCAGAATTCCTTTTTGCAGAAGGTTATTTTTTGAGAGTGAATAAGTTTCTTCCTTCACTTCCGATCATTTGATGATCCAGTGGGTCTCCTCCAACCTGGTTATTCTATGATTCTTCTCGAGTTGCTCCAGGTTGATGCTTCTTCACAAGCTTCGGGAAAACGACTTAAAGTTCATAGAATCATAGAATCATAGAATCATAGAACAACCAGGTTGGAAGGGACCCATCGGATCTTCTAGTCCAAAACCTTCCACTCGCTATTTCACACTTCCGATATTCCAAGGAGATCGGAACTATTAATAGCTCTTTGATCGTCTTTCTTCTGAAGGTTTTGATTGGAAAAAAAAAGGTAAAAATAAGCTTTCTCGCTTTTTAAAGAAGCTTCAGAGTTGGTGTTGGCACCTCTCAGGGCTCCGGTGAGCTTCAGGCTGCCTTTTCGAAGCTTCAGCGCCGGGAATTTGGGTTTGTGGATTCAACACTGACGCTGAAGTTGTGCTCGTGTCTAGACCCGATTCGGGGAAGCACATATGGCGTCTTCTTCGAGTGCCAGCACAGACGAAGCCGCCATCCGAAACGATCCCGTCTTCTAGGTGGAAACAATCTGCTGCCTTCACCGAATCGTAGAATCCTAGGATGGGTTGGATCGGAAGGGACCTTAAGTCCATCCAGTTCCATCCCTGCCGTGAGAGGGTCACCTCCCACTGGAGCAGGTTGCTCAAAACCTCATCCAACGTGGCCTTCAACACCTCCAGGGCGCATTCCCTCTTGTCCTGTCACTTGGGAGAAGAACCCAGCTCCCTCCTCTCTACAACCTCCTCTCAGGGAGTTGTAGAGAGCAATGAGGTCTCCCCTCAGCCTCCTCTTCTCCAGGCTAAACACCCCCAACTCTCTCAGCTGCTCCTCTTGTTCTCCAGCCCCTTCACCAGCTTTGTGGCTCTTCTCTGGACACACTCCAGAGCCTCAACATCCTTCTTGTGGTGAGAGGCCCAGAACTGGACACAGTATTCAAGGAGCGGCCTCACCAGTGCTGAGTCCAGAGGGAGAATCACCTCCCTGGACCTGCTGGTCACACCGTTTCTGATCCAAGCCAAGATGCCATTGGCCTTCTTGGCCACCTGGGCACACTGCTGGCTCATGTTCAGTCGCTGTCAACCAGCACCCCCAGGTCCTTCTCCCCCAGGCAGTTTCCAGCCAGACCTCTCCCAGTCTGTAGCTCTGCATAGGGTTGTTGTGCCCCAAGTGCAGGACCCGACATTTGGCCTTGTTACACCTCATCCCATTGGTCTCAGCCCATGGATCCAGCCTGTTTAGGTCCCTTTGCAGAGCCTCCCTACCCTCCAGCAGATCCACATTTCCACCCTGATAGGAATGGTCGGACTCGATGATCCTGTGGGTCTTTTCCGTCTCGACGATTCTATGATTCTCTTGGGCTGAGCTCTCTGGTCTTCAGCCGAGGGACAATTTGTGTCCTTCCGTCCCCAATCATCCTCTTTTCCTTCCAAACAAAATTTCTTCGAGGCTGATCTCCTCCAGACCTTGACCTCCCCAAATTGGCAACGAGCTAGAAGAGTGATTAGTCGGCTTATAGAGAGAGATACAGCATCACAGAAGCCTCCGGCTAAAAACGCTGGAGCTGCTTTGAGAAGCCGGAGGTCACTCTGGCGAATTTGCCGCTTTCGTGCGGATCCTTGATTCATCTCCGCCTGGTTGCCTTATCTCCTCCCTGGCAGCTTCCCAGACTCCTTGATTTTGAGAGTTGAAAGGAGATCACGCGGAGCTGACGCTCGACGCTGCGAAGATTGGATTGGAAACGTTGCTCCCCACCAGAAACTTGCTCCGATAAGAAGGAAAGGAATCGGATTCTTCCTCTCTTTTTTATTTTCTGAGCCGCCCTTTGAATTTGTGGGGATTTATCTGTGTCTTCTTCTCCCTGTGTCCTCTAGGCCCGAAGGGAGGCAACGATGCCAAAGTCCTCTGTAGAGTTCTGATCCTCGGAGCTGTCAAGTGCTAAATGTGGCTGGATGGTCGGGCCCAGAGAGTGCTGGGAAATGGAGTTAAATCCAGTTGGAGGCCAGTGACAAGTGGGGTTCCCCAGGGCTCAGTGCTGGGTCCAGCCCTGTTCAATGTCTTCATCAATGACCTGGATGAAGGCATTGAGGGTACCCTTAGCAAGTTTGCAGATGACACTAAGCTGTGTGGAAGTGTGGATCTGCTGGAGGGAAGGGAGGCTCTGCAAAGGGATCTGAACAGGCTGGATCCATGGGCTGAGACCAACGGGATGAGGTTTAACACGGTCAAATGCCAAGTCCTGCACTTGGGGCACAACAACCCTATGCAGAGCTACAGACTGGGAGAAATCTGGCCGGAAAACTGCCAGGAGGAGAGGGACCTGGGGGTGTTGGTCGACAGCCGACTGAACATGAGCCAGCAGTGTGCCCAGGTGGTCAAGAAGGCCAATGGCATCCTGGCTTGTATCAGAAATGGTGTGACCAGCAGGTCCAGGGAAGTTCTTCTCCCTCTGTACTCAGCACTGGTGAGGCCACTCCTTGAATCCTGTGTCCAGTTCTGGGCCCCTCACCACAAGAAGGATGTTGAGGCTCTGGAGCAAGTCCAGAGAAGAGCGACGAGGCTGGTGAAGGGGCTGGAGAACAGACCCTATGAGGAGAGGCTGAGAGAGCTGGGGGTGTTTATCCTGGAGAAGAGGAGGCTGAGAGGAGACCTCATTGCTCTCTACAGCTACCTGGAAGGAGGTTGTAGAGAGGAGAGATGTGGCCTCTTCTCCCAAGGGACAGGGGACAGGACAAGAGGGAATGGCCTCAAGCTCCACCAGGGGAGATTTAGGCTAGAGATTAGGAGGAGGTTTTTCACAGAAAGGGTCATTGGGCATTGGAACAGGCTGCCCAGGGAGGTGGTTGATTCACCTTCCCTGGAGGTGTTTAAGGCACGAGTGGATGAGGTATTGAGGGCCATTGTTTAGTGTTTGATAGGAATGGTTGGACTAGAAGATCCGATGGGTCCCTTCCAACCTGGTTGTTCTATGATTCTATGATTCATCGATGCAAACTGGGACGTTGGACAACGGGAAAAAGCTTCCTAGAACGGTTTGGGTTGGAAGGGACCTTAAAGATCATCCAGTTCCAACCTCACTGCCATGTTCCCCTCGCGCTGGATCAGGCTGCTCAAAGCCTCATCACTCCTGGGATGGGACATCCCTGAGTTTTCACGGCTCTCCATGGCCGAGATTTCCTTAGAAAGCGGAAAAACGTCTGGGGCAGAGCGAGGTGATCCCTCCCCATCCACTAATTTGCTGCTTCTGGCCATTTCCCAAGCTCATAACATCAGATTTCGTAGCTACCGACGGGTTTGTCCTCCTTGAACTCATCTCGATTCTCCTTTTGAACCGATTTATGGGCTTTGGCTCTGTTGCCGAGCGCATTCCACAAGCTAATTACGTGCTAGGAAAAGCAATTTCCTTTGGCTTCCTTTGAAGCCTAGTGCGGAGCAACCGGTTAAACGCATCCTGAAAAAACATGAGTAATCACTCCCCAGTCATCTTCTCCACTTCGCTTTTGAGGTATAAGGTGAAACTGGATTTTCAGCAACGTCTCTGCTGAGCTGAGATAATCTTCGAGTGCGTTTTAGGCTCCTCCGGGGACTGTCGAGGTCCAGATATTCTTGGCTCCACTTATATACGGATTTTTTTAATTACTACAACGTAGAGCGAGATGTGAGAACTTCTTGGTAGACCTGATGATGTGGGTGGTGTCTAAATCAGGGCGAGGGAGGGGATTATCCCCCTCCCCAAGGGCTATTGGGCATTGGAACAGGTTGCCCAGGTCGGTGGTTGATTCACCTTCCCTGGAGGTGTTTAAGGCACAGGTAGATGAGGTCCTGAGGGACATGGTTTAGTGTTTGATAGGAATGGTTGGACTCGATGATCCGATGGGTCTCTTCCAACCTGGTGATTCTATGATTCTAACTCCGCTCTGGTGAGACCCAACCTGGAGCCTTGTGCTCAGCTCTGGAATCCTCATCATCTGAAGGACACGGAGCTGTTGGAGCGAGTCCAGAGAAGGTCACCGAGATGATCCGTGGGCTGGAGCGTCACTGCTTTGAGGTTCGGAGTGTTTGGCTTGTTCACCCTGGAGTAGAGAAGGCTCTGGGGAGACCTTAGAGGAGCTTCCAGGATGGAAAAGGGGCTCCGGGAAAGCTGGGTTGGGGCTCTGGGTCAGAGAGTGTAGAGACTGGACGAGACAAGATGGTTTTCAACTGCAAGAGGGGAGGTTGAGATGAGATCTTAGGAAGAAATTCTTCCCTGTGAGGGTCAGGAGGACCTGGCCCAGGTTGCCCAGAGCTGTGGTGGCTGCCCCATCCCTAGAAGAGTCGAAGGCCAAGTTGGACTGAGCTTTGAGTAACCTGATCCAGTGGGAGGTGGAATTGGATGCTCTTTCAAGTCCCTTCCAACCCAATCCATCCCACGATTCTCCGCGGCCTCTCTCCTCTTTAATCCTTCCCAGCAGCTCCTGTCAGCCAGGAGAGGGGAAGATGACACCCGACAGCACTTCTGGATCCCCCTGGGATCCCTGCTTGGCCCTCAGCCCCATCTCGCACCACCGAGGCGTGGAGACCCCCAGACCCACGGCCAGACATCTTCTCGTTATGGTTGGCTTCATTTGTGACATCTCCGTACGACATCGTTTATTCATCCTTTTTTCTCCTCAAGTCAGAAAAATTCAGCGTGAAAACTCCCCTCGTGTTTTAATTCAATCTTCCTTCTCCGGCTTTATTTTTGGTTCCTTTTCTCTCCTGGCTTCTCTCCACCGTTGGACCACGCTGCTTCCTTGCAGATTCCTTTAGCGAAGCTTTAATTTTCTTTTTTTTTTTTGCCGTCTCCCTTGCAGTTGAGTTTCTATGGGAACGGAGACAAAGATGGAAATGGAAGCTTCCCACTCGCCTCTTCCTACTGGGCTGCCTCTTTTGGACCTCCAGCTGCAAGAGGCTGAGGTTCACGAGGCTACTCGGCTTCATCCAACGGCTCCTTGTGCACGTGAGCCGTGGGATGAGATCAAACTGTGGGGTTTGTGCTCCTTTAGAATCATAGAATCATAGAACAACCAGGTTGGAAGAGACCCATCGGATCATCGAGTCCAACCATTCCTATCAGACACTAAACCATGTCCCTCAAGACCTCGTCTACCCGTCCCTTAAACACCTCCAGGGAAGGGGAATCAACCACCTCCCTGGGCAGCCTGTTCCAATGCCCAATGATCCTCTGTGTGAAAAACTTCCTCCTAATCTCCAACCTAAATCTCCCCTGGTGGAGCTTGAGGCCATTCCCTCTTGTTCTGTCCCCTGTCACTTGGGAGAAGAGCCCAGCTCCCTCCTCTCTACAACCTCCTTTCAGGTAGTTGTAGAGAGTAATGAGGTCTCCTCTCAGCCTCCTCTTCTCCAGGATAAACACCCCCAGCTCTCTCAGTTGCTCCTCATAGGTTCTGTTCTCCAGCCCCTTCACCAGCCTCGTTGCTCTTCTCTGGACTTGCTCCAGAGCCTCAACATCCTTCTTGTGGTGAGGGACCCAGAACTGGACACAGGATTCAAGGAGTGGCCTCACCAGTGCTGAGTCCAGAGTGAGAATCACCTCCCTGGACCTGCTGGTCACACCATTTCTGATCCAAGCCAGGATGCCATTGGCCTTCTTGGCCACCTGGGCACACTGCTGGCTCATGGTCAGTCACTGTCGACCAACACCCCCAGGTCCTTCTCCTCCTGGCAGTTTTCCAACCAGGCTTCTCCCAGTCTGTAGCTCTGCATAGGGTTGTTGTGCCCCAAGTGCAGGACCCGACATTTGGCCGTGTTAAACCTCATCCCATTGGACTCAGCCCATGGATCCAGCCTGTTCAGATCCCTTTGCAGAGCCTCCCGACCCTCCAGCAGATCCACACTTCCACCCAGCTTAGTGTCATCTGCAAACTTGCTAAGGGTACCCTCAATGCCCCCATCCAGGTCATTGATGAAGACATTGAACAGGGTTGGACCCAGCACTGAGCCCTGGGGAACCCCACTTGTCACTGGCCTCCCGCTGGGTTTAACTCCATTTCCCAGTACTCTCTGGGTCCTCCATCCAACCAGTTTTCTACCCAAAAGGGGAACGATTAGAGGAGACACACCACATCTTTGCTCACCCTTTCTCGCTCGAGACCTTCAGTGAGTAGCAAACAATTACGCGAGGTCTCCACAGCTCCCACGGCAATTATATTACTAATTAAAAACGACATTCCAGGTTATCCAGGAATCTCTTCCTTCCGAAAAAAAAAAAAAAAAAAAAGAGCTGCCAAGAGCTGGAAGGAGGAGTCTTATGCAAAACTTCCTCCTCCATGGTTTGGCTTCCAGAAGCGTTGAGGAAGAGCTTGGTTCCCCAGGAGCAAGTGGCTCCGAGAGCTTTCTCAGAAAACCTTCCAAGAGAACTGGTTGTGGAGATCTGAATAGGCGCCGTCCCGGTTTAACTGGGGCCGGGAATGACTCTGGGTCTGTCATTTCCATCGCAAATTACTCTGTGGTTGTAAATTTCGTGTTCATATTTTGCTTTCGATACCATCTTGGGGGTGATCGTAGAATCGTAGAATCACCAGGTTGGAAAAGATCGTCAAGATGGCTGCTCCAGCCCTGGAGGTGTTGAAGGCCATGTTGGATGGGGTTTCATAGAATCATAGAACAACCAGATTGGAAGAGACCCATCGGATCATCGAGTCCAACCATTCCTATCAAACACTAAACCATGTCCCTCAGGACCTTGTCTACCTGTGCCTTGAACACCTCCAGGGAAGAGGAATCAACCACCTCCCTGGGCAGCCTCTTCCAATGCCCAATGACCCTTTCCATGAAAAACTTCCTCCTAATCTCTAGCCTAAATCTCCCCTTGCAGAGCTTGAGGCCATTCCCTCTCGTCCTGTCCCCTGTCACTTGGGTGAAGAGCCCAGTTCCCTCCTCTCCACAACCTCCTTTCAGGTAGTTGTAGAGAGTAATGAGGTCTCCTCTCAGCCTCCTCTTCTCCAGGATAAACACCCCCAGCTCTCTCAGACACTCCTCACAGGGTCTGTTCTCCAACCCCTTCACCAGCTTCGTTGCTCTTCTCTGGACTCTCTCCAGAGCCTCAACATCCTTCTTGTGCTGAGGGGCCCACAACTGAACACAGGATTCAAGGAGCAGCCTCCCCAGTGCTGAGTACCGAGGGAGAATCACCTCCCTGGACCTGCTGGTCACACCATTTCTGATCCAAGCCAGGATGCCATTGGCCTTCTTGGCCACCTGGGCACACTGCTGGCTCATGGTCAGTCGGCTGTCGACCAACACCCCCAGGTCCCTCTCCTCCTGGCAGTTTTCCGGCCAGATTTCTCCCAGTCTGTAGCTCTGCATAGGGTTGTTGTGCCCCAAGTGCAGGACCTGCCATTTGACCGTGTTAAACCTCATCCCGTTGGTCTCAGCCCATGGATCCAGTCTGTTCAGATCCCTTTGCAGAGCCTCCCGACCCTCCAGAAGATCCACACTTCCACACAGCTTAGTGTCATCTGCAAACTTGCTGAGTCTGGAGCAACCTGAGTCGGTGGGAGGTGTCCCTGCCTGGGCAAGGGACTGGAATTTTCAGAGCTTTGAGGTCCCATCCAACTCAAACCATTCTATGAAACAGGATGCGATGCCATTAAATTGAAAATCACTTTTCCGGTCTTGCTTCTATTGTCGTATCTCATCTTCTCCCTTCGCTTGGGCTCTTAAATATATGGAAGATGCTGCTGAAACGTGTCCAGAGGAGAACAACAAAGCTCGTGAAGGGTCTGGAGCACAAATCCTTTGAGGAGCAACTGAGGGACCTGGAACTGTTTAGCCTGGAGTAGAGGACGTCAAGGATTGACCTTATTGCTCTCTACAACTCCCTGAAAGGAGGTTGGAGTGAGGTGGGTGTTGGTCTCTTCTCCCAACAAACTAGTGATGGGATGAGAGGAAACAGCCTCAGGCTGTGCCAGTGGAGGTTTAGCCTCAATATTAGGAAAAATTCTTTACTGGAAGAGTGATGAAGCCCTGGAAGAGGCTGCTCAGGGCAGAGGTGTCATCCTCATCCCAGAAGGATTCAGAAAACATTTAACTACGACGCTTCGGGACATCGTTTAGTTGTGTTGACGCTTGGACTTGTTGCTCTTTGAGGTCTTTTCCAACCTTTGCCACAATTCCATGATTTTCTGCCTCCATTCTTCCCAACCATAGAGACCACGATGGAAACCAAGCCCAGACTTGTCAGGATCACCGATTTCTCCTCGTTTTCCCACTCCTTTCCCTGATGTAGCTGGAATCACGTGGCCACAGTAGGAAAAAAAAAGAGCTTTTCCCCCTTTTTTTTTTTTACACATTTCTGAACAGACTAGATGTGTTTTGTGCATCTCGGAGAAGTTATTTCTACATTTCATTCCTCTGTCCCCATCTCGCAGGGCACTTTCCTCCTCCAGCGCGTCCGTGGGAGGAGAACAGCAGCTCCATTTCATCCTGGAATGTGGATTTTTATTGGTTTTTTTTTCGTTCACTTTATTCCCAGACACAAAAAGCTGGAGGCACCGAATCAGCCTTAAAATCCTGGAGGAGGCGAGAGCTTCATCTTCGCTTTCACATCTTTCCCAGACATTGATCGTTTTGACTTCGGACTCAAAAATAGCTCCGAGGACAATCGGGTTTTTTTTCAGCAGGGGTCGCGACGTTGGAGATCTGGGGTTGGGGGAGGTTGGCACCCGAAGCCATGTTCTCCAGGGCTTCCTGCTGCTCGAGGAACGCGGCCTCCATGCAAACAATCCCTAAAACCTGTAGGTGGGATGGAGATTCGCTCGTTAATGAGCTGCTGTGGTGGCTCTAATTGCTTCTGAAGGTGGAGGGGGTGTGTGTAGAGGGGTTTGTCGGCTCTTGGTGTAAATCCTGGTGCTCTTCCAAAAGCAACAAGGAATTTTGAGTGGTTTGAGTGGTGAGTGAGAGACTGAAAAAGACAATTCCAGTGGAAGAACACGAGGCCCTGCAGAAAATCCTTGCACACAATCCCCAAAACCTGTAGGTGGGATGAGGAATTGCTGCATCTCGTTCGTTAACGAGCTGCTGTGGTGGCTCTAATTGCTTCTGAAGGTGGAGGGGGTGCGTGCAGAGGGGTTGGTGGGTTCTTGGTGTAAATCCTGATGCTTTTCCAAATGAAAGAAGGAATTTTGAGTGGTTTGGTTGTGATGGGTGGGAGACTGAAGAGGACAATTCCAGTGGAAGAGCACGATGCTCTGCAGAGCCTCCATGTAAACAATCTCCCACAATGCTCTGCAGAGCCTCCATGCAAACAATCCCTAAACCTGTAGGTGGGATGGAGACTCGCTCGTTAACAAGCTGCTGTGGTGGCTCTAATTGCTTCTGAAGGTAGAGGAAGTGTGTGCAGAGGGGTTTGTGGGTTCTTGGTGTAAATCCTGGTGCTCTTCCAAAAGCAACAAGGAATTCTGAGTGGTTTGAGTGGTGAGTGAGAGACTGAAGAAGACAATTCCAGTGGAAGAACACGAGGCCCTGCAGAAAATCCTTGCACACAATCCCCAAAACCTGTAGGTGGGATGAGGAATTGCTGCGTCTCGTTCGTTAACGAGCTGCTGTGGTGGCTCTAATTGCTTCTGAAGGTGGAGGGGGTGCGTGCAGAGGGGTTGGTGGGTTCTTGGTGTAAATCCTGATGCTTTTCCAAATGAAAGAAGGAATTTTGAGTGGTTTGGTTGTGATGGGTGGGAGACTGAAGAGGACGATTCCGGTGGAAGAGCACAAGTCCCTGCAGAGCCTCCTTGCACACAATCCCCAAAACTTGTAGGTGGGATGAGGAATTGCTGCGTCTCGTTCATTAACGAGCTGCTGTGGTGGCTCTAATTGCTTCTGAAGGTAGAGGGAGTGTGTGCAGAGGGGTTTGTCGGCTCTTGGTGTAAATCCTGGTGCTCTTCCAAAAGCAACAAGGAATTTTGAGTGGTTTGAGTGCGATGGGTGGGAGACTGAAGAGGATGATTCCAGTGGAAGAGCACAAGGCCCTTCAGAGCCTCCATGGAAACGATCCCCAAAACCTGTAGGTGGGATGAGGAATTGCTGCGTCTCGTTCGTTAACGAGCTGCTGTGGGGGCTCTAATTGCTTCTGAAGGTGGAGGGGGTGTGTGCAGAGGGGTTGGTGGGTTCTTGGTGTAAATCCTGGTGCTCTTCCAAAAGCAACAAGGAATTTTGAGTGGTTTGAGTGGTGGGATACTGAAGAAGACAATTCCAGTGGAAGAACGTGATGTTCTGCAGAACCAGAGCTTCTCGGAGAATCCAGAAATTAAATACTTCAGGACATGTCTATGTGTCCAGTGTCGCTCATATCTAAGTCGGAAAAATTGAATCATAGAATGATGGACTGGGTTGGGCTGGAAGAGACCTCAAAGCCCACCCAGTTCCACCTCCTGCCACTCAGGCCTTGCATGTTTCCAGGTTTGGAGCATCTCCCACCTCTCTGGGCGACCTGAGCTAAGGTTTCACCACCCTCAGCGTGAAAAATTCCTTCCTTCGATCCAGCCTGAATCTCCCCTCTTCCAGTTCAAAACCATTTTCCCCCTGTCCTCTCGCTCCAGGACGTGCTAAAAAGTCCATCTCTGTCTTATAAGTATTGAAAGATGACAACGAGGTCTCTCGGAGCCTTCTCTTCTCCAGACTGAACAACCTCAGATCTCTGCTCATCCTCACAGCAGAACCATCCCAACCCTTGGGCCATTTCCGTGGCCTCCTCTGATGTTGCTCCAACAGATCCAGGTCCAGGAGTGGATCCAGGGCTCCAGGTGAGGTCTCACCAGAGCAGAGTCGAGGTGGAGAGTCCCTTCTCTTGGCTGCTCGGGATACGGTTGGTTTTCCAGCCTTTAAGTTCACGTTGCTGACTGATGTCCTACTTCTCATCAATCTCCACGATGAGGAGAGGGGAACATCATGCAAAATCAGAGCTGAGGACACTCCAGCAGCCTCCGGCCTTGACCCATAACCACATAAATCCCCCCAAACCTTGCAACATGTCAGGATTCGGAAGGAAATCCAGGCCACGAGTGCCAGCAGCTCTTCATCCCCCGCCAGGCGATGCTATTTCAGGAAGAAAACGACCTCTGCTCCATCCTGATGTGGATCCGCAGCGATTCCAGCATCGCGGAAAGTGCTGACGACGGCAAAGCCTGAACTCTGAAGTCACCGTAGGAAATAATCAACGCGGCGATCACAGCAAATCAGTCGTACGTCGGTCGGAGTCTTTGCTCGAGCCTTTCAAGTAGGATTAAAAATAAAAAATAAAAAAAAAAAGAGGGAAAATGCTGCTCCGGCAGGGAAGAGCTGTCGGCTGAGTGTGTTTACGCCGCGTCGCTTTGATGGGGAAGGATCTGACTCGCGTTGCAATGTCAGGAGAAGGTTACGAGGCCGAGGAGGTGAAGACAAGAGGCGATGGAACCGTCGCAGCATCAGACAGTGGCAGAAATAAATTAAGGACCTGGTCTCATCCATAGGGACCGGGAGGAAATGAGGCTGTGAGAACCTCATGAGGGTCAACAAGGCCAAGGACAAGATCACTTGAGTTGGGGCAATCCCCAATTTCAACCTAGGATGTGGGATGATGGGATTGAGAGGAGCCCTGCAAATCATAGAATCATAGAACAACCAGGTTGGAAGAGACCCATCGGATCATCGAGTCCAACCATTCCTATCAAACCTTAAACCATGTCCAATCCTGAGGAGAAGGACTTGGGGTGCTGGTTGATCAGAAGCTCGACATGAGCCACCAGGTCGAGGGAGCACCTCTGTTCCTCTCTTGTGAGACCTCATCCGTGTCCAGTTCAACATAAGGAGGAGATGGAGCTGTTGGAACAGGTCCAGAGGACGCTCCAAGGATGATCCGAGGGCTGGAGAAGCTCCTGTGCGAGGACAGGCTGAGAGAGTTGGGGTTGTTCAACCTGGAGAAGGCTCCAAGGAGACCTTAAAGCAATCTTCTAGTACAAGAAAGCTGGGGAGGGACTTTCTACAAAGGCTTGTGGTGATAGGACAAGGGGGGAAATGGCTTTAAATTGGAGATGGGAAGATTCAGACTGGAAATGAGGAGGAAATTCTTCATGAGAAGGGTGGTGAGGCTCTGGCTCAGGTTGCCCAGAGAAGTCATGGCTGCCCCATCCCTGAAGATGTTCAAGGTCAGGTTGGATGAGGCTCTGAGCAGCCTGATCCAGTGGGAGGTGTCGCTATTCATGGAACTGGATGAGCGTTGAGGTCCCTTCCAGCCCAAACTGTTCCATGATTCTATCTGAGAATTCTCTGAGCACCTTGATCCAGCGGGAGGTGTCCCTGCCCATGGCAGAGGGGTTGGAACTGGATGGACTTTGATGGGACTGGATGGACTTTGATAGGACTGGATGGCTTTGAGGTCCCTTCCAACCCAACCCATTCTATGATCAGATAAATTTAAAGATCCCTTCCCACCCAAACCATTCCACGATTCTCTAGGACTTCCGTGAACTTTTTGGCATGAAAAAGCAGCCAAACTCTGCATGTCACACAAGCTGTGGCTGATTTGGGGTGTTCCTCCCAAAGCACCGTGATTAATGGCTGATTTCATAGCACCGAAAACGAAGTTTCCACTCAAAAGTGGTGGATTCTGGGCTGGGACATGAAGTACTCTCCTACTGCACGAGGGAAAGGCTGTGGATGTAGTTATCTTGGACTTCAGCAAAGCCTTTGACACAGTTTCTCCCAGCATTCTGCTACGGAAACTGTCACCTCTGGCCTGGACAGGTGCACACTCTCCTGGGTAGAAAACTGACTGGATGGTCAGGCCCAGAGAGTGATAGGAAATGGAGTTAACTCCAGCTGGAGGCCATTTCTAAGTGGTGTTCCCCAGGGCTCAGTGCTGGGTCCAGCCCTGTTCAATGTCTTCATCAATGACCTGGATGAAGGCATTGAGGGTACCCTTAGCAAGTTTGCAAATGACACTAAGCTGTGTGGAAGTGTCGATCTGCTGGAGGGTAGGGAGGCTCTGCAAAGGGATCTGAACAGGCTGGATCCGTGGGCTGAGTCCAGTGGGATGAGGTTTAACACGGCCAAATGCCGGGTCCTGCACTTGGGGCACAAAAACCCTGTGCAGAGCTACAGACTGGGAGATGCCTGGCTGGAAAACTGCCAGGAGGAGAGGGACCTGGGGGTGTTAGTCGACAGTGACTGACCATGAGCCAGCAGTGTGCCCAGGTGGCCAAGAAGGCCAATGGCATCCTGGCTTGTATCAGAAACGGTGTGACCAGCAGGTCCAGGGAGGTTGTTCTCCCTCTGTACTCAGCACTGGTGAGGCCGCTCCTTGAATCCTGTGTTCAGTTCTGGGTCCCTCAGCACAAGAAGGATGTTGAGGCTTTGGAGAGAGTGCAGAGAAGAGCGACAAATCTTGTGAAGGGGCTGGAGAACAGACCCTATGAGGAGCATCTGAGAGAGCTGGGGTTGTTTATCCTGGAGAAGAGGAGGCTGAGAGGAGCCCTCTTTGCTCTCTCCAACTACCTGAAAGGAGGTTGTGGAGAGGAGAGAGCTGGGCTCTTCTCCCAAGTGCCAGGGGACATGACAAGAGGGAATGGCCTCGAGCTCCACCAGGGGAGATTTAGGCTGGAGATTAGGAAGAGGTTTTTAATGGGAAGGGTCACTGGGCATTGGAACAGGCTGCCCAGGGAGGTGGTTGATTCCCCTTCCCTGGAGGTGTTCAAGACACAGGTAGACAAGGTCCTGAAGGACATGGTTTAGTGTTTGATAGGAATGGTTGGACTCAATGATCCGATGGGTCTCTTCCAACCTGGTTGTTGTATGATTCTATGATTCTATGATTCAACTGTGAACCTCAGGCACCTCAAAAATCCTTCTTTTTCTCCCATCCAGTGGTTGGAAGACGCTCTGGACCCACCAAAGGGCTTGGGTCAGGGCTGTCGGCATCTCCGGGGGCAGGTTAGGTGCCCCCTCCAGCTCTTTGTCCCTCAAGCGCTGGAGCAAATTGATCATTTCTGCAAAGCCCCCGGGGGGACTCGCGCCCCGTCCCAGGCTGCGAGATGTGATGTGTCACTTGTCTGACTCACTGAATGTGTCGGATCTGCTCGGCTCCACACACCAGAGGCTGTTTTATTCCTTCTCTATTTCCTTAACAGGCTTGTAAATGCAGACGAGGACAAATTCCAAGACGTTTCACTTAATACGAACATCCCTTGTATCCTTTTTTTTTTTTTTTTTTTTTAATATAAACCCAAAGCGTTTGAATAAAACTGCCTCTAAGCCTCCCAGGATTAGGGGAAAGGTGGTACCTGCGGCGTTCGGGATAATCGGAAAAAGCAGTTCAATTGTCTGTTCGCTGGGATTACGACTTCTTTTAATCCTCTTTTGCCTTTCTAATCTCCATTTGCTGCTTTATTATTTCAATCAGAACCTTTATTGGGAGCGTAGGGAAGCGCTGGAAGAGGTTCCCCAGAGAAGTCGTGGCTGCCCCATCCCTGGAGATGTTCAAGGGATCTTCTCTTCTCTTCTCTTCTCTTCTCTTCTCTTCTCTTCTCTTCTCTTCTCTTCTCTTCTCTTCTCTTCTCTTCTCTTCTCTTCTCTTCTCTTCTCTTCTCTTCTCTTCTCTTCTCTAATTCCAACCTCTTGCCATGAGCAGGGACACCTCCCGCTGGATCAGCTCGTTCAGAGCCTCATCAACCATGACCTTGAGCACCTCCAGGGCTGGGGCAGCCACCACCTCTCTACACAACCTGGGCTTCCACCACCCTCCTCGTACCAAATTCCTTCCTTATATGCAGCCTGAACCCACCTCCTTCCAGTTTAAACCTAACCTTCCCTTCCCTCCCCACCCCTCCCCTCCCTTTCCCTCCCCTCCTCTCCCCTTCCCTCCCGACTGACCATGAGCCAGCAGTGTGCCCAGGTGGCCAAGAAGGCCAATGGCATCCTGGCTTGGATCAGGAATGGTGCGACCAGCAGGTCCAGGGAGGTGATTCTCCCTCTGGACTCAGCACTGGTGAGACTGCTCCTTGAATCCTGTGCTCAGTTGTGGGCCTCTCACCACAAGAAGGATGTTGAGGCTCTGGAGCGAGTCCAGAGAAGAGCAACAAAGCTGGTGAAGGGGCTGGAGAACAGACCCTATGAGGAGCGGCTGAGAGAGCTGGGGGTGTTGAGGCTGGAGAAGAGGAGGCTGAGAGGAGACCTCATTGCTCTCTACAACTACCTGGAAGGAGGTTGTGGAGGGGAGGGAGCTGGGCTCTTCTCCCAAGGGACAGGGGACAGGAGAAGAGGGAATGGCCTCAAGCTCCACCAGGGGATTTAGGCTGGACATTAGGAAAAAGTTTTTCACAGAAAGGGTCATTGGGCACTGGAACAGGCTGCCCAGGGAGGTGGTTGATTCCCCTTCCCTGGAGGTGTTTAAGGGATGGGTAGACGAGGTCCTGAGGGACATAGTTTAGTGTTTGATAGAAATGGTTGGACTCGATGATCTCTTCCAACCTGGTGATTCTATGATTCTATGATTCTCTGATTAATGAGGAAAGAAGAAAAGGTTGTTGTCCTCACCCAAGTCACCTTTCTCCTCCATCCTGCCTCCACCGGCACTTGCTCCGAGCCTTAAATAGTAGAATCCTGAGATGGTTTGGGTTGGATGGGACCTCTAAAGACCATCCGATTGACGTGTGTGTCTCTCTCTGTTTGTTCTCCAGGCTGGAATGGGTGGAAATCATCGAGCCTCGAACCCGGGAGCGCATGTACGCCAACCTCATCACGGGGGAGTGCGTGTGGGACCCTCCGGCCGGGGTGCGGATCAAGCGGACCAACGAAAACCAGTGGTGGGAGCTCTTTGACCCCAACACCTCCCGCTTCTACTACTACAATGCCACCACCCAGAGGACGGTGTGGCACCGGCCCCAGAACTGCGACATCATCCCCCTGGCCAAGCTGCAGACCCTGAAGCAGAACACGGAGTCGCCGAGGGCTTCCACGGAGAACAGCCCCGGCAGGAGCAGCAATGTCAGCAGGGAGGGCAGCACCAGCTCCTCCTTGGAGCAGGAGCTGGAGGCCAGCGAGAAGGTCCAGGAGCAGAGGATGAGCCGGCAGTCGTCCCAGTATGCGGTCGTCAAGGAAGAAACGGAAAGGTAAGAGCAAGGCTGGCACGGGCGGGCGGGTTGGTGAAGTGGAATTGCGAGTTCTTGGGCCCTGGTGCTCTTCTAGAGTGGTGGAAGAGCAGAGTCCTTCAGGTATCCTGGTGTTCTTCAAGTGCTGTGGAAGAGTAGAAACCTTGGAATGTCCTGTCACTCTTACAGGGCTGTGGAAGAGTAGAACCCTTAGGATGTCCCAGTGCTTTTCCAGAGTGGTGGAAGAGGAGAGCCCCTGGGATGTCCTGGTGCTCTTCCAGGGCTGTGGAAGAGAAGAACCCTTGGGACGTCCTGGTGTTTTCCCAGCACTGTGGAAGAGTAGAACCCTTGGGATGTCCTGGTGCTCTTAAATGCCGGGTCCTGCACTTGGGGCACAACAACCCTATGCAGAGCTACAGACTGGGAGAAGTCTGTCTAGAAAGCTGCCAGGAGGAGAGGGACCTGGGGGTGTTGGTTGACAACCAACTGAACATGAGCCAGCAGTGTGCCCAGGTGGCCAAGAAGGCCAATGGCATCCTGGCTTGGATCAGAAACAGTGTGACCAGCAGGTCCAGGGAGGTTCTTCTCCCTCTGGACTTGGCACTGGTGAGGCTGCTCCTTGAATCCTGTGTTCAATTCCGGGTCCCTCAGCACAAGAAGGATGTTGAGGCTTTGGAGAGAGTCCAGAGAAGAGCGACAAAGCTGGTGAAGGGGCTGGAGAACAGGCCCTATGAGGAGCGGCTGAGAGAGCTGGGGGTGTTTGTCCTGGAGAAGAGGAGGCTGAAAGGAGACCTCATTACTCTCTACAACTACCTGAAAGGAGGTTGTGGAGAGGAGGGAGCTGGGCTCTTCTCCCAAGTGACAGGGGACAGGACAAGAGGGAATGGCCTCAAGCTCCGCCAGGGGAGATTTAGGCTGGAGATTAGGAGGAAGTTTTTCACACAGAAGGTGATTGGGCATTGGAATAGGCTGCCCAGGGAGGTGGTCGATTCACCTTCCCTGGAGGTGTTTAAGGCACAGGTAGACGAGGTGCTGAGGGACATGGTTTAGTGTTTGATAGGAATGGTTGGACTCGATGATCTGATAGGTCTCTTCCAACCTGGTGATTCTATGATTCCAGGGATGTGGAAGAATAGAAGCTCTTGGGACGTTGTGATGCTCTTCCAGGGCTGTGGAAGAATAGGACCCTTGGGATGTCCTGGTGCTCTTCCAGCACTGTGGAAGGGCAGAGCCCTTGGGATGTCCCGGTGCTCTTCCAGGGCTGTGGAACAGTAGAACCCTTGGGATGTCCTGGTGCTCTTCCAGGGCTGTGGAACAGTAGAACCCTCGGGATGTCCTGGTGCTCTTCCAGGGCTGTGGATGAACAGGGTTGTCCCAATGCAGACCTCCTAGGAAAGATGGTTTTGTTCATACAGGAGAAGTGTAACAGTGAGTGGAATGGTTTGGGTCGGAAGGAACCCTAAAGCCCATCCAGTTCCAACCCTTCTGCCATGGGCAGGGCCACCTCCCACTGGATCAGGTTGCTCAAAACCTCATCCAACCTGGTCTCCAAAATCTCTAGGGATGGGGCAGCCACAACTTCTCCGGGCAACCTAGGCCAGGGCTTCACCAGCATCATCATGAAGAATTTCTTCCCAAGAAGAAGGAATTCATCACATGGAGCCTCCACAAGGAGCTGGAGCTCCTAAATTCATCACATGGAGCCTCCACATGGAGCCGAGCTCCTAAATTCATCATCACATGGAGCCTCCACATGGAGCTGAGCTCCTAAATTCATCATCACATGGAGCCTTCACTTAGAGCCAAGCTCCTAAATTCATCACATGGAGCCTCCACATGGAGCTGAGCTCCTAAATTCATCATCACATGGAGCCTTCACATAGAGCCAAGCTCCTAAATTCATCACATGGAGCCTCCACATGGAGCTGAGCTCCTAAATTCATCATCACATGGAGCCTCCACATGGAGCTGAGCTCCTAAGTTCATCACATGGAGCCTCCACATGGGGCCGAGCTCCTAAATCCATCACATGAAGCCTCCACATGGAGCTGAGCTCCTAAATTCATCATCACATGGAGCTGAGCTCCTAAATTCATCACATGGAGCCTCCACATGGAGCTGAGCTCCTAAATTCATCATCACATGGAGCCTCCACATGGGGCCGAGCTCCTAAATCCATCACATGGAGCCTCCACATGGAACTGAGCTCCTAAATTCATCATCACATGGAGCTGAGCTCCTAAATTCATCACATGGAGCCTCCACATGGAGCTGAGCTCCTAAATTCATCATCACATGGAGCCTCCACATGGAACAAAGCCCCTAAATTCATCATCACATGGAGCCTCCACATGGAGCTGAGCTCCTAAATTCATCATCACATGGAGCTGGAACTGGATGATCTTTAAGGTCCCTTCTCTCCCAAACCATTCCACGATTCTTTTCTTGCCTTTATTGATGTGTTTTACGGCATCTCCAAGAAGATGATGAGGATCAGCTCTGGTTAAGCCGTATTCCTGCTTCTGGGTGGATGTGGGATGAGTGACCTCTTGTGATCACCTGCTGTATGTCACCAACCATCTCCGTCTTCTCCTAAGTGTCAAGAGATCTGATGGTTTCATGGATGCTTCTCACCTTGTTAAGAGAAACTCAAGTACTGAACCGCTTCTGGGTGGACTTCATGGTCCCTGTTGGCTCCAGGGGTCTGGAGAACTTCATGGAATTGCAGGATCATGGATTGATTTGGGTTGGAAAAGACCTTTGAAGTCCATCCAGATCAATCTTCTGCAATGAGCATCTCCAACCAGATCAGGTTGCTCGAGGCCCCGTCCAACCTCACAGGGTTGACCTCTCCTTCATCCTGCTGGTCCCGCTTCTTCAGATGGAGCTTGGATGGGGCTTGGACCAACCAGATCCAGTGGGAATTGTCTGGATTGGCTGGATCTGGATGGTCTTTGACGTCCCTTCCAACCCAACCCATTCCATGACTTGAGGAGATCGGAGATGAAACCTCCATCCTTTTCCTTGAATTCCTTTGCCTTCTCCTCTCCGAAGCCACCCCTGGGATTTGACGGATCTCCATCCAACGTGACCATCAGCCACCCAAAACCTTGTTTACGTAATGACGGAGAAGCCGTCGTTTAGGTTTGCTGCGGAGCCGGGGCTGTAATTAAGAGCTCAGCTCCGGGCAGCCTAACGAGGGCGGAGGATTAGGAGCCAGGATTGCGTTTCTATTCCGGGAGTCGCTTTCTCTTCCTTTATAAATAGAAGCAATGGAAGCCACAGCTGAACTGGGGGCAACTGGGAAGGCTTGAGGGCAAGCTGGGGTGGACTGGGAGTGACTGGGAATGCCTAAGGGCAACACCAACTGTACTGGGAGTGACTGGGAACAACTGAGGGCAAAGTATAGCTGTACTGGGAGGAACTGGGGGTGACTGGGAATGCCTGAGGGGAGCCAAGGACAGTGCTGGGAGTAACTGGGAGCACCTGAAGGCAACCTGGAGTGCACTGGGAGTGACTGGGAACAACTGAGGGCAAAGTATAGCTGTACTGGGAGGAACTGGGGGTGACTGGGAATGCCTGAGGGGAGCCAAGGACAGTGCTGGGAGTAACTGGGAGCACCTGAAGGCAACCTGAAGTGTACTGGGAGTGACTGGGAACAACTGAGGGCAAAGTATAGCTGTACTGGGAGGAACTGGGGGTGACTGGGAATGCCTGAGGGGAACCAAGAACAGTGCTTGGGAGTAACTGGGAGCACCTGAAGGCAACCTGGAGTGTACTGGGAGTGACTGGGAACAACTGAGGGCAACCTACAACTGTACTGGGAGTAACTGGGGATAACTGGGAACACCTGAGAACAGGACAAGGTATTCTGGGAGTAACTGGGAGCACCTGAAGGCAACCTAGAACTGTACTGGGAGTAACTGGGGGTAACTGGGAACACCTGAGAGCAGGACAAGGTTTTCTAGGAGTAACTGGGAGTAACTTAAGGGCCACCCAGAATGGTTCTGGGGGTAACTGGGGGTAACTGGGAACACCTGAAGGTGACCTAGAGTGGACTGGGAGTGACTGGGAAAACCTCAGGGCAAAGTAGACCTGTACTGGGAGTAACTGAGGGTAACTGGGAACACCTGAGGGCAATGTAGACCTGTACTGGGAGTAACTGGGGGTAACTGGGGACACCTGAGAGCAGGCCAAGGTGTACTGGGAGTAACTGGGAACACTTAAGGGCAACCCAGAATGGTTCTGGGAGTAACTGGGAACACCTAAGGGCAACCCAGAACTGTACTGGGAGTGACTGGGAACACCTGAAGGCAACACTGACTGTACTGGGAGTAACTGGGGGTAACTGGAAACACCTGAGGGCAGGCCAGAGTATACTGGGAGTAACTGGGAACACCTGAGGGCAGCCCAGAACAGTGCTGGGGGTAACTGGGAACACCAGAGAGCAACCCAGAGTGTACTGGGAGTAACTGGGAACCTCCTTAAGTGCACGGTGGGGTCAGACTGGTGGTTGGTCTTCTCCATCCTCAACGATTCCATGATCTTCAAGCTGGTGATGGTCAAACTAGCAACGCGGAAAGTCCAACCTGCATCTCAGGTGCTTCTTTCCGTGTTTCTCCAACGAGAGCTCTCGGGTGAGGTGGCTCTTGAAGAAGGTTGGTGACCATCTCTGAGTGTCTGAGTTCACCATCTGAGACAATTAATCCTGAAGCGAAGGAGATGTTGATTAGGGTGTGAGTGTCACTGGTCACCGTTGGTAACTCCATCTCCTGTTCCTCTGTTGCAGTTCGTCGCCTTCCGGAGTCTTCGAGAAGGAATATGACATTTATCGGGATTACAGTGCAGAAGGTCAACTCCTCCACTACAGGTATCGGGGTTGGGGGGGGGGGGTCTCCATCATGGCCTTGGTGGCCGCCTGGGACAGGTCGTGTGCCACCAGCTGACCTGCAGGGATGAGGCACCGAGCAACGTGGGGGTTTAATTTGTGGTCTTTTGGTTTTAATTTGTGGTCTTCTGATCCTCCTCCCCATCCCCTTCCCTTTGTGATGTGGGTTTTAGCTTTACTACCAACCTCAGATGAACATCTAGCTGTGTTTTGAGTTCTTTGGAGTAGGAACCATCCATCCTCTTGACTTGGATGCCCTCATCCAAGTGGCTCCTACCCATGACTAGAAGTTTGAGGAGGACAGGAGGAAACATCCTTCCTCTTTGCTTGGTTGTCCTCATCTGAGTGGCTCCTACCCATGACTAGAAATTCAAGGAGGACAAGAGGAACCATCCATTCTCTTTACATGAAAATCCTCATTTGAGTGATTCCTATCCATGACGAGAAGCTGGAGCAGGACAGGAGGAACCATCCATCCTCTTTACATGAACATCCTTCTTTGAGTGGTTCCTACCCATGACCAGAAATTCGAGGAGAACAAGAGGAACCATCCATCCTCTTTACATGAACATCCTTCTTTGAGTGGTTCCTACCCATGACCAGAAATTCGAGGAGAACAAGAGGAACCATCCATCCTCTTTACATGAACATCCTTGTTTGAGTGGTTCCTACCCATGACGAGAAGCTGGAGCAGGACAGGAGGAACCATCCATCCTCTTTACACGAACATCCTCCTTTGAGTGGTTCCTACCCATGACCAGAAAGCAGATCAGAGCAGGAGTGACTTCCAGAAGTCAAAAGTCTTTCTCTGTAACACTGTTTTCATCCCAATTCCTAATTTTAAGATGGTTCCTGGGAGTGTTGAGCCAGTAGGGTGACCAGGTGGCCAACAGCCTCCTGGCTTGGATCAGATTGGGTGCGACCAGTAGGAGAAGGGATGGAATTATCCCGCTTGGACTAAGCACTGGTGAGGCCATATCTCAAATCCTGGGTTCGGTTCTGGGCTCCTCACTCCAAGAAAGACCTGGGGGGTCTGGAGCATGTCCAGAGAAGGGAAAACAGAGCTAGGGAAAGGGTCTGGTGTTCTTCTGGAGGTGCAGGTGAGTTGAAGCACCTCTAGGTCTTGCTTACTTTCCATCCCAGCGCTGGTAGCAGAGACCAGGACGGGGGTTGATGTTCTGCATTCCCTTCCTTGCTGCTCAGTGACAAGTCCCTTCTCAGCTTTCCTGGAGCCTCTTCAGGTACTGGAAGCTGCTCTAAGGTCCAGCTTGGAGCCTTCTCCAGGCTGAACAACCCCCAACTCTCTCAGCCTGTCCTCATACAGAAGGTTCTCCAGCCCTTGGATCATCTCCGTGGCCTCCTCTGGACCCGTTCGAACAGTTCTCCGTCTGTAGGAGCATTCCCTGCTCTCCTGAAGCAGGAGAAGGGAGGAGGACCAGCCTGGAAGGTTGTTTCAAAGGGCTGGATCCACTTTTTGGTTCCGAACAGGGTTCGGAAGTGTATCCTGCAAGTTGGACATCAAGCGAGTTGTGGTTGGAACTCACAGCAGGAGCTGAGGCGGTAGCCAGGGACACAGCCAAGGGACATGGAGTGGTGACAGTGACAGGGACACGGAGCAGTTACAGGGACACGGAGCAGTTAGGGGAAGATGGAGAGGTGGAGGGGACATGGAGTAGTGATGGGGACCCGTAGTGGTGACAGGGACACAGAGGGTTAATGGGGACAGGGAGTGGTGGCAGGGACATGGAGCAGTGAGTGGGACACAGAGCCGTGATGGGACACGGTGACGGGGACAGGGAGTGGAGATGGGGACCCGTAGTGGTGACAGGGACACAGAGGGTTAATGGGGACAGGGAGTGGTGGCAGGGACATGGAGCAGTGAGTGGGACACAGAGCCGTGATGGGACACGGTGACGGGGACAGGGAGTGGAGATGGGGAACTGGAGCGGTGACAGAGACACAAAGAGTTAATGGGGAGGTGGAGCAGTGACAGGGACATGGAGCGGTGACAGGGACGTAGAGGGTTAAGGGGGACATGGAGCCATGATGTGGACATGGTGATGGGGACATGGAGTGGAGATGGGGAACCAGAATGGTGACAGGGACACAAAGGGTTAATTGGAAGATGGAGCGGTGACAGGGACACGGGTGACAGGGACATGGAGTTGGGGACATGGAGTGGTGACAGGGACACAGAGGGTTAATGAGGACATAGTAAGGTGATGGGGACATGGAGTAGTGACAGGGACATGGAGGTGGGGACGTGGAGCGGTGACAGGGACACAAGGAGTTAATGGGGAGATGGAGCAGTGACAGGGACATGGAGCGGTGACAGGGATGTAGAGGGTTAAAGGGGACATGGAGCCGTGATGGGGACATGGAATGGAGATGGGAACCAGAATGGTGACAGGGGACACAAAGGGTCAATGGGGAGATGGAGCAGTGACAGGGACACAGGTGACAGGGACATGGCGATGGGGACATGGAGCAGTGACAGGGACACAGAGGGTTAATGAGGATATAGAAAGGTGATGGGGACATGGGACATGGAGATGGGGACATGGTGTGGTGACAGGGACACAGAGGATTAATGAGGACATAGAAAGGTGATGGGGACATGGAGTAGTGACAGGGACATGGATGAGGGACATCCCTTGTCCCAGTGATGGGGTCATGGAGCAGTGACACTGACCCAGAACGGTGATGGGAACATGGAACGGGGACACAGAGAGGTGACAGGGACACCGGGAGGTGACAGGGGCACCGACGAGGGACAGGGAGCGGTGATGGGGAGATGCAGCAGTGATGGGATCCGAAGTGGTGACAGGTGATGGGGACACGGAGCGTTGAGGAGGACGTGGCCATGGAGACCCACCACCAGCCGGGTGGCCGTGCCGGATAGGAGCCACCGTTGGTGACAAGGGACAACGTGGGTTTGGGGACTCGGCACCCACGACCGTGAAGAGATGTCATTTCACCACAGTTCTCACGCACGACCTGGTTGCTTCAGCATCTGCTTTGCTGCAGGAGATGCCTCCATCTCTCCAACCCCAACTCCGAAAAACCTCATGGAGAAACCTTCCCCTCCTCCCCCCAGTGCCTCCCAGCCAGGCAGCTAATTAGCAGCTTTGCTTAATTAGCTGAGAGTAGCCGTCCTTCTGCAAGACCTGGTTTCAAGTGGCCTCTGTCCGAGGGCTGCCAAGCGAGGAGGAAAAGAGGAGCTGAGATGGAGATTGGAGCTGGCACGGCCTGGGGTGGCTTTTTTAACCGTGTCCGTGCCACGTGGACATGGTTCCAGTGTCCTAAAAGCTGGAATCGGAGCTTCCCAGACCTGCAGCATCACAGCCGAGATCCTGGAATCATGGAATGGGTTGGGTTGGGTTGGAAGGCACCTTGAGATCATCCAATTCCAACCCCGACCAGCCCTGGGATGGTTTTTTTATTAATGAGAACCTCATGAGGTTCACCAAGGCCAAGGTTCTCCACCTGGATCAGGTGGATCTCAAGCACAAATCCAGGTTGGAGAGAGGACGGATTGGGAACAGCCCTGAGGAGGAGGAGGACTTGGAGGTGTTGATGAAGAAGAAGCTCCACGTGAGGTGACAACGTGTGCTTGGAGCCCAGAAACCTACTGTGTCTTGGGTTGCATCTCAAGCAGTGGGACCAGCAGGGCAGGGAGGGGATTCTCCACCTCTGGAGAGTCTTGGGTCCTCAACAAGGACATGGAGCTATTGGAACAGGTCCGGAGGAGGTCACGGAGATGATCCAGGGGTTGGAGCACCTTCTGGATGAGGACAGGCTGAGAGAGTGGGTGATTTTTAACCTGGAGAAGTCTCCAGGGTGACCATAGAGCAGCTTCCAGAACCTCAAGGGGCTCCAGGAAAGCTGGGAAGGGTCCCTTGCTCCAGGAGGGCAGAGATGGGATGGTTTTAAGTTGAAAGTTAGACAGTTAAGGTCAGATATAATCATAGAATCATAGAACAACCAGGTTGGAAGAGACCCATTGGAGCATCGAGTCCAACCACTCCTATCAAACACTAAACCATGTCCCTCAGCACCTCATCCACCCATCCCTTAAACACCTCCAGGGAAGGGGAATCAACCACCTCCCTGGGCAGCCTGTTCCAATGCCCAATGACCCTTCCCGTGAAAAACCTCTTCCTAATCTCCACCCTAAATCTCCCCTGGCGGAGCTTGAGGCCATTCCCTCTTGTCCTGTCTCCTGTCACTTGGCAGAAGAGCCCAGCTCCCTCCTCCTCACAACCTCCTTCCAGGTAGTTGGAGAGAGTAATGAGGTCTCCTCTCAGCCTCCTCTTCTCCAGGAGAAACACCCCCAGCTCTCTCAGACGTTCCTCATCAGGCCTGTTCTCCAGCCCCTTCACTAGCTTCATTACTCATCTCTGGACTCCCTCCAGCCCCTCAAGGTCCTTCTTGTGCTGAGGGGCCCACAACTGAACACAGGATTCAAGGAGCAGTCTCACCAGTGCCGAGTCCAGAGGGAGAATCACCTCCCTGGACCTGCTGGTCACACCATTTCTGATCCAAGCCAGGATGCCATTGGCCTTCTTGGCCACCTGGGCACACTGCTGGCTCATGTTCAGTCGGCTGTCGACCAACACCCCCAGGTCTCTCTCCTCCTGGCAGTTTTCTAGACAGACTTCTCCCAGTCTGTAGCTCTGCATAGGGTTGTTGTGCCCCAAGTGCAGGACCCAACATTTGGCCATGTTAACCCTCATCCCATTGGACTCAGCCCATGGATCCAGTGTGTTCAGATCCCTTTGCAGAGCCTCCCAACCCTCCAGCAGCTCCACACTTCCACCCAACTTAGTGTCATCTGCAAACTTGCTGAGGGAGCACTCGATACCTTCATCCAGGTCATTGATGAAGACATTGAACAGGGCTGGACCCAGCACTGAGCCCTGGGGATGCACGTGTGGTCTCTGGTGGGAATAGCAAGACCCTTGAGGTATGTCTGAAGCCCAATATGTCCTCCTGGATGAGTCAGGATGCACGTGTGGTCCCTGGAGGGAGTAGGAAGACCTTTGAGGTACATCTGAAGTGGCCAAGAGAGGGATCAGGGAAGTTCATGATTCCACGTACGGAGCAGGGTGGCTGGTGAGGAGACATCAAGGCTGAAGATGGAGAGATGGAGAGGCAGGAGGTTGGCTGGTGGAGGACAGTCCTGAGGGGTTCAGCTAGGAGACCGCCAAGGCATCGTCTTCCCCAAGTGCAGCTTTGAGGTTTGGCTGCCTTGGTTTCCCCGAGGAGCTCCAGCAGCATCTTCAGGAACAAGCAGCGTTTGGTTCCTCTTCCTTGCCTTGGAGCTCCTGGGAGAGCTTTTCAACTCTAATGAAGATTAGCCGGGAGGGTCGTTAAGAGGATGATGTTGTGCTCCATCTGTCTAGAAGGCATTTGTTGCAAAGCCTCCCATCCCAATCTCGTTAAGACAGGCAATTAGAGGAACGATCCTTAACCCTTTCCTCCTTATTCCTTCTGCTTTGTGGAGCTGAGGTGCCCAATGTCCTCGTCGTTCCTCCTGTTGAGAAGGTTGAACTCCTTGCGGTTGGTTTGGTCAAATCATGGGATGGTTTGGGTGGGAAGGGACCTTAAAGACGGTTCCAACCACAGGAAAGGGCATCTCCCACCGGATCAGGATGCTCAAAGACTCATCCAATGTGGCCTGCAAGACCTCCAGGGATGGAGCAACCTGTGGCTTGGACCTGCTTCATCTTTAAATTCTCTTCCAACCCGAATCATTCTATGAATCTACCATCTTTAAGGTCCCTTCCAACCCAACCCACTCCATGATTTAGTGTCTTGGTTCTCCAAGGAATCGCTGGAACCAGGTCCATGCTTCTTCCTTATTTGAAGAAACCAGGTTGTGTATTTATCTTGAAGTCGGAGCCTTCAGCTCTGGTCTTAATTTGTCAAATCAAGGAATGGTTTGGGTTGGAAGGGACCTTAAAGACGGTTCCAAGCACAGGAAGGGGCATCTCCCACCGGATCGAGATGCTCAAAGACTCATCCAACGTGGCCTGCAAGACCTCCAGGGATGGAGCAACCTGTGGCTTGGAACTACTTGATCTTCAAAGTCTCTTCCAACCCGAATCATTCTATGAATCTACTGTCTTTAAGGTCCCTTTCAACCCAACCCACTCCATGATTTAGTGTCTTGGTTCTCCAAGGAATCACTGGAACCAGGTCCTTGCTTCTGAAGGAACCAGGCTGTGTATTTATCTTGAAGTCGGAGCCTTCAGCTCTGATCTTAATTCGTGGTTGACGGAGCATGAGTAGAAGGAGGCAGTGGATAAACGGAGCAGCTGGTAGCCACACGTGTCCATGGCCGGGACAGCTGGGCCACCCCCCACGCCCCTTCTTCGGGGCAGGTGTCTCCTCAGCCAGCAGGTGTCCGCAGGACCTTTGGCATCGTCGGAAGAGGCAGGAATGGGGGTCGTGCAGCTGCCTCGGCTGAAATCAACACCAGCGGAGAAGGGGACATCAGCCCAGAGACGCTGAGCTCCTGTCCCCAGGGTGACCCCAGGGTAGGGGCTTCTTCAAGAAGCTTGGGTGGAATCAGAGGTTGCGGCCAGAAGGGGCTGGAGATGCCTTCATCTGGAGGAGGCTGAGAACATGTCCCTCCTGAAGGACGTGGTTTAGTGTTTGATGGGAATGGTTGGACTCGATGATCCGATGGGTCTCTTCCAACCTGGTTGTTCTATGATTCTATGAAAAGACCTTGTCGCCCTCTACAACTACCTGAAAGGACTTTGTGGTGAGGTGGGTGCTGGTCAAGGAGGCAGGAGATGGGGGGTAGAGCTGAAGGAAGTGTCCCAGAACCTGGTCAATGAGGCAGCAGAGATCTCCTGGTGGTCGGAGAGATGGAGAAGGTGGCAGCAGAGATCTCTTGGTGGTCGGAGAGCTGGAGAAGGTGGCAGCAGAGATCTCTTGGTGGTCGGAGAGCCGGAGAAGGTGGCCCCAGGCTGCAGACTCTGAGCCTCAGGGTGTTCCTAGCAGGGTTGAGTGACTCAGGTTGGAAACTACGAGAGGACGAGTGGCTTCATCTTCACAAACTGTGCTCCAGGGCGCGTGAAGCCTTCTCCAGACAGGCAAGAGCTAGAGGTCACCATGGCAGGAACGCGTTGTCACGCTTCGAGGAAGCCCATCCCCTCTTCAGCTGCTATTTAAGGAAATGTCACCCCTGGTCTCTTCGTTTCGCTGCTAATTCCTCCCGACAACGAAGTTCTCCTCTCTGCTCCCTTCTCCTCGTCCCTCCTCCCTCTCAGAACCTGCTCTTCTCGCAGTGATATTTGGGTTTCAGAGAAGAGGCCGTTTCGGGTGGTTGGTTTAATCACCTGGGATGAGGCCAGAGGCTCTTGCTGTCTCCTGGGCACCTGGTGTTCCACTTCTCAGAGGCTTCCTTGTCCTCCCCGTGTGGCACCAGGCACCCTCTGCCTTCCTCAGATGGCAGGATGGATTGTTCTATGGATCTACCAAGCTTGGTAGGAAAGACCTTTAAGATCATCCAGTCCAACCTTCAACCTCTGCATCCCAGAGTTCCACATCTCCCTGTTTTCCGAATCTCTCCAAGGATGGTGACTCCACCGCTGCTCTGGGAAGAAGCTTCAATGCTCTTCCAGTAAAGAAATTATTCCTGACGTCCAGTCTGAACCTGTCCTGGTTACAACTTGAGGCTGTCTCCTCTCCTCTTGAGTCCTTGGTTGGACTCGATGATCCGATGGGTCTCTTCCAACCTGGTTGTTCTATGATCCTATGATTCTCCTCCTACCGTTTGTTCCTTGGGAGAAGGGACTAGCACCCACCTCACCACATTGTAGAGAGCGAGAAGCTCTATCCTCAGCCTTTCCTTCTCCAGATTAAATAGTCCCTCAGCTCCCTCCCTGGTTCTCCAGCTCCGTTCCCTTCCCCGGACACCCTCCAGCCCCTCAATGTCCTTCTCGGAGCGAAGAGCTCGATGTTGAACCCAGGTTCTTCCCGTCTTAAGGGAGGGATTTGTGTTGCCACCACAGCGTTGGGCACCGTGCCAGGCACAGGATGTTCTCCTGCTCCTCACCGACCCCCCGAGCTTCCCACTTGGCTGTGCCGGTGGGAACCCAACTGGGAGGAGGAGAGGAAGAGGAGGAGGAGGAGGAGGAGGAGGGAGCGAGCGTTACGTTCCTCATCCTCGGGGAATGTGGTCCGATTGGGCTCCGCGGAGGAGAAGGGGAAGGAATTAAACCCCAGGAAGGGGTGAAACACCACAGAGAGGAGACTCATCCAGCTCCCATGGACCAGGGAAGGAGGTGAGGGGCGACGGGGATGGACTTGGACTTGGTTGTGTGGTCAGTTTGGGGTGGAGAACCAGGATTTTCTGGCTCACAGGATGAGGGGAACCAATATATGTGTTCGATAGGAGTGGTTGGACTCGATGATCCGATGGGTCTCTTCCAACCTGGTTGTTCTATGAGTCTATGAGTCTATGATTCTATGATTAATCGTTCCAATTAAAACAAAACCCCGTTTCATCCTAGCACTGACTTGTAACCTCCATCCGCAACGTCTTCATCCTGGAGAAGGCTCCGGGATGACCGTAGAGCAGCTTCCCACGGCCTCAAGGGGCTCCGGGAAAGCTGGGGAGATGCTCTTGAGCGTGGAAGTGCAGGGATGGGATGAGGGGAACGGTTTTGAGCTGGAGGAGGGGAGGTTGAGATGAGATCTTGGCTCAGCCAAGAGCTTCTTGACGTTTCTGGCTTCCCGAGTCCTTCCCCAGCACCTTGTGCTAATAGTTTGTGCTGCTCGCATCACATTCCTCGAGTTGTGGAGAGAATTTCGGTGTCTTGAAGGGCTCGTTGAGTTGCTGAGATCCAAAAAAAAAACAGTCTGGAAGGACCAGAAAGGACCTAAATTCCACGGCGAGAAGCTGGTCGGAGGCTCAGCTCCTCCAGAAGCTGCTCTGCAAAGGGAAGGAAGAAACGCTCCTGGGATCTCCTGGAGCGAGGACAACGTTGTGGGTGCACAAGGTGCTTGGAGATGGTTGGGCTCGTGCAGGGAGATAATTCGTGTGCCTCTTCGTGATGATTTTTTTTCTCCAGAACTCATTAATTGGACTCCATTAATTGGACATGGTTTAGTGTTTGATAGGAATGGTTGGACCCGATGATCCGGTGGGTCTCTTCCAACCTGGTGATTCTATGATTCTGTGATTCTGTGACTCATCCACCGTCTTCCGAAGGGCAGGAAGGACGAGCGGTTGTGAAAAAAAAAAAGGGAAGAACGAGCTGGGAGAGCAGCCGGAGCTCCCAGACGGTGCCAGCGTGAGGCTTGGTGAGGAACCCATCACACAATGTCCTTCTCCGTGCTCTGGAGGTGGCGGAAAGAGCCGGATCCCTCCTGCGACGGTGCCGTCACCTCCTTAAAACCCACCTCTGCTCTTCTTCCGGAATATCCCTTGCCTGGACGGCACCTCCCAAGGACCTGAAATATGGATTTAGTGGCCTCTGCTGGTTGACCTGGTTCCACCTCCGTGTTCTGGGTTGTGCGGAAGAGCTTCTTGTCGACCCTCGACCACCAGTAGCTGTGAAATCTTTAAATCTTTGGGACAAGGTGGAAACATCTGGAGAGCAACAGGGATAGCGAAGAGGGAAACCAAAGCCTGGTCTGAAGGAGGGAGAATTGACCACGAGGTGGCCAGAGCTGCTAGTCCCGCTGCCTTCTTGAAGAAGCTGCTGGACCATTGGTGATGGACGACCCAACTTTGTGGCTTTAGAAGGGTCTGGGGGCCTTTAGAAGGGTCCTGGGGGGGTCTCTAGAAAGGTCTGCGGGTCTTTAGAAGGGTCCTGGGGCTCTCTAGAAGGGTCTGGGGGCCTCCAGAAAGGATCTTCGGAGATCTAGAAGGCTCTGGGAACCTTTGGAAGGGTCTTGGGTGGCTCTATAAGGGTCTGGGGGTCTTCAGAAGGGTCCTGGGGGTCTCTAGAAAGGTCACTGGGCCTTTAGAAAGGTCCTGGGGGGTCTCTAGAAGGGTCTGAGGGCCTTTAAAATGGTCCTTACAGGCTCTAGAAGGGTCTGGGGGCCTCCAGAAAGGACCTTCCAGGATCTAGAAGGGTATGGGGACCTTTGGAAGGGTCCTGGGAGGCTCTAGAAAGGTCTGTGGGTCTTTACAAGGGTCTTGGGGTCTCTAGAAAGGTCTGTGGGTCTTTAGAAGGGTCCTGAGGGTCTCTAGAAAGGTCTGTGGGACTTTAGAAGGGCCCTGGGGGTCTCTAGAAAGGTCTGGGGGTCTTTAGAAGGGTCCTGGGGGGGGTCTCTAGAAGGGTCTGGGGACCTTCAAAATGGTCCTTACAGGCTCTAGAAGGGTCTGGGGGCCTTTAGAACGAGCTCCACGTGGGGTTTGGGGTCTTTGCAAGTCCCTCGGCCTCAAGCTGGAGGATGTTCCACCTCGAAAGACGTCACAAAGCGGTTGAGGGATGCAACGAAGAGCTTTGAGCAGCCAGAAGAAGAAACCATGAGCTTCCACCACCACCTCTTGGCTCTCGGTGGCCATCACACACCTTCTTGTTGAGATCCTCGTTCCATCCAGAGCTGATCCTAGAGGTTCTTCCACGTTCTCCTGTGGTGCTCGTGCTCCATCCTTCTGGAGACCAAGGTCTCCACACGTTGTGTGGGTTTAGGTGATTGGCTAATGGATCCTTCCCCTCGTTGTCCAGATGTATCCCATGGGATGGGAGATTCCTGCAAGGATTGAGCACCCAGACACCCCTAAACTGTCCCAAATATCCGTTTTCCTCAAGATTTGCCGCCACCCGGTGGCTTTGCTCGCTCCTCCATCGCCTTTCGGCTCCAGGAGCCCCAAGTCAAATGGGATGAGGTTCAACCAGGCCAAACGCCACGTCCTGCTCTTGGATCTCAACCCTGAGCAGCTCCAGGCTTGGGGAAGAGCAACTGGAAAGGTCCCTGGAGGAGAAGGAGCTGGAGGGGTTGGTTGAAGAGGAACCAGCAGGGGTCTAGGTGGCCAAGAAGGCCAGTGGCATCTTGGCTTGGAGCAGAAACGATGTGACCAGCAGGGCCAGGGAGGTTTTTTCCCTCTGGACTCAGCACTGGTGACATCGGAGCTTAAATCCTGGGATCAGTTTTGGGTTCTTCGCTCTAAGAAGGACCTTGAGGGGCTGGAGCGAGTCCTGAGAAGAGCAAGGAAGGTGGTGAAGGGGCTGGAGAACACGAGGCGCATGTGAGGAACCTGGAGAAGAGGAGGCTGAGGGGAGACCTCATTGCTCTCTCCAACTCCCTGAGAGGAGGTTGTGGAGAGGAGGGAGCTGGGCTCTTCTCCCAAGGGACAAAACGAGGTGGAACGACCTCAAGCTCCACCAGGGAAGGTTCAGGAAGACATCAGGAAGAACTTCTTCATGGAAAGGGTTGTTGGGCTCTGCAAGAGGCTCCAGGGAGGTGGTTGATTCCCCTTCCCTGGAGGGTTTAAGGGACGGGTGGACGAGGTGCTGAGGGACGTGGTTTAGCGTTTGATGGGAATGGTTGGACTCCATGATCCGGTGGGTCTCTCCCAACCTGCTGATTCTCCGTTTCTCCCCACAGGACGTCCTCCCTGCGCTGGAACTCAGGCACCAAGGAGCGGATGCTGATCAAGGTGACCGACCGCGAGCCCAGCTTCCTCCTGCACCAAGGCAACGGCTACGGCCACGAGAACCAGCCGGGCGGCCGCTCCCGCCGCCCGTCGGGGGGAGGCCAACACTCGCCCAACCTCCAGACCTTCTCCTCGGAGGCCGACAACTCCGTTTTCTTCCCCGAGCGGAAACCGTCGCCTTTCCTCAAGCGAGCCGAGCACGTGGGCAGCTGCTCCCCGCTCCTGGGCCGCGGCGACTCCTTCTGCTCCCCTCTCCAAGGCCAACACCGCAAGGCCTCCAGCGAGTCCCAGCCCTCCTCGCCGCGCTACGCCTACGAGCCCCCCCTCTACGAGGAGCCCCCCATGGAGTACCAAGCCCCCATCTACGACGAGCCCCCCGTGGACATGCAGTTCGAAGCCAGCGGCAGCTACAAAGCCGCCGCCTCCCCCCAGAAGTCCCCCATCCGCAAGCCTCACCCTTTCCTCCAGTCCCCCAAGCAAGGTGCCAACTCGCCCTACCAGCAGCTGGTCCTCACCAAGCAGAAGTGCCCCGACCGCTTCATGAGCTTGGAGTACAGCCCGGCCGGCAAGGAGTACGTCCGGCAACTGGTCTACGTGGAGCAGTCGGGCTCCAGCCCCAAGATGAAGACGGGCTTGAGGCACAAGTACTCCCCCAACCCCATCGGGGGGTCCTACTCGCTGCAGCACAGCCCCTGCCTGGTGCGGGACCAGCGCCTGGAGATCAAATCGGGCGACTACAGCAGCATGGAGGGCCCCGACTTCTGTTCCGGCTCTTCCGGCGGCCAAGCGGCCCAAGGGGAGGACTCCATGTCGTGGTCCAGCCAGCAGGACACCTTGTCCTCCACCGGTTACTCGCCCTCCACCAGGAAGAGGAAAAGCCGCAAACCTTCGGCCTCCCACGAGCCCAACGCCGCCTCCTCCTCCGCCGACGGCTCTGGGGAGCGGGAGGTGCTGAGCGAGCAGATGCTGGGGGAGGACCGAGCCGCCCCGGGACCCCCCAGGTCGCCCATGAACCGGACGGAGAGCAAAGCGGCCGAAGCCGAGGGGGCGCGAGGGGGCTTCCCCGAGCCCTTCTTGGCCCAGGCCCGCCTGGCCTGGGAAGCCCAGCAGGCCCATTATCACATGAAGCAACGGAGCAGTTGGGACTCCCAAAAGGACGGCTCGGGCTACGAGAGCGACGGGGCCCTCCCCCTCCCCATGCCGGGCCCCGTGGTGAGAGCCTTCAGCGAGGACGAGGCCCTGGCGCAGCAGGAGAACAAGCACTGGAAGAGGAACACCTTCGAGAAGTTGGGCTTCCCCCAGATCCTGCTGGAGAAGAGCGTCTCGGTGCAGACCAACCTGGCCTCCCCCGAGCCCTACCTGCATCCATCTCAGGTAACGTCCTCGGGGAATGGTCCCAGAGCTTGGCCACCTCCTCAGGTGACAGGTCAGGCTGGTCCCACCACGTGGCAGCACAAACAGCATAGAGTCAGCGGCTTGGAAAGGACCCACTGGATCATCGAGTCCAACCATTCCCATCAAACTCTAACCCATGGCCCTCAGCACCTTGTCCACCCGTCCCCTAAACTCCTCTAGGGAAGGTGAATCGACCCCCTCCCTGGAGCCTGTTCCAGAGCCGAATGACCCTTTCCATGAAGAAGTTCTTCCCGATGTCTTCCTGACCCTCCCCTGGTGGAGCTTGAGGTTGTTCCACCTCGTTTTGTCCCTTGGGAGAAGATCCCAGCTCCCTCCTCTCCACAACCTCCTTCCAGGTAGTTGGAGAGAGCAATGAGGTCTCCCCTCAGCCTCCTCTTCTCCAGGCTGAACACCCCCAAGTTCCTCACATGCTCCTCTTCTTCTCCAGCCCCTTCCCCAGCTTTGTTCCTCTTCTCTGGACTCGCTCCAGCCCCTCAAGGTCCTTCTTGTGGTGAGGGGCTCAGAACTGAACACAGGATTCAAGGTTTGGTCTCACCAGTGCTGAGTCCAGAGGGAGAAGAACCTCCCTGGCCCTGCTGGTCACACTGTTTCTGCTCCAAGCCAAGATGCCCTTGGCCTTCTTGGCCACCTGGGCACACTGCTGGCTCCTCTTCAACCAACCCCCCCCCCCAGGTCCTTCTCCTCCAGGCACTTTCCAGCCAGACTTCTCCTAGTCTGGAGCTGCTCAGGGTTGTTGTGCCCCAAGTGCAGGACACGGCGTTTGGCCTTGTTAAACCTCATCCCATTGGTCTCCATCCATGGATCTTCCCAACTGGAGACGCTCAAGGAGCTGGAGCTCAGTGGCTTTCACAGCGAGTGGGAACGAGCAGCTCCTTGTTTGAGTTGAGGCCTTGACCCACCATCCCAGCTTCAGCCAGCCCGTTGTTGGTTGGTTGGTTGGTTGGTTGATGGGATTCTTGGCTGGTTGGTTAGTTGATGGGATTCTTGGTTGGTTGATTTATGGGGTTGATGGTTGGTTGATTTATGGGACTGATGGTTGGTTGCTTGATGAGATTCTTGGCTGCTTGGGTGGTTGATGGGATTGATGATTGGTTGGTCATTTGATTTATCATTGGATTGATTGGTTGGTTGGTTGGTTGGTCATTTGGTTTATCACTGGGTTGGTTGGTTGGTTGATGGGATTCTTGATTAGTCGATTGGTTGGTCATTTGATTTGTTGGTGGGTTGGTTGATGGGATTGTTGGCTGGTTGGTTGATGGGATTGTTGGCTGGTTGGTTGATGGGATTGTTGGCTGGTTGGTTGATGGGATTGTTGGCTGGTTGGTTGATGGGCTTGATGGTTGGTTGGTTGGTTGGTTGATGAGATTGATGGTTGGTTGGTTGATGGGATTGATGGTTGGTTGGTTAATGGGATTGATGGTTGGTTGGTTGATGGGATTTGTGGTTGGTTGATTGGTTGATGGGATTCTTGGTTGGTTGTTTGATGGGACTCATGGTTGGTTGGTTGATGGGACTCGTGGTTGGTTGATTCTTGGTTAGTTGATGGGATTCTCGGATGATTGATCATTTGGTTTGTTGCTGGGTTGGTTGGTTGATGGGATTGATGGTTGGTTGATGGGATTCTTGGCTGGTTGATGGGATTCTTGGTCGGTTGATGGGATTCTTGGTCGGTTGATGGGCTTCTTGGTCTCTCCCTTGCTCCTCTGACCTGCCGGCGCCGCCGCCTCCTAGTCGGAGGACCTGGGTGCCTGTGCCCAGTTCGAGAGCAGCCGCCAGAGCCGCAACATGATGCCGAGCGCCAGCTGCGTCTTCCCCACCTTCAACCTGCGCAAACCCTCCTCGGAGACGGACATTGAGAACTGGGCCTCCAAGCACTTCAACAAGCACACGCAGGGCCTCTTCCGCCGCAAGGTCTCCATCGCCAACATGCTGGCCTGGAGCAGCGAGTCCATCAAGAAGCCCATGATCATGACCAACGACCGCAACGTCAAGAAGGAGGCCTGCGAGATCTTCAAGCTCATCCAGATGTACATGGGCGACCGGCGGGCCAAGACGGACCAGCTCAGCGTGGCCTTGGAGGTGGCCACCAAAGGCTGGAGCATGCAGGGCCTCCGGGACGAGCTCTACATCCAGCTGTGCCGGCAAACCACCGAGAACTTCCGCTACGAGAGCCTGGCCCGAGGCTGGGAGCTCATGGCCATCTGCTTGGCCTTCTTCCCACCCACCCCCAAGTTCCATTCCTACCTTGAAGGCTACATCTACAGGCACATGGACCCCGTCAACGACACGAAAGGTAAGAGGACAACCACCACGTGGCTTCCGCCCACGTTGACCTCACAAACCTCTTGATTTACAGGCACATGGACCCCGTGAACGATGCTAAAGGTAAGAGGACAACCTCCAAGTGGCTTCTGCCCACGTTGACCTCACAGCCTCTTGATTTATTCCTGTGTTATGGAGTCTCCTTGTCGGAAGGTGGACACGGAACTCCTCCGAGAGGCCTAGAGGGGTCATGAGTGTGGTGGTGGCTCCATCCTTCCCTCCAACACGAGATAAACTTCCAGGCCTGTCGCTTCAAGATTTCCTTCCGAAGTTCTCAGAACTTCTGGACTTCTGTGGGAGGTCCCTTCCAACCCAAATCATTCCATAATTCCACCATCTCCACATTTTCCGAGAGGCCTAGAGGGGTCGTGAGTGTGGTGGTGGCTCCATCCTTCCCTCCAACACGAGATAAACTTCCAGGCCTGACGCTTCAAGATTTCCTTCCAAAGTTCTCAGAACTTCTGGACTTCCGTGTGAGGTCCCTTCCAACCCAAACCATTCCAGAATTCCACCATCTCCGTATTTTCCGAGAGGCCTAGAGGGGTCATGAGAGCTTCCAGAGCCTGGAATGAGAGCCCAGGAGCTTCCAGGCCTGGAATGAGAGCCCAGGAGCTTCCAGGCCTGGAGTAGGAGCCCAGGAGCTTCCAGGCCTGGAGTAGGAGCCCAGGAGCTTCCAGGCCTGGAGTAGGAGCCCAGGAGCTTCCAGGCACAGACTCCCAGCACTGGTATTTTTCCTTAATGAAAAAGCTAAAAACAAAAAGTTCAAATCCAGAGGAATTTCTTTTAATATTCAAATAATCTTCACTTGACCGAGTGACAAATTCTTGGTCTCGCGTGTAGGCTCTTAGGAAAGGTGAAAAAAAAAAAAAAGGAATTGCGTGAGGAGGAGTGTCTTAAAACCGCAGGAAAGCGCGGAAACGATTCGTTTGGTAATTCCTCCTGGCAGCAGCAGCCTAAAAGCAGCAGTTTTGGGCCGACTGTGCTGTTTTGTGGTTTAACCAGTGGTGGCTTTTGATAGGAACGGTTGGACTCGATGATCTGGTGGGTCTCTTCCAACCTGGTGATTCTGTGATTCTGTGTGGTGGTGGCTCCGTCCTTCGCTCCAACACGAGATAAACTTCCAGGCCTGTCGCTTCAAGATTTCCTTCCGAAGTTCTCAGAACTTCTGGACTTGCTTGAGAAGTCCCTTCCCAAATCGTCCCATAATTCCACCATCTCCAGATGTTTCTGGGCTTCTCAAATAGCTTCCGACCCTCAAAAAAGCCACAGTGGAAGAGGAGCCTTGTCGCTTCCCACCTCCTGAGATGGATCATGGAACAGTTTGGGTTGAGAAGGACCTCAAGGCCTCAAAGCTCCACCTCACCCAGAGGGTCACGGTGTTCAAAACCTCATCCAGCTTGGCTTCCGACCCCTCCGGCCATGAGTCGTGGAGGTGGAAGAGAGATAAATTCGAGCTGTTTGACCACAAATGGTTGTAGGACCTTCTTTCCAAGCCCAGGCTTGGCCACCAACCCCTCCAGTCACGAGTCGTGGAGGTGGAAGAGAGATAAATTCGAGCTGTTTGGCCCCAAATAGGTGAAGGACCTTCTCTCCAAGCCCAGGCTTGGCCACCAACCCCTCCAGTCACGAGTCGTGGAGGTGGAAGAGAGATAAATTCGAGCTGTTTGGCCCCAAATAGGTGAAGGACCTTCTCTCCAAGCCCAGGCTTGGCCACCAACCCCTCCAGTCACGAGTCGTGGAGGTCGAAGAGAGATAAATTCGAGTTGTTTGACCCCAAATGGTTGTAGGACCTTCTCTCCAAGCCCAGGCTTGGCCACCAACCCCTCCAGTCACGAGTTGTGGAGGTGGAAGAGAGATAAATTCGAGCTGTTTGGCCCCAAATAGGTGTCGGACCTTCTCTCCAAGCCCAGGCTTGGCCACCCCTGCTCCTTCTCCACTGGTGACATCTCATGGTTCAATGGGGACCCACCAGGTCCTTCCCAAACCTACCTCCAACCTCCTTCCTGGAGACCTGAGCCTCCCATGGGTTGGTTCCATCTCACAGTGGGTGGTGGATGAGGTGGAGTTGAGGGATCTCAGGACCATCCTGGCTCTTTGCCACCTCAGGAGATGGAGCCTCTTGGTTTCCCAGTGGCTCCATAAGGACCTTCCGGGAGGTCCTCGAGGCTTGAAGTCCTGGTGGGTCTCACCACCTTGGCCACCAGAGGAACCCAAGGGCCGTGTCCACCCGGAAAGATCCTCCAGAAGCTTCTCCGAGGGTGATGGGACAGGATGGAGAAGGTGAGGAGGAGGTAGGAGACTCCACCTTGACCCTCGACATCCAGGAAAGGTCCCACCAGGATCCAACCTTCATCTCCACTTCCACCTCCAGCTTGAGCTCCACCTCCCATCTTGGTTCGTTCCCATCGTGGATTCGTTAAACCATCATCATAATCGCCTCCAGTTTCGTTTTTATTCCCCATTTTTACGTTCGTTGTAATTAGTGTTTAATTTAAGTTTGAGCTTCGTTTTATTGTCTTTTCATATTTATTTTCGTTTTCTTTCCTTTAGGTGTTTCGTTTTCAGCTTTATTTTCATTTTCATATTGATTTTATCTAAATTTTTCCGTCTATTTTCACATCTTATATTTTAATTTTACTTTCACTTTTATTTAGTTTAATTTTCTATCCATTTCCTTTATATTTCCAGATTTATTTTATTATCTATTTAATTTCCCTTTTCACTTCAATCTTATTTAAACCTTTATTTTTCATTTCCATTTATTCCTCTTCTAGTTTTTCTTTCAGTCTTTTTTATTCTTATATCGATTTGAATTCATTTTTTTTATTTTCGTATCAATTTTATTTCATTTTTAATTTTCATTTTCGCCGAGAGTTTTCCTTTCATTTTTATTTCGTCTTCCAGTTTAATTTAATTTTTTTTACATCAATTTCATTCTATTTTTTATTTCAAATTTCACGTATTTTTTTCTTTTATTTCATGTTTCCTTTTAGTTTTTTGTTCAGCCCTATTTTGTTTCGTTCTGTTTTCATTCTCATTTCTTTAGTTTGGTTTTATTTTCATTATATTATTTCCCTTCTCCTCTTCCTCCTCCTCTTCCTCCTCCTTCTTCCTCCTTCCTTCTCCTTCTCCTCTTCCTCCTTCTCCTTCTCCTTCTCCTCCTCCTTCTCCTCCTCCTTCTCCTCCTCCTTCTCCTTCTCCTTCTCCTCCTCCTCCTTCTGCTCCTTTTTCTCCTTCTCCTTCTCCTCCTCCTTCTCCTCCATCTCCTCCTCCTCCATTCCTTCTCCTTCATTCCTTTTCTCCTTCATTCCTTCTTTCTCCTTCTCTTTCTTTCTTCTTCACCTTCGTGCTCCTTTTTCCTCCTCCTTCCTCTCCCTCTTCTCCTCCTTCATCCTTTCTCCTCCTCCTCCTTCATCCTTTCTCCTTCATCCTTTCTCCTTCATCCTTTCTCCTCCTCCTTTCTCCTCCTCCTTCTTCCTTTATCCTTCATCCTTTCTACTTCATCCTTTCTCCTCCTCCTTTCTCCTCCTCCTTCATCCTTTCTCCTTCATCCTTTCTCCTCCTCCTTTCTCCTCCTCCTTCATCCTTTCTCCTTCATCCTTTCTCCCCCTCCTTCTCCTTCTCTTCCTCCTCGTTTTCTCATCCTCGTTTCTCATCCTCATTTCCTCATCCTTATTTCCTCGTCCTCCTCATCCTCTTCCTTCTCCATTCCTTCTCCATTCCTTCTCCTCCATTCCTTCTCCTCCTTCTCCTTCTTTCTCCTTCTCCTTTCTCCTTCTCCTCCCTCTCCTCCTCCTTCCTCCTTCTTCTCCCTCTCCTCCTTTCTCCTTTTCCTTCTTTCTCCTCCCTCTCCTTCATGGTCCTTTCTCCTCCTCCTCCTCCTCCTTCTCCTTCTTCTCCTCCTTCTCCACTTCTCCCTCTCCTACTTCATTCCTTCTCCTCCTCCTTTTCTCCCTCTCCTCCTCCCTCACCTTCCTCCTCCTCCTCCTCCTCCATCTCATCCATCTCCATCTCCTCCTCCATCTCCATCTCTTCCATCTCCTCCTCCCCCTCCATCTCCATCTCCTCCAACTCCTCCTCCCCTCCCTTCTTCCTCCTCCTCTTTTCTTCTTTTATTTCTTTTTTTTCCCTGTTATTTTATGTTATTTCATGTTTATCCCATGCTCATTTCCATCTCCCCCTCTTTTCCCTTTGTTTCCCCTCGTTAACCCCTCGGCCGCCACCGCCGCCTCCGCCCCCCAGTGACCCAGCACCTCTCCGAGCTCCTGGCCAGGACCCACAAGAAGAAACCCAAACTGAGAAAGAAGCCCAAGCCCCCGGTGGAGGAGCGGCAGGGTAGGCCTGAGAGCTTCACCACCACCAGGTCCCAGCAGGAGGGAGGGGGTGGGACCACGAGAGGTTGATGGGACGTGGACCAAGAGAGGTTGATGGGACATGGATCCCAAGAGAGGTTGATGGGATGTGGACCAAGAGAGGCTGATGGGCCATGGACCAGGAGGGGTTGATGGGACGTGGATCCCAGGAGAGGTTGATGGGACATGGATCCCAGGAGAGGTTGATGGGACATGGATCAAGAGAGGTTGATGGGACGTGGATCCCAGGAGAGATTAATGGGACATGGATCCCAGGAGAAGTTGATGGGATGTGGATCGAGAGAGGTAGAAAGGACATGGATCCCAGGAGAGGTTGATGGGACATGGATCCCAGGAGAGGTTGATGGGATGTGGACCAAGAGAGGTTGATGGAACATGGACCAAGAGGGGTTGATGGGACATGGATCCCAGGAGAGTTTAATGGGACATGGATCCCAGGAGAGGTTGATGGGGTATGGACCAAGAGAGGTTGACAGGACATGGATCCCAGGAGAGGTTGATGGGACCTGGATCCCAGGAGAGGTTGATGGGATGTGGACCAAGAGATGTTGACGGTACATGGACCAGAAGAAGTGAGTGGGACATGGATCTCAGGAAAGGTTGATGGAACGTGGACCAAGAGAGGTTGATGGGACATGGATCCCAGGAGAGTTTAATGGGACATGGATCCCAGGAGAGGTTGACAGGACATGGATCCCAGGAGAGGTTGATGGGACATGGATCCCAGGAGAGGTTGATGGGACCTGGATCCCAGGAGAGGTTGATGGGATGTGGACCAAGAGATGTTGACGGGACATGGACCAGAAGAAGTGAGTGGGATGTGGATCTCAGGAGATGTGCAGGGAACATGGATCCCAGGAAAGGTTGATGGGACGTGGACCAAGAGAGGTTGATGAGACATAGATCCCAGGAGAGGTGGATGGGACATGGATCCCTGGAGAGGTTGATGGGACATGGACCAAGGGAGGCTGATGGGACATGGATCCCAGGAGAGGTTGATGGGACGTGGATCCCAGGGGAGGTTGATGGGACATGGATCAAGAGAGGTTGATGGGACATGGATCCCAGGAGAGGTGAGTGGGACATGGATCTCAGGAGATGTGCAGGGGACGTGGATCCCAGGAGAGGTTGACGGGACGTGGATCCCAGGAGATGTGGACAGGACATGGGTATGTCCAGATCTAGCAACAGGCTTATAGGATCCATTAACAGAGCAGAGTAGAAGACAATCTAACCTAATGATATATCATATAACATGATATCATGAGATAATGATATGATATCACATTATATAATATGATAGAATAGTATAGAATAGAATATGACACGATGGAACAATATATAGAATAATATAATATTGTATATAAACATTGTATATGATATGAGGAAAACACATCATATTGTATCATGTCATATATCATATCACATCATATATCACATAATTATATGATATATTATATCATATATCATATATCATATATCATATATTATCATATATAATGTGCTATAATACTGTATCATATGCACATAACATTGTATCATATCATTATATGATATCATGTGATGATATAACATGATATAATATTGTATTATATGTACATAACATTGTGTGACATGACATGATATGATATGATATGATATGATATATGATATGATATGATATGATGCCTTTTCATATCATGTATCACATCATATCATACAATGCTGTGTGTGTAATATATTATAAGATACCATTCTTTATCTTACTATATCATGTCATATTCTATCACATTTGATCATATTATATAATGTAAATCCTGTAATGCAAGAGCAAATCATATAGTGTATTAAAATATAAGATCATATAATGTAATTCAATGTAACATTACATAGGAGATATTATAAACTAACATGAGATGAGATATGAGATGATATGATATATTAATAAATCATAACATGACATCCATAATATAAAATAATATAATGTAATGAAATATAATGTAATGTAATATAATGTAATTAGAATACAATAACATAACGTAACGTAACGTAACGTAACGTAACGTAACGTAACGTAACGTAACATAACATAACATAACATAACATAATATAATATAATATAATATAATATAATATAATATAATATAATATAATATAATATAATATAATATAATATAATATAATATAATATAATATAATATAATATAATATAATATAATATAATATATAGCATAACATACCATACCATGACATATGTAATACACATGTACATTAACTAGCATTTTATTCTATATCACACATATGTTTTATCTGCATATATTGATATTATCTATGAATAACACATAATACCACATAGATTCTCTATTACTTTAGATAATGGAATGTTACTTAATACTATATAAAGAGATATAATATATATTTTTCTAATATTTATATAGATATATTTTATATATTATGATATTATGTTTTGTTACATTACATTACATTGCATTGCATTGCATTACATTATATTGCATTATATTACATTGCATTACATTACATTATGTTGCATTGCATTACATTGCATTGCATTACATTATATTGCATCTCTACAACTACCTGAAGGGAGGTTGTAGAGAGGAGGACGCTGGGCTCTTCTCCCAAGGGACAGGGGACAGGACAAGAGGGAATGGTCTCAAGCTCCGCCAGGGGAGATTTAGGCGAGAGATTAGGAGGAAGTTTTTCACACAGAGGGTCGTTGGGCATTGGAATAGGCTGCTCAGGAAGGTGGTTGATTCACCTTCCCTGGAGGTGTTTAAGGCATGGGTGGATGAGGTATTGAGGGACTTGGTTTAGTGTTTGATAGGAATGGTTGGACTAGAAGATCCGATGGGTCCCTTCCAACCTGGTTGTACTATGATTCTGCATTGCATTGCATTACATTGCATAGCATTACTTACATTACATTGCATTGCATTGCATTACATTGCATTGCATTGCGTTACATTGCATTGCATTGCCTTACATTGCATTGCATTACATTACATTGCATTGCATTGCATTACATTATATTACATTGCATTACATTGCATTACATTATATTGCATTGCATTGCATTGTACTATATTACATCACATTACATTACATTGCATTGCATTACATTACATTACATTGCATTGCATTGCATTACATTGCATTGCATTGCATTGCATTACATTGCATTGCATTACATTACATTATATTGCATTACATTCTATGATTCTATGAAATACATTATATTACATTACATTGCACTGCATTGCATTACATTGCATTGCATTATATCGCATTGCATTGCATTGTATTGCATTACATTACATTGCATTCCATTACATTATATTACATTGCATTGCATTGCATTACATTGCATTGCATTATATCGTATTGCATTACATTCTAAGATTCTATGAAATACATTATATTACATTACATTGCATTACATTACATTGCATTGCATTGCATTACATTGCATTGCATTGTATTATATTACATCACATCACATTACATTACATTACATTGCATTGCATTACATTGCATTGCATTGCATTGCATTGCATTACATTACATTGCATTGCATTACATTGCATTGCATTACATTGCATTGCATTACATTGCATTCCATTACATTATATTACATTGCATTGCATTACATTCTATGATTCTATGAAATACATTATATTACATTGCATTGCATTGCATTACATCGCATTACATTACATTACATTGCATTGCATTGTATTATATTACATCACATTACATTACATTACATTACATTGCATTGCATTACATTACATTGCATTGCATTGTGTTATATTACATCACATTACATTACATTGCATTGCATTACATTGCATTGCATTGCATTACATTACATTATATTGCATTACATTCTATGATTCTATGAAATACATTATATTACATTACATTGCACTGCATTACATTACATTGCACTGCATTATATTGCATTGCATTGCATTGCATTGCATTGCATTGCATTACATTGCATTACATTATATTGCATTGCATTGCATTACATTACATTGCATTACATTATATAATACAATATAATACAATATGATACGTACAATATGAGTCCATACGATATGAAATAATTCACTATACTTCAATATATGATACAGTATGGTACAATATATTATCTTATATATTATATCATATCCTATTTCATTATATGTCACGATATCATATCACAACACATCATCTCCCATATTGCATCAAGTCCTATTATATCATATTAACCTTATTATATTATTTCTATATTATCAATTATTTGTTTCTTATTCTTCGTCTATTTTCCATAATTCTATAGAACACACCTTATATTTGATATCATACAACATCATATAATATGTATTATATATGTTATCACATGTCACCACCAGCTCCTCTAGTGGGGTGGGGGGGGTGGGACGTGAGACCGTCCCTTTTTTCCGGAAGCCCTTGGAGCCACCAACCAGAGTGATCAGGAACCAAGGTGAGGAACCTCAACCTGGAGCAATGGGTCCAAGCTGGGAGGTGAAGACACCTCCAAGAACGGCTTGAGGAGCTTAATTAAGGGCTGATGGTTCAGATCTTCGTCAACCATCCCGAGGAGCCACCCGATCCAGTTGGAGACAACCCCGAGGACCCTCCAAGGTTGCTTCCAACCCCAAACCATTCCATGAGTCAATGAACGGCCACCAGGTTTGAGGTCACCTGCTCCTCTTGAGGAGCTTGGGGAGCCTCCTCCAAAGTGTTAGAGTGGGAGGGGACAACCTCCTCCTCCACCTCCACCTCTGGATGTGGTGATGGAGCAGCTCTAGCTCTGTCCCACGTCTCAAGGAGGTGACCTGGACGCCCTGGTGGAGCCGGGATGAGCTTCACCTCTCCACGGGAGGTGGACAGGAAGCCCTTGGTGATGCCACCACCCCCCGGAGGTGACCCCAGTGCCGTGTCTTCTCTTGCAGGGGTGGCCATAAGCACTTACGCCAAGTACTGCTACAACAAACTACAGAAGGCGGCGTTGACGGGCGCCAAGAAGGTACCTGCCAGCTCCTGGGGGTGGGGAGAGTGGAGGAACCAAGATGGAGGGTGGAGGAACCAAGATATTTGGAGGAAACAAGATGGAGGGTGGAGGAACCAAGATGTTTGGAGGAGCTAAGATGGAGGGAGGAGGAAACCAAGATAGAGGTGGAGGAACCAAGATGGAGGGAGGAACCGAGATGTTGGGTGGAGGAACCAAGATGTTTGGAGGAGCCAAGATAGAGGGTGGAGGAACCAAGAGGGAAGGTGGAGGAACCAAGATGTTAGGTAGAGGAACCAAGATGTTTAGAGGAACCGAGATGGAAGGTGGAGAAACCAAGATGTTTGGAGGAACCGAGCTGTTTGGTGGACCCAAGGTGCTTCTGTGGTGTCCCTCAGGGCCTGAAGAAGCCCAACATCGAGGAGATCCGTCACGCCAAGAACGCCGTCTTCAACCCCTCCATGTTCGGCAGTTCCCTCCAGGACATCATCAACATGCAGAAGGAGCGTTACCCCGAGCGGCAGCTGCCCTGGGTCCAGACCCGCCTCTCCGAGGAGGTCCTGGCCCTCAACGGCGACCAGACTGAGGGCATCTTCAGGTAGACGTCCTCCAAGTTCCTCTGGTTCCTCCATATCTCCTCCATATCTACCACACGTTCTTTGAAACCCTCCTGAGATGCCACCGCTTGGCCTCATCTCCAACCTAACCCTTTCCTCACGTTCCTTGGGAGAAGAGACCAGGTCCCACCTCACCACAACCTCCTCGTAGACCAGGGTGAGGTCCCACCTCCAGCTTCTGGGCTCCAGACCCATCCCCAACCTCCATGACTCGATGACCCGATGGGTCTCGTCCAACCTGGTTGTCCTATGGTTCTGTGAACCCTCTTCTCCAGACGCCCTCTGGGTCTTTCTTGGAGTGAGGGACCCAAAACTCAACCCGGAATTGGAGGTGGGACCTCAGCAGAAGCAGGACCAGGTGGACAACCCCTTCCCTGCTCCTGGTGGCCACCCCAGGGCTGATGCTTGTTGACCTTCTTGGCCACCTGGGCCACTCACCATCATCTGTCCATGGTTGGACTCGATGATCCGATGGGTCTCTTCCAACCTGGTTGTTCTATGATTCTATGATCCTCTACGAGGCTGGTGGCACCTGGGACCTTCTGATGGGGGAAATCACAAAGAGTCATCTCATTATGGGGCAGCGACCACCCTCCCCATGTCCTTCTGGGAGGTCCTTCTCCTCCCATGGGTCAAAGAGCATCTCCCCAACTTCTCCTCGTGCCTCGTTTCTCCATTTCCTGGTGCCCAACAGGGTCACGTTGGGTTCTGGAGGTCTTCACGGCCCAACCCAACATCCCACCAGGGTGACACGTCTACTAGGAGAAGCCACCAGGTCCACCCACTGGGTCCATCTCCGTCCAACTCCATTTCCTTCAGCTCTTGGAAAGTGGAGAAGGTGACAGGCAGGTGAGTCTCCATCTCCTGCCCCATCCCCGACGTCTCTTCCCCCTTCGCAGGGTCCCCGGTGACATCGACGAGGTCAACGCCCTCAAGCTGCAGGTGGACCAGTGGAAGATCCCCACGGGCTTGGAGGATCCTCACGTTCCCGGTAGGACCTTGGGGTGGGAAATGGAGGAGAATCCATGTTCTCCATCCATGAGGAGTGGAACATCTTCTCGTCGTCTTCTTCTCCTCAGCCTCCCTGCTGAAGCTCTGGTACCGGGAGCTGGAGGAACCGTTGATCCCTCACGAGTTCTACGAGCAGAGCATCAGCCACTACGAGAACCCCGAGGCGGCCATCGCCGTCGTCCACTCCTTGCCCAGGATCAACAAGATGGTGCTGTGCTACCTCATCCGCTTCCTGCAGGTAGGGCTGGAGGACCCCACCAGGGGACACCTCCCGAGCCTCCCGAGAAGCAGTCGCAGAAGCGGTGAGGTGGGATCTCAAAGATCAGCCAAGCTGCTCAGATCCCTCTGTAGACCCTTCCTTCCATCCATCCCCTGGATCCAACCTGCTCAGATTCCTCTGCAGACCCTTCCTTCCATCCATTTATGGATCCAAGCTGCTCAGATCCCTCTGTAGACTCTTCCTTCCATCCCATGGATTCAACCAGTCAGATCCCTCTGTAGATCCTCCATCCATGGATCCAACCTGCTCAGATTCCTCTGTAGACCCTTCCTTCCTTCCTTCCATCCTATGGATCCAACCTGCTGAGATCCCTCTGGAGACCCTTCCTTCCATCCATTTATGGATCCAACTCATCAGATCCCTCTCTAGATCCTTCCTTCCATCCATCCCATGGATCCAACCAGTCAGAACCCTCTGTAGTTCCTCCTTTCATCCATCCTATGGATCCAACCCATCAGAACCCTCTCTAGATCCTCCTTCCATCCATCCCATGGATCCAACCTGCTCAGATCCCTCTCTAGATCCTCCATCCATGGATCCAAGCTGCTCAGATCCCTCTGTAGACTCTTCCTTCCATCCATCCCATGGATCCAACCTGCTCAGGTCCCTCTCTAGATCCTCCATCCATCCATCCCATGGATCCAACCTGCTCAGATCCCTCTCTAGATCCTCCTTCCATGGATCTAAGCTTCTCAGATCCCTCTGCAGACCCTTCCTTCCATCCATCCCATGGATCCAACCAGTCAGATCCCTTTGCAGACCATTCCTTCCATCCATTTATGGATCCAACTCATCAGATCCCTCTGCAGACCCTTCCTTCCATCCATCCCATGGATCCGACCTGCTCAGAACCCTCTCTGGATCCTCCATCCATGGATCCAAGCTGCTCAGATCCTTCTGTAGACCCTTCCTTCCATCCACCCCATGGATCCAACCTGCTCAGACCCCTCTCTAGACCCTTCCTACCCCTGGATCCAAGGGTGGATGCCTCCTCCCGCTTCTCCTCCGCCTCCCACCCGCCCTCCTTTCTCCCCCGCAGGTCTTCGTGCAGCCGGCCAACGTGGCCGTCACCAAGATGGACGTCAATAACCTGGCCATGGTGATGGCCCCCAACTGCCTGCGCTGCCAGTCGGACGACCCCCGCGTCATCTTCGAGAACACCCGCAAGGAGATGTCCTTCCTCCGCGTCCTCATCCAGCACCTCGACACCAGCTTCATGGAGGGCGTCCTATAGCAGCCGCCCCGGAGGTCCCACCACTGTCACCACCATCACCACCACCACCACCATCAGACCCCGTCCTTCCGACCCTGCTCGCTCCACGAGCTCCAGTTGGACCCTGCAGAAGGAGGCTGCTTGGTGGCACCTTCTCCATCTCCATCCCCTTCTTCTCCTCCTGCTGGGGGGGATCGTTCCCTCGTGTCCCCGTCCACCTCTTCACCAGCCAGAGGGGTTTGGGCTTCTGCGAGGACTTCAGAACCAGTGGAGAAGACGAGGAGCATCCTGGCTTCGGCAAAGTGTCCAGCGTGGGGAGGGGTGGAGGACATCAAATGGGTTCTCTGTAGGGATTGGGGTCAGGCTGAGGCTGAGAGCAGAGCTGGAGGTGGCGTCTCTGGGGCGTAGAGGACCTCCAGGGTCGGGAGAAGCCACCAGGGCTGGGCTGGAGAACCTGGAGAACATCAGGAACCAGGGTGACGACCATCCTGGTGGGAAGGAGAAGGTGGGCATCTCACAAGGGAACCAGGTGGGAGGTGGAGGAACCGTTGGGACCAGGAGGACCTCCTTGTGGCCACCTCGAAGGTGCTGGAGGAGAAGGTTGGTGCCAACACTGCATCGTGGGGCTCATCCTGGAACCATCTCGCCACACGTCAGGTCCCAAAGGACCTGTCACCACCCTCTGTGTCTTGGTGCCCATTATCTCCTTCTTCTCCTGCATCCATCTTGGTGTCCATCATCTCCTTCTCCATCCATCTTGGTGTCCACCTCCTCCTCCTCTTCCATCTTGTCCATCATCTCCTTCTCCATCCGTCTTGGTGTCCACCTCCTCCTTCTCTTCCATCTTGTCTATCATCTCCTCCTTCTCCATCCACCTTGGTCCCTCTTATCAACTCCTGATCCTCCCCAAACTCCTCTTGGTGCCACCACCTCCTCCAAGACCCGTCCCCCCCCCAATGCCCTCGGTGGCCTCCCAAGTGCCTTCAGCTCCATGTGGGGTGAAGCAGGACCATGGAGGGGTCACCCCGTGGGGTGGTGGGTCCCCAGCAGCACCTCCAGCTCTTAATTAGAGCCTCCTAATTAGTGCCCCCCCCCCACCCCATGTAATTTTCTCAAGGGGTAGGGGAGGTCCTCAAGTGGATGGTGCCCGAGTTGGGGGTGTCCTCGAGGTCAGGGATCCCCAGGGTTTGGGGTCACCAGGATTGAGGGTTCCCCAAGGATTGAGGTCACCATGGTTGGGGGGGGGGGTTGTCCCCATGTTGGGAGGTCCTCAAGTTGGGGGTCACCATGGTTTGGGGTCAACACAGTGTGGGGACACTAGGCTGGGGGGGGGTGGTCCCCAAGGTCAGAGGACCTGAGGATGGAGGTCACCAAGGCTGGAGAGAGAGGTCCCCAAGGCTGGAGGTCGCCATGGTGAGGGTCTCTGTAATGGGGGTTCCCCAAGGATGGAGGTCACCAGGATGGAGGGGTCCCCAAGGATTGGGGTCACCATGGTGGGTGGGTGGGGTCCCCAAGAATGGAGCTCACCAAGGATTTGGGGTCACCAGGATGAGGGTCCCCAAGGCTGGAGGTCATCAAGGCTGGAGAGAGAGAGGTCCCCAAGGCTGGAGGTCACCATGGGGAGGGTCTCCGTGATGAGGGGTCACTGGGATGGAGGGGTCCCCAAGGCTGGAGGTCATCAAGGCTGGAGAGAGAGGTCCCCAAGGATGGGGATCCCCAAGGCTGGAGGTGATCAAGGATGGAGAGGACCCCAAGGATGGGGGTCACCATTGTGAGGGTCTCCGTGATGGGGGGTCCCTGAGGACGGAGGTCACCAGGATGGAGGGAGGGGGACCCCAAGGATGGGGGTCAACATGGTGGGAGATTTCCAGGATGGGGAGGTCCCCAAGGATGGGGGTCACCATGGTGGGTGGGGTCCCCAAGGATGGGGCTCACCAAGGATTTGGGGTCACCAGGATGAGGGTCCCCAAGGCTGGAGGTCATCAAGGATGGAGAGAGAGGTCCCCAAGGCTGGAGGTCACCATGGTGAGGGTCTCCGTGATGAGGGGTCACTGGGATGGAGGGGTCCCCAAGGCTGGAGGTCATCAAGGATGGAGAGAGAGGTCCCCAAGGATGGAGTGGTCCCCAAGGATGGGGTCCCCAAGGATGGGGGTCAACAGGGGACAGAGGGGTCTCCAAGTATGAGGGTCCCCAAGGCTGGAGGTCATCAAGGATGGAGAGGACCCCAAGGATGGGAGTCACCAGGATGAGAATCACTAAGGCTGGAGGTCACCTAGGATGGGGGTCATCATGGTGGGAAGGGTTGGGGGAGTCATCGGGATGGAGATGTCCCCAAAGATGGAGTTCGACGAGGATGGGAATCACCATGACGGAGGTCACCCCAAGGATGGAAGAGGTCTCAAGGCTGGAGGACACCATGATGGAGGTCACCCCAAGGCTGTAGGAGGTCACCAAGAATGGGGGGGGGGAGGGGAGTGGTCACCAGGGCAGAGGTCACCAAGAATGGGATGGGGGGAGTCACCAGGCTGGAGGAGGTCACCCCAAGGCTGGAGGAGGTCACCATGGGGAGGAGTCCAAGGTGGCAGGGGGGGTCCCAGCGCTACCTCCCAGCTCTGCTCACTGCCAGGCGCCGGGAAACAAGGGGGACACGGGGTGGGAGGGGTGTCCCCCGTTCCCCCCAAATCCCATGAAGCTCCTTCTCCCCCCAATTTATGGATTTTGGGGTCTTTTTATTTTCAGTTCTCTCCCCATTTTTGTGTTTTTTTAGGTTTTATTTATTATCAAAAAAAGAGGAAACGCGGAATAAAAAAAAAAAAACAGGAAACAAGGGACAAAATTCCCTCCCACCCCCTGGGTGGATTTTGAAGGGGGGGGGGATGAGGGTGAGGGGGGGGGGTCCCCAAACTCTGTTCTTGGGGGTGTCACCCCCTTTCCTGGTGTGAATAAAGGAACTGGAGCTGATCAATGGCTGTAGGAGGGGGGTGTTCACTCTGGAGCAGATCAATGGCTGTAGTGGGGGGGGGGAGTGTTCACTCTGGAGCGGATCAATGGCTGTAGAGCTGGGTGTTCACTCTGGAGCAGATCAATGGCTGTAGTGGGGGGGTGTTCACTCTGGAGCAGATCAATGGCTGTAGAGGTGGGGGGTGTTCACTCTGGAGCGGATCAATGGCTGTAGTGGGGGGGTGTTCACTCTGGAGCGGATCAATGGCTGTAGAGGTGGGGGGTGTTCACTCTGGAGCGGATCAATGGCTGTAGAGGTGGGGGGTGTTCACTCTGGAGCAGATCAATGGCTGTAGAGGTGGGGGGTGTTCACTCTGGAGCGGATCAATGGCTGTAGAGGTGGGGGGTGTTCACTCTGGAGCAGATCAATGGCTGTAGAGGTGGGGGGTGTTCACTCTGGAGCAGATCAATGGCTGTAGAGGTGGGGGGTGTTCACTCTGGAGCGGATCAATGGCTGTGGGGGGTGTCTATAGGGTATCTATAGGGTGTACAGGAGGATCTAAAGAGTATTTATGGGGTGACTCTAGGGCGTCTATAGGAGATCTATAGGGTATCCATAAGGGTCTATAGGGGGACCTGTAGGGTCTATAGGAGGTCTATAGGGTATCCGTAAGGGTCTATAGGGGGACCTATAGGGTCTATAGGTGCATATAGGGAGTTTATAGGGGCCTGGAAGTGTTCTCCAGGAGTGTCTATAGAGGTGCCCCTAAGGACCTGGGTCGGGGGGTCTATAGGCCTCTATAGGGTTGCCTATAGAGGGTCTCTGTGTACCCTCTCTGGATACCCTTAGCAAGTTTGCAGATGACACAAAGCTTTGTGCAAGTGTGGATCTGCTGGAGGGTAGGGAGGCTCTGCAAAGGGACCTAAACAGGCTGGACTGCTGGGCAGTGTCCAATGGGATGAGGTTTAACACGGCCAAATGCCGGGTCCTGGACTTGGGGCACAACAACCCTATGCAGAGCTACAGACTGGGAGAAGTCTGGCTGGAAAACTGCCAGGAGGAGAGGGACCTGGGGGTGTTGGTCGACAGCAACTGACCATGAGCCAGCAGTGTGCCCAGGTGGCCAAGAAGGCCAATGGCATCCTGGCTTGGATCAGAAACGGTGTGACCAGCAGGTCCAGGGAGGTGATTCTCCCTCTGTATTCAGCACTGGTGAGGCCACTCCTTGAATATTGTGTCCAGTTCTGGGTCCCTTACCACAAGAAGGATGTTAAGGCTCTGGAGCAAGTCCAGAGAAGAGCAACGAGGCTGGTGAAGGGGCTGGAGAACAGACCCTATGAGGAGCGGCTGAGAGAGCTGGGAGTGTTTATTCTGGAGAAGAGGAGGCTGAGAGGAGACCTCATTACTCTCTACAACTACCTGAAAGGAGGTTGTAGAGAGGAAGGAGCTGGCCTCTTCTCCCAAGTGACAGGGGACAGGACGAGAGGGAATGGCCTCAAGCTCTGCCAGGGGAGATTTAGGCTGGAGATTAGGAGGAGGTTTTTCACACAGAGGGTCATTGGGCATTGGAATAGGCTGCCCAGGGAGGTGGTTAATTCACCTTCCCTGGAGGTGTTTAAGGCACGAGTGGATGAGGTATTGAGGGACTTGGTTTAGCGTTTGATAAGAATGGTTGGACTGGAAGATCCGATGGGTCCCTTCCAACCTGGTTGTTCTGTGATTCTGATTCTGTAGGGGTATCTATAGGGGTGGCTATAGGGCTGAGTATAGTGGGTCCATAGAGGGCCTATATGGGTGCCTATAGTGGGTCTATAGAGGGTCCATAGGCCTCTATAGGGGTGAGTATAGTGGGTCTATAGAGGGTCCATAGGCCTCTATAGGGGTGCCTATAGTGGGTCTGTAGAGGGTCTCTAGGGGTGCCTATAGCTGGTCTGTTGGCCTCTATAGAGGTGTGTATAGGGGGTCTATGGACAGTCCACAGAGGTGTGTATAGAGGGTCTCTAGGGGTGTCTATAGTGGATCTATAGAGGTCTATAGGGGTGCGTATAGTGGGTCTATAGAGGGTCCATAGGCCTCTATAGGGGTGAATATACTGGGTCCATAGAGGGTCTCTAGGGGTGCATATAGTGGGTCTATAGAGGGTCCATAGGGGTGAATATACTGGGTCTATAGAGGGTCCATAGGCTTCTATAGGGGTGTATATAGTGGGTCTATAGAGGGTCCATAGGTTTCTATAGGGATGTATATAGTGGGTCTATAGAGGGTCCATAGGTTTCTATAGGGGTGCATAAAGTGGGTCTATAGAGGGTCCATAGGTTTCTATAGAGGTGCATATAGTGGGTCTATAGAGGGTCCATAGGCTTCCATAGAGGTGTATACAGTGGATATATAGAGGGTCCATAGGCTTCCATAGGGGTGTATACAGCGGGTCTATAGAGGGTCCATAGGCCTCTATAGTGGTGAGTATAGTGGGTCCATAGAGGGCCTATAGGGGTGCATATAGTGGGTCTATAGAGGGTCCATAGGTTTCTATAGTGGTGCCTATAGTGCACCTCTAGAGGTTCTCTAGTGCTGCCTGTAGGGGCCCTATCAGCTTGCCCGCAGTGCCCTCACGGAGCGGTGCAACCGACGCACCCTTCCGGGCGGCTCCAGCGTTTCCGGTCCCGGCGTTGTTGTTGTTGTTGTTATTGGAGGGGGGGAGGTCGGTCGCCATGAGGCTGGCGGCGGCGGCGCTGAGGGCGGCCGGGGCCGGGGGGGCCCGATACCAGCAGGGCCAGCGGCCCGAGCCCCGCACCCGAGAGTATTTCTACTACATCGACCACCAGGGGCAGGTAGGGACCGGGAGGGGAGGGCTGGAGGCCTGTTCCAAGCGGGTTCCCACAGGGCTCAGGGTCCAGCCCTGTTCAGTGTCTTCATCAGTGACCTGGATGAAGGCAGCGAGTGCTCCCTTAGCCAGTTTAGGGAGTGACACTGAGCTAAGTGTGGAGCTGCCGGAGGGTAGGGAGGCTCTGCAAAGGGATCTGGAGCCATGGGATGAGGTTGAACCAAGTGCCGCGTCCTGCACTTAGAATCGTGGAATCACCAGGTTGGAAAAGAATCGTAGAACAACCAGGTTGGAAGAGACTCATCGGATCATCGAGTCCAACCATTCCTATCAAACACTAAACCATGTCCCTCAGGACCTCGTCTACCTGTGCCTTAAACACCTCCGGGGAAGGTGAACCAACCACCTCCCTGGGCAGCCTCTGCCACTGCCCAATGACCCTTTCCGTGAAAAACTTCCTCCTAATCTCCAGCCTAAATCTCCCCTGGTGGAGCTTGAGGCCATTCCCTCTTGTCCTGTCCCCTGTCACTTGGGAGAAGAGCCCAGCTCCCTCCTCTACACAACCTCCTTTCAGGTAGTTGTAGAGAGCAATGAGGTCTCCCCTCAGCCTCCTCTTCTCCAGGATAAACACCCCCAACTCTCTCAACCGCTCCTCATAGGGTCTGTTCTCCAGCCCCTTCACCAGCTTCATCGCTCTTCTCTGGACTCGCTCCAGCCCCTCAAGGTCCTTCTTGTGCTGAGGGGCCCACAACTGAACACAGGATTCAAGGAACAGTTTCACCAGTGCTGAGTACAGAGGGAGAATCACCTCCCTGGACCTGCTGGTCACACCAGTTCTGATCCAAGCCAGGATGCCATTGGCCTTCTTGGCCACCTGGGCACACTGCTGGCTCATGTTCCGTCGGCTGTCGACCAACACCCCCAGGTCCCTCTCCTCCTGGCAGCTTTCTAGACAGACTTCTCCCAGTCTGTAGCTCTGCATAGGGTTGTTGTGCCCCAAGTGCAAGACCCAACATTTGGCCGTGTTAAACCTCCTGCCATTGGTCTCAGCCCATGGATCCAGCCTGTTCAGGTCCCTTTGCAGAGCCTCCCGACCCTCCAGCAGATCCACACTTCCACCCAGCTTAGTGTCGTCTGCAAACTTGCTAAGGGAATCATGGAGTCACAAGACTCACAGGATCGTGGAGTCCAACCATCCCCATCAATCACTAACTAGTCCCTCAGCACCTTGTCCACTCGTCCTTTAAACACCTCCAGGGAAGGTGACTCAACCCCCTCCCTGGAGCCTGTTCCAGTGCCCAGTGACCCTTTCCATGGAGAAGTTCTTCCTGATGTCTTCCTGACCCTCCCCTGGTGGAGCTTGAGGTTGTTCCACCTTGTTTTGTCCCTTGGGGGAAGATCCCAGCTCCCTCCTCTCCACAACCTCCTCTCAGGGAGTTGGAAAGAGCAATGAGGTCTCCTCTCAGCCTCCTCCAGGTTCCTCACAAGCTCCTCTTCTTCTCCAGCCCCTTCCCCAGCTCCGTTCTCTTCTCTGGACTCGCTCCAGAGCCACAAGGTCCTTCTTGGAGCGAGAGGTCCAGAACTAAAAAGACGAGTGGACAAGGTCTTGAGGGACATGGGTTAGGGATTGATGGGAATGGTTGGACTCCGTGGTCCTCTGGGTCTTTTCCAACCTGGTGATTCCATGAATGGGACCAAGGGGGAAAGGGACAGAGGGGAAGGGACTGGAGTGGGGAAACCAGCACTGGAGGAGATGGGAGGGGGAACTGGGACCGGGAGGGATGGGGAGGAGGAACTGGGACCGGGAGGGATGGGAAGGGGGAACTGGGACCAGGAGGGATGGGGAGGGGAGAACTGGGACCGGGAGGGATGGGGAGGGGGAACTGGGACCGGGAGGGATGGGGAGGGGGAACTGGGACCAGGAGGGATGGGGAGGAGGAACTGGGACCGGGAGGGATGGGAAGGGGGAACTGGGACCAGGAGGGATGGGGAGGGGAGAACTGGGACCGGGAGGGATGGGGAGGGGGAACTGGGACCGGGAGGGATGGGGAGGGGGAACTGGGACCGGGAGGGATGGGGAGGGGGAACTGGGACCGGGAGGGATGGGGAGGGGGAAGTGGGACCAGGAGGGATGGGACTGGGACCAGTACTGGGACTGGGAAGGATGGGGCAGGAGACCAGGATGGTAGCAGAGACACCAGTACCTGGGGAAATGGGACTGGGACCAGTACTGGGAGGGACGGGAGAACCGGGACTGGGGTGGATGGGATCAGTACTGGGTAAACTGGGAGTGGGGGGACACAGGGAACTGGTACCAGTGGAGCTGCGAAGGGGGGGACACAGGTACTGGGAGCAGAGGTGGGAATGGGATGGGGGCACCAGTACTGGGGGGGACCTGGGACCAGTCTGGGGTCCCAGGAAGCTTCAGGATCCGGAGCCTTTGGGATTTTGAGGCTTTTTTCCTGCTTTTCCGCAGCTTTTCCTGGATGACACGAAGGTGAAAAACTTCATCACCTGCTTCAAAGGTACCTGAAGCTCCTCGGATCCCAACCCGAAGCTTAATTGGGACCTCATCCTTAATTAGAATCGGATCCTTAATGGGGGTTTCATCGTTAATTAGGACACGATAATAATTGGGGTCTGAGCCTTAACAGGGGCTTCATCCCTAATCAGGTGCTGACCCTTAACTGGGTTTTGATCCTTAATTGGGATTTGATCCTTAATTGGGATTCAGTCCTTAATCAGGAGCTGCTCCTTAATGCGGTTCTCATCCTTAATTAGGATCTGATCCTTAATTAGGATCCAGTCCTTAATTGGTGTCTCGGCCTTAATGAGAATCTGCTCCTAAATTGGCTTCTCGTCCTTAATTAATCCTTAATCAGGAGCTGCTCCTTAATGGGGTTCTCATCCTTAATTAGGATCCGATCCTTAATTGGGATCTAGTCCTTAATTGGTGTCTCAGCCTTAATGAGAATCTGCTCCTAAATTGGCTTCTCGTCCTTAATTAATCCTTAATTAGGATCCAATCCATAATTGGGATCTAGTCCTTAATTGGTGTCTCAGCCTTAATGAGAATCTGCTCCTAAATTGGCTTCTCGTCCTTAATTAATCCTTAATTAGGATCCAATCCATAATTGGGATCCAGCCCTTAATTGGTGTCTCGGCCTTAATGAGAATCTGCTCCTAAATTGGCTTCTCGTCCTTAATTAATCCTTAATCAGGAGCTGATCCTTGATGAGGTCTCGTCTGGAACAGGGTGGGGGATGCCCCCCAACTCCAGAGCTATTTCCATATTAATTACCTCCTTAATTAACGAAGGTGTGCTATTAATTACTCCCCTCGAGCTTCCTGGCGCCACAATTCCCACCAAATGTCTCCTCCATATGGATCCCATACAGATCCCAACCCTGAGTCCATTCACAACGAGCCCTGAGCTCAAGGCTAATTAACCCCTGGGGCTAATTAACCTTTATTAACCCCTAACTAACCCTTCCACACCTTCTTCTTCAAGAATGGAACTGGATCGGGAGCTCCGAGAGGGAATTCTCGATCCTCTTGAGTAGGTGGGAGACCCTCCAGCACCTTTAAGCTACCACTAGGTGCTATTTACATAGTAATTCCTGCTATTTACATATTAATTCCCTTCTAATTAAGCATCTCCCTTCTTCATTAAACCTCTCCCTTCTTAATTAATCACCTCCCTTCGTAATTAAGCCTCTCCCACCACTAATCACTCCTGGTTTTACTTCCTGGTGCAGCGATTCCCACCCAATCCGTCTCCTCCATATGGATCCCATACAGATCCCAACACTGAGTCCGTTCACAACCAGCCCTGAGCTCAAGGCTAATTAACCCCTTGGGACTAATTAACCCTTATTAACCCCTAACTAACCCTTCAACACCTTCTTCTTCAAGAATGGAACCGGATCAGGAGCTCCGAGACGGAATTCTTGATCCTCTTCAGTGAGTGAGAGACCCTCCAGCACCTTTAAGCTACTACTAGGTGCTATTTACATAGTAATTCCTGGTATTTACATATGAATTACCTTCTAATTAAGCATCTCCCTTCTTCATTAAACCTCTCCCTTCTTAATTAATCACCTCCCTTCATAATTAAGCCTCTCCCACCACTAATCACTCCTGGTTTTACTTCCTGGTGCAGCGATTCCCACCCAATCTGGCTCCTCCATATGGATCCCATACAGATCCCAACCCTGAGTCCGTTCACAACGAGCCCCGAGCTCAAGGCTAATTAACCCCTTGGGGCTAATTAACCCTTATTAACCCTTCCACACCTTCTTCTTCAAGAACGGAACTGGATTGGGAGATCCTGGCGCAGCAATTCCAACCCAATCCATCTCCCCCAAGGATCCCAACCCCGAATCCCTTTCACCAAGAGCCTCGAGCTCAAGGCTAATTAACCCCTTGGACTAATTATCCTCCTGCTCGTTCCAGACGCCGCCTTCCTCGCCTTCTTCTTCAAGCAGCTGGAACGCAACCGGAGCGGCCGTTACGAGGCGGAATTCCCATTCCTTTCCCTGTGCGGCCGAGAGCGGAATTTCCTCCGATGCGACGACCTCCCCGTGGTCTTCACCCACCTCGTTCCGGGCTCCAGCGAGAACCGTTTCCTTTCCTTCGGCGGCGCCGGCGAACGCCTGGTGGTGCCGTTCGAGCCGGAAAAACTGGCGGTGAAGCCGGAGAACGGGCGGCTCTACCACCCGGCGCCGGCAAGAGCCGGTGGAGTGGGTTTGGTGCGCTCGGCGTTGGCCGCGGAGTTGAGCGTCGGCTTCGAATATGGAGACGATGCCAACACCGCTCAACATCCGACTCATTTCCAATGGGACGGACGGCGCTACCGGCTCACCCGGGAGCTGCTCCCGTTGCTCCGAGCCCAGCAAACAGGACTCGAGGAAGAATCATTGGATGTCACCGCGGGATGAGGTTGAGTTGGTTGATGTCACCACCGTTGGATGAGGTGGAGTTGAGGGAAGAAAGAGGTTGAAGTGTGTGGTGGTGTCATGGTGATTCCACAGAAAATGGGATTTGAGGGATGGTGGAGAGGGTGGTGGTTGGGATTCTGCGCCCTCGGGGGGTTGATTAGGCTGTTTGGGTTAATTAATTAGCGTGGAGGGTGGTGGGGGAGGTCGAGAGCGGTTGCGGAGTCGGATTTTTCGGCTGCGGAGTCGGATTTTTCGGCTGCGGGTGAGGCCGGAGATGGTAAAAAGGGAGAAGGGGACAGGAAAGTGGAGGATTTGGGGGATAAAATGGGGGATTTGGGGGAAGGAAAAGGGGGGATTTGGGGGAAGGAAAATGGGGGATTTGGGGGAAGGAGTTAACTTGGGACTTGGAGGAGGAAACTTGGGACTTGGAGGAGGAAACTTGAGACTTCGAGGAGGAAATTGGGACTTAGAGGAGGAAACTTGGGGTTTAGAGGAGGAACTTGGGACTTGGAGGAGGAAAACTTGGGGTTTGGAGGAGGAAACTTGGGACTTAGAGGAGGAAAATTGGGATTTAGAGGAGGAACTTGGGACTTGGAGGAGGAAACTTGGGGTTTAGAGGAGGAAACTTGGTATTTTGAGGAGGAAACTTGGGACTTAGAGGAGGAAAATTGGGATTTGAGGAGGAACTTGGGACTTGGAGGAGGAAACTTGGAGTCTAGAGGAGGAACTTGGGACTTGGAGGAGGAAACTTGGGGCTTGGAGGAGGAAACTTGGGGCTTGGAGGAGGAAAATTGGGACTTGGAGGAGGAAACTTGGGATTTTGAGGAGGAAACTTGGGGTTTAGAGGAGGAAACTTGGGGCTTAGAGGAGGAAACTTGGGCTTTAGAGGAGGAACTTGGGACTTGGAGGAGTAAACTTGGGACTTGGAGGAGGGAACTTGGGACTTGGAGGAGGAAACTTTGGGCTTGGAGAAGGAAACTTGGGGCTTAGAGGAGGAAACTTGGGGCTTAGAGGAGGAAACTTGGGGTTTAGAGGAGGAACTTGGGGCTTAGAGGAGGAAACTTGGGACTTAGAGGAGGAAAATTGGGGCTTAGAGGAGGAAACTTGGGGTTTAGAGGAGGAACTTGGGACTTGGAGGAGGAAACTTGGGACTTAGAGGAGGAAAATTGGGATTTGAGGAGGAAACTTGGGATTTAGAGGAGGAAACTTGGGGTTTAGAGGAGGAAACTTGGGGCTTAGAGGAGGAAACTTGGGGCTTAGAGGAGGAAACTTGGGATTTAGAGGAGGAAAATTGGGATTTGAGGAGGAAACTTGGGATTTAGAGGAGGAACTTGGGACTTGGAGGAGGGAACTTGGGGCTTGGAGGAGGAAACTTGGGGCTTAGAGGAGGAAACTTGGGGCTTAGAGGAGGAAACTTGGGGCTTGGAGGAGGAAACTTGGGGCTTAGAGGAGGAAACTTGGGGCTTGGAGGAGGAAACTTGGGATTTTGAGGAGGAAACTTGGGGTTTAGAGGAGGAAACTTGGGGCTTGGAGGAGGAAACTTGGGATTTTGAGGAGGAAACTTGGGGTTTAGAGGAGGAAACTTGGGGCTTAGAGGAGGAAACTTGGGGTTTAGAGGAGGAACTTGGGACTTGGAGGAGGAAACTTGGGGCTTAGAGGAGGAAAATTGGGATTTTGAGGAGGAAACTTGGGATTTAGAGGAGGAACTTGGGACTTGGAGGAGGAAAACTTGGGGTTTAGAGGAGGAAACTTGGGGCTTGGAGGAGGAAACTTGGGATTTTGAGGAGGAAACTTGGGGTTTAGAGGAGGAAACTTGGGGCTTAGAGGAGGAAACTTGGGGTTTAGAGGAGGAACTTGGGACTTGGAGGAGGAAACTTGGGGCTTAGAGGAGGAAAATTGGGATTTTGAGGAGGAAACTTGGGATTTAGAGGAGGAACTTGGGACTTGGAGGAGGAAAACTTGGGGTTTAGAGGAGGAAACTTGGGACTTGGAGGAGGAAACTCGGGACTTGGAGGAGGAAACTCGGGGCTTGGAGGAGGAAACTTGGGACTTAGAGGAGGAAACTTGGGACTTGGAGGAGGAAAACTTGGGACTTGGAGGAGGAAACTTGGGATTTAGAGGAGGAAACTTGGGACTTGGAGGAGGAAAACTTGGGACTTGGAGGAGGAAACTTGGGGCTTAGAGGAGGAACTTGGGGTTTAGAGGAGGAAACTTGGGACTTGGAGGAGGAAACTTGGGACTTAGAGGAGGAAACTTGGGACTTAGAGGAGGAAACTTGGGACTTAGAGGAGGAAACTTGGGATTTGAGGAGGAAACTTGGGATTTAGAGGAGGAAACTTAGGACTTGGAGGAGGAAAACTTGGGGTTTGGAGGAGGAAACTTGGGACTTAGAGGAGGAAAATTGGGATTTAGAGGAGGAACTTGGGACTTGGAGGAGGAAACTTGGGACTTGGAGGAGGAAACTTGGGATTTAGAGGAGGAAACTTGGGATTTGAGGAGGAAACTTGGGATTTAGAGGAGGAACTTGGGACTTGGAGGAGGAAAACTTGGGATTTAGAGGAGGAAACCTGGGACTTGGAGGAGGAAACCTGGGACTTGGAGGAGGAAACTTGGGACTTAGAGGAGGAACTTGGGGTTTAGAGGAGGAAACTTGGGACTTGGAGGAGGAAACTTGGGGTTTAGAGGAGGAACTTGGGACTTGGAGGAGGAACTTGGGACTTGGAGAAGGAAACTTGGGATTTAGAGGAGGAACTTGGGACTTGGAGGAGGAAACTTGGGGCTTGGAGGAGGAAACTTGGGATTTGGGGCAAAAACCTTGGATTCAGGTCTAGAAACTTGGAATTTACTGGAGCAAACTTGAAATACTGAGAAGGAAACTCAGAATTTTGAGAGAATAGTCACATTTTGAGAGGAAACGTGGAATTTTGGGAGGGAGGAGGCCTCGGATCTACAAGGAGAAGCAGTCGAGGGCTCCGTGCCGGGAGAGGCTGGTGGTCCAGACGGCCTCGGCTCTTCCGGAGCTCCTCAACCTGCGGTCGAGCTCGGCCCTGACGGCAGCGAAATGTTCCTGGTCCAAGAGGTCCTCGTGGAAGGAAGCGCCGGCTCCGGAGGCCTCCGGGACGTAGCAGTCGGTGGGATGAGGATAAACCACCAGGTTTAAATCCCGAAGAACGAGGGTTTCCTCGACCAAGCTCCAAAGTCCACGAGTGGAGATGAAATTGCCGAAAAGTCCGAGGCAGCGGAGGTGGGAGCAGCGGCAAAGAGCCGGGAGGAGATGCTCCAGCAGAGAGTCCGTCAGGCGACATTCCAGGAGGTCCAGGTGGAGGAGGGAGGATGAGGCCTCCTCCAGGAGGAGCCGGAGGGGTTGGAGAAGGTGCTCGGAGAAGCCGTGGCCGCTCAGGTCCAGCTTCTTGAGGGCCGGAGCGTGGAGGCTGCGGGAGAGGAAGAGCAAGTCGCCGGGAAGGAGGGAGCAGAAGGGGAGCTCCAGGCTCTCCAGGGGTGTCCGGAGGTCGCTGCCGAGAGGGAAGAGAAACCTTGAGGCTTCCGAGATGGGGATGGAGCCACCACCAGGAGCTTCCCAATCCCATATGATCATCTAAGGGCTGGAGACCCTCAGCTCCGAGGACAGGCTGAGAGTTGGGACTTGGAGGAGGAAAACTTGGGATTTAGAGGAGGAAACTCAGGGTTTAGAGGAGGAAACTTTGGATTTAGAGGAGGAAACTCAGGGTTTAGAGGAGGAAACTCAGGGTTTAGAGGAGGAAACTCAGGGTTTAGAGGAGGAAACTTTGGATTTAGAGGAGGAAACTTGGGACTTGGAGGAGGAACTTTGGATTTAGAGGAGGAAACTTTGGATTTAGAGGAGGAAACTTAGGGTTTAGAAGAGGAACTTGGGACTTGGAGGAGGAAACTTGGGACTTGGAGGAGGAAACTTGGGGTTTAGAGGAGGAAACCTGGGGTTTAGAGGAGGAACTTGGGGCTTGGAGGAGGAAACTTGGGACTTGGAGGAGGAAACTTGGGATTTAGAGGAGGAACTTGGGACTTGGAGGAGGAAACTTGGGATTTCAAGGAGGAAACTTGAGGTTTAGAGGAGGAAAAGCTCCAGCTCAGAAGGGGAGCTCCAGGCTCTCCAGGGGAGTCCGGAGGTCGCTGCCGAGAGGGAAAAGAAACCTTGGAGCTTCCGAGATGGGGATGGAGCCACCACCAGAAGCTTCCTAATCCCATCTGATGATCCAAGGACTGGAGCCGCTCGGCTCTGAGGAGAGTTGGGGGTTGTTCAGCCTTGAGGAGGCTCCAAGAGGCTCCTCAGAGGAGCTTCCGGTGCCAGGAAGAGGCTCCGAAGAGACCTCGGAGGAGCTTCCGGCGCCTGGAGGAGGCTCCGAAGAGACCTCGGAGGAGCTTCCAATCAAGAGGAGGCTCCAAGAAGACCTTGGAGGAGCTTCCAGTGCCCGGAGGAGGCTCTGAGGAGACCTCAGAGGAGCTTCCAGCACCTGGAAGAGGCTCTGAGGAGACCTCAGAGGAGCTTCCGGCGCTTGGAGGAGGCTCTGAGGAGACCTTGGAGGACCTTCCAGCGCCTGGAAGGGCTCCGGGAAAGCTAAGGAGGGACCTTTTCCACGGATATCAAGTGATGGGATGAGGGGAAACGGCTTTAAATTGGAAAAGGTACAATTTAAATTGGACTTTAGGAGGAAATTCCTCACGATGAGGGCGAAAAGACACTGGAAGAGGCACCTCCGGCCACGGTGGCTCCTTGGAGATGAGGTTGGATGAGGTTTGGAGCAACCTGATCCAGCAGGAGGCGCCTGGAGCCAGATGAGGCCTTGGGGTCCCTTCCCACCCAACCCATTCCATGAATTTTCAACCCCACGAACTCACCCGAGGAGTTGCCTCAGTTGCCCCGAAAGCCGCGAAGACCCCAGGTTGAGCTCCTTGAGGCCGGGGAGGTTCCCCAAATGCGCCGCCAGGCTCCGGAAAGCCGGCTCCGTCCCTCCCTCCAGGCGCCGCACGTCCACGTTGCTGTAGGGCAGCTTGAGGCTGAGAAGATCCGGGAACCTCCGGAGATGCGGGAAGACGGCGCAGAGTCCGCTCAGGCCCAGGTTGTTGAAGCTCAGCTCCACCCGTCGGACGCCGACGGGATCCAAGGACTCCAACAAGCCCACGGTGCCGGCCACCGAGAGCTCCTCGGCGTGGAAATGGCGGCACCGCAGCCGCAAGGGGCCGGCGCCTTGGAGAGCCTCGCGGAGGATGCCGAAGGACGTCCCGTTGACGAAGAGGTCGGCGCGGATCTCCACCCCGAGGACTTGAGGAGCCGCCCCCGAGGCGCCGCACGGAACTTTCCGGCGCTTGGAGCCGCGTCGGAGGAAGCGGTTTTGGCATTTGGAGGCCTCCAAGCAGGCTTTGGCCAAGGCCACCGTCCCGGACCACAGGCTCAGCCCGTCCGGCCCACGCTCGGTGGTGGAATCGGCCTGGAGATCCGTCAGGGCCTGGAGATCCGTCAGGTCTACCACGCGGAGGCGGCACCGGCTCCTGCTGGAGGAGGAAGAGGAGAATGAGGACAATCAAAATAATCATTTTCACACCAATCGGTGTCGTCGTCTTCCATATCCAAAGCTCTTGAGATGAGCACCAGGAGCTGGAGAAGGGGAACGGAGCTGGGAAGGGGCTGGAGGACACGGATTCTGAGGAGCGGCTGAAGGACCTGGAGTGGTTTAGCCTGGAGGAGGCTGAGAGGAGACCTCGTGACGAGAGCTGGAAGGATCTCAAAGGTCTAGGGAGGGTTGGATCTGATCTCAGAGGTCTAGGAATGGTTTGTTAGTGGACAGGGATGGTTGGGTCTGATCTCAAAAGTCTCAGGATGGTTGGATTCGATCTCCAAGGTCTAGAGAGGGTTGGATTCCATCTCAAAGGTCTAGGGAGGGTTGGATACGATCTCAAAGGTCTAGGGATGGTTTATTAGTGGACAAGGATGGTTGGATTGGATCTCAAAGCTCTAGGGAGGGTTGGATTCGATCTCAAAGGTCTTGGGATGGTTGGATTCGATCTCAAAGGTCTAGGGAGGGTTGGATCTGATCTCAGAGGTCTAGGGCTGGTTTATTAGTGGACAAGGATGGTTGGATTGGATCTCAAAGGTCTTGGGAGGGTTGGATTCCATCTCACAGCTCTAGGGATGGTTGGATTCCATCTCACAGCTCTAGGGATGGTTGGATTCCATCTCAAAGGTCTCAGGATGGTTGGATTTGATCTCAAAGCTCTTGGGAGGGTTGGATTCTATCTCAAAGGTCTTGGGATGGTTGGATCTGATCTCAGAGGTCTAGGGCTGGTTTATTAGTGGACAAGGATGGTTGGATTGGATCTCAAAGCTCTACGGATGGTTGGATTCCACCTCCAAGGTCTTTTCCAACCCACGACCCTGGATTTTGGAGCCCAGCACCCACCTCGTCCCCTCCCGAGGCTCCTCCAGCTCCCTCCGCAGATGAGCCACGACGGCCAGGATGACGGCTTGGACGCACAACTTGCTGGATCTTTGAGGGGGCGGCCAGCCAGGGTCGTGGCCGCGGTGGCCAGCCCGGGGCTGGCCCGGGTGGCCCAGGAGGCGCTTGACGCTGAGGACGGGGAAGGGCCAAGCGGCCACCAGGTCCCGCAGGGCCAGCGGGCGGCCGTCCAGGAAGGCGGCGCGGAAGAGGACGGGGAAGAGCTCGGCCGGGAGGAGCCGCAGGAGCCGGGGGCAGCCGGGGGAGAGGGCCACGAGGCGGCGGGCGCTGAGGAACAGGAGGGAGTGCATGGTTTTTTGGGGGGTCGGGGGTGAGCTGCGGAGAGATGGGGAGAAAAGAGGTTGGGAGGGGGCTCGGAGGACTCCATCACCCCCATACTCAGCCCCACATGTCACAGGGACACCCCTAGGCCCCCGAACTCAACCCCCAAGTCACTTGGACCCCCCCTCATCCAGCCTCTCCCATCACTGGGAACCCCCCTAACCCAACCCCCCATCCCAGGGACCCCTCCAGATCCCCCTAACCCAGACCCACTATCACAGGGACCGCCCCCCAGCACCCCCAGAGTCAGCCCCCTCCATCATAGGGACCCCACAGCCCCTCTCATCCAGCCCCCCCCATCACAGGGACCCCCTAACTCAACCCCCCATCCCAGGGACCCCCCCAGACCCCTCTAACCCAGACCCACTATCACAGGGACCCCCCCCCAGCACCCCCAAAGTCAGCTCCCCCATCACTGGGACCCCCCTCTAACCCAACCTCCCATCCCAGGGACCCCTCCAGATCCCCCTAACACAGACCCACTATCACAGGGACCCCCCCCCAGCACCCCCAAAGTCAGCTCCCCCATCACTGGGACCCCCCTCTAACCCAACCTCCCATCCCAGGGACCCCTCCAGATCCCCCTAACACAGACCCACTATCACAGGGACCCCCCCCAGCACCCCCAAACATCACTGGGACCCCCCTAACCCAACCCCCCATCCCAGGGACCCCTCCAGATCCCCCTAACACAGACCCATTATCACAGGGACCCCCCCCAGCACCCCCAAAGTCAGCTCCTCCATCCCTGGGACCCCCACCCCAACCCAACCCCCCATCCCAGGGACCCCTCCTCATCCAGCCCCCCCATCCCTGGGAACCCCCCAGCTCAGACCCTCATCCCAAGGACCCCTCCAGACCCCCCTGACCCAGACCCACTATCACAGGGAGCCCCCCCCCAGCACCCCCAAAGTCAGCCCCCCCATAACTAGGACACCCCCCAACCTACCCCCTCATCCCAGGGATCCCTCCAGACCCCCCTAACCCACACCCACTATCACAGGGACCCCTCTCCAGACCCCCTAATCCAGCCTTCCCAGCACTGGGAACCCCCTAACCCAACCCCCCATCCCAGGGACCCCTCCAGACCCCCCTAACCCACACCCACTATCACAAGGACACCCCCAGAACCCCCAAAGTCAGCTCCCCCATCACTGGGAACCCCCCCTAACTCAGACCCCCATCCCAGGGACCCCCCCCCCCCCAGCACCCCCAAATCAGCCCCTCCTTCCTCCCCACCATATCCCAAGGACCCCCCACCCCTCCCTAACCAGCCCCTCCATGACAGGGACCCACCCCCCCCCCAACCTAACCCCCTTCATCCCAGGGACTCCCCAATCCCTCCTTACCCACTCCCCAACCTCTCTGCTCCAGCGGCGCTTCCGGGTCCGGGCGCTGGCCCCGCCCCTCGGCCAATCCCAGCCACGGCCCCTCCCTCCCTCTCCTCCCATTGGTTACTCTCATTCCAGGCCCCGCCTTTCTTTCGCTCTCATTGGCTGCTCGCGCCGCCAGTCACGTGTCCCACGCT